>CM077157.1:21341196-21764885 GCA_039583875.1 Platanthera guangdongensis | reverse complement strand
AATCATGTTTTTAACAATGTAGAAAGTAAAGTCATACGTCTGGCATATCCTTTAGCAACTAATCGAGCATTCATGCAACCCAGAGAGCCTTCAGCCTTGACTTGGACATTATAGATCCATTTGCATCAAATGACATATTTTGTCTGCAGGGAGAGTGACAAGTTCCCATCTACGGTTCTGCTCCAACGCATCTAATTCTGTCTGCATGACAATAGCCCAAGCAAGATGAGAGATGGCCTCTGCAATCGAGTTCAGAATAGTATTAGTATGTAACGTAGAAAGTAAAGTAAGCGTAGACGCAAACAAACATTGATAAGAGGTAACATATAATGGAGTATCTACAAGTGCGAGCACCTTTTCGAATAATAATGCGGAGTTCGGTACTCCAGCACAAGAAGGAACTAGTATGCTTGCAGACTCTCCCTCCCTGGAAGTGGTTAAAGGAACATTCATATCAATATTCTAAATAGAGGTAGGTGGGGGAGCACGTGTAGAATTCGCAGCACAACGAGAATAAAAGTGATCCTAGAAGGAATCTATTGAGGCTTCAAAGGGGGGCAAAGATAGAGTAGGAGGGAAAATGGGGATGGAGCTGTGAGACACAATACTGTCCGGTGATGTGGGATCCATAGGAAAGAATGGAACAAATTTGACAAATGCAACATCCTCAGTGATAATGTATTGTCTAAGTTTTGATAAGTAGCACTGAAGACCCTTGTGGTGCGGGAGTACCAGAGGAAGATACACTTAATGGACCTAGCATCAAGTTTAGATAGCGATGGTCAAGCATCACTAACATAACATGCAAAATCAAACACATAAATGGGTAAATGATGCATTGATTGGGTAAGGGAATATTGTATGTTGTGATGTCTCACCATAAATATGTGAGTGGGAAGACGATTGATGAGATAAGTGACGGTAAGGAATCACCCCAAAAATGTATAGGCACTTGCATTTGATATAAGAGCGCACGAGTTACCTCTACGAGGTGACTATTTTTGCGTTTGACAACATATTTTTGCAGAGGTGTGTCAAGACAAGTGATTCGATGGATAATCCCTTTTAAGTGTAAAAAGGATGCCTAGAATGAGACAAATATTTACGACCACTGTCAATTTGAAGATATTTCAGTATAATGGAAAATTGAGTAAAAAGTTCATTCCATAAAATTTGAAAAACGGAAAGTGATATTTCAATAGATAAACTCAACTCATACGAAAAAAATCATAAATAAACATAATATAATAATGATAAGGGCCGGAAAAGGTTCACAGACATCAAAGTTAACAACATCAAAAAGTGCAAGAGTTTGTTTATTATCACGAGGTACATAGTTAACATGATGATTATAAGCAGACGGGAAACATAAAGAGCTGCATCCAGAACATACACGCTCCCGCTAAGTTTCCCTCTACCAATATTTCTCCTGAAAACTAAAACCAAAATAAATAAAGATAGCATTGCATATAAAACATGAGGCAGCTTACTAACAAAAAGGAGATTGTAAGTAGACCGTGGAACATGGGCAGTTGTGAACAAAGCCATGCCAGAAGTAATTGCACAATCAAAAAATTTCATGATAGGAACAGTAGATCCATCATCTATAGTGATGGATGTACCACTATGAGGGCAGTACGAATGTAAGATGACCTACTATATTGGTAAGATGATCAGAAGCACCAGAGTTTGCCAACCAATAGACAAGGCGTTGAGTGGTGCACGTTGGTTGTACAATCTGAGCAACGACAACACTATGTGATGACTCTAGTTGAAGAGACTGGAGTTGATGATATTTGTCATAAGAGATCTCTATTGTCTTCCTGCTCCTACCATCAACAACGTGAGCTAAGAGAGACATTTGAGAATTTGTAAAAGAAGCCCACTCAGGTATCCCATAAGAATCCAACACGTGTCTTTGGGGTAGCCTTGACATCCACAATGGCTACCGAATCTAGTATCAGTGTCATGATTACAACTATGGTGTCCTCCACTCCACGGCCTCCACGGTAAGTAAGGGCAGTGAGCTCAAATGTACTGGAGAAGATCTGCAAAGCAGAGAGAGGGATCTCTACACTGACTGACTCAGCCTTGGTCAAGCCATAATAAACAGTAAAAGAATGAAGAGTGGATGGACTTGCCTGCATTTTAGTATTGGTGGTTGAGAAGTGTGGAACAAGACCACTCAATAGCCAAAGCAGAACAAGTAGTTCCCTCTGGGCCTGATGTTCCTCTCTGGTAGAAGGAATTTCCAATATATCAAAAAATTCATTCGCAAGTACTTTCCACTCGTCAAAGTACTGAGTGACTGGATAATTGCCCTGTCGTAGTTCAGTCAGCTTAGGGAACAGTTCACCAAAGCGAGTTAGATTATTTAATTGAGAGAACATCATATGTGAAATGCCTAATAGCTCCTTTGTGCTACTGCAATTCTTGCACATTTGTTAAACAAATGGATCCATGAAGCCGAGGAGTAAAACAAAGATCAGACCGTCGTCACTATGCCAATCTTCGTACTTGTATTGTCCAATTTATGAACTGGAAGATGAGTGAGATGATGTATATAGTGTATAACAGCACGGGACATGGTGATACCCATCTTCCATAGATGGAAATTGGAAGAGGTTAAGATGGCAGTGACTATCTTAGTATTTGAAGGGAATACATTGCTATAATCGGCGTGTGTAGCGAGCGAAAGTGATGGAAGAGAATACTTTAAACATGCTTCAAGATTCCTGAACAACCATTAGTCACAGCAGTCACGACAGAAAGGTTGTAGATGCATACCCTAAATCTCAACAATGAAACTAAAAATCACAGTAGCTCACAACATCAGCAAGGCAGATCTTTCATGAAGCTAGGTCGAGATCCTATGCGCTTTGATACCATGTTATAAGATAATTGGGAGAAAAATAATACTCTCTTACCCAAGCAATGAGAATATGAGAATATATATAGGTAAATCAATATATATATATATAATAAATGAGAATATTCAACAAAACCTATGGGATCCATAACATTGAAAGTGGGAATGTCGAGGGAGCGTGTCGGTGGAAGAGCGGTTGAAAAGGCTCAATGGCGGAGCCAAGAGGGACACCAAAGATCGAAGGCGAGCCGATAGTGGAAGTTGGCGAGGTGCTCGGCTGTTCGGCGATGAAATGATCAAATTTTGCACCCAAATATTGGAGTAGGGAATGAAGTGAGGCGATTGACTTCTCATGAGAATCGAGGCAGCAAGAGATGGTCGAATCGATGTGGGAATGAGATGCAAGAGTGTTTGGTTGCACCATGAAATGTAGGCGGGGCATACACTCAACGAGGCAGTTGGTTATGGTGAACAGACAGCGGGGAGTGCAGAGCAGAGGAACCGAAAGAGAAGTTGTAGCAGATGGGTATGTTAAGGGTGGCGTCTGGAGTACACGTGTGACACATGAACTGCGAGTTCTCGATGGCAAATTGGAGATTGCAAATTGTCAAGCAGGTAGGTAGTTTTTAAATCACAAGACGGACCGGCGTATGCAGGATTGAACAAGATGAAAAAATGGCAGTCAGGGGTAGAATCACATTCGCACAGAATCGCAGTTGGCGCCTGGCATTGCACGAGAGGCACGTGGACTGCGACTTGTCAATGGAAACCACAACATACGAACATACGAACATGCGGGTGGTTGTCGAATCATGAGGCGGGGTGGTGGAAGTAAGATGCGTCGAGGCAGAAGAGTTGTAGTCGAGCGTAGATGGACGAAGTAGAGGAAGAATTGTAGGATCATACTTCAGGCGGCGAAAACTGTGGCCGAAAGAGGAAGTAGGGTTTGAAGAAAGAGGGGGGAGAATAAAGAAAGAGTTTTTAACCCCTATGTGATGCGGAGCAGAGACGAGGATGACTTTGGGCCCATTCGGGGCTGATTTGGAGACTTACCATGTATGGCGTGCCCGGATCGACGATCTGACTCCGTGGATGCGTCCGGATTCGCGTTGCGAATCAATTTCATATATAGCTTTATACTTTTCAGATTCTATTTCATGTAGTTTTGGCCCCGAGACCAACGTCCAATCATAGTCGTTGATTCTGGGTACCCTAATATTTATTTCTTATAAATAGATGGTTTAGAGCTGCCGTCATTTCTCATTGCTGAAATTTGGAGACTTCTCTTCCTCATTTTCGGTGATCTCTCAGCGGTGCCGACTCCGCGGAACCCCTTGGTGACGACTCCTTGGGTAAGGTTTTGTATCTTGGTATTTTCCTCCTCTCCCACCCTCCTCCTTTCCTTTTTTGTGCTGTCCAGCCACTGATCCCCTCAAGAAAACCCCTACAGGAATTATTTTTCTGTTGCCTAGCCACCTCTTACCCTCAAAAAACCCCTCCCACATCAGGCCGCCGCCAAGCCACTCTCATATTCAGCAGTCTTCCACCTCCAGAACTCCTTCCAGCAACCTCCAACCCAGGCCGCCGGCCCTCCCCTCTACCAGGCTGCTTTTCAGCTCCTCCCAATCAGCCACTTGGCTGTTTCCAGCCGCAAAACAGACCAGATCTGGGCAGTCCAGCCCAGATCTAGCCGCCCCGTCTCCTCCAAATTGCTGTCATCATTCCCCTTTCACGTGGAATCACCTTCATACCTCCGCCCACCATTAGATCTACCCAGATCTGAGCATTACAGCCCAGATCCAGCCACTTACCTCTCCGATCCAGCCTTCCTAATCCCCCAACCAGCCTTCCCCTTACCCGATCCGGTCTACCAACCACCGGAACCCCTCTTTGAGCTCTCCAATATTCAGATTTGTTTTATTTACAGCAGCTCTAATATTTGTATTGTGTTTTGTATTGCTTTGTTCGGTTGTAAACATTGTTATGGTTTCAGATTATTACATGTTTGTTTGGGTGTTCAGTTTATTATAGTTATTTGTGCATGGATTAATCTCTAACTGCAGAAATGATTCATTCGCTCCGCGCTCTTGCATTGCCCCTCCACGCGGAGGAAAGCCTAAGCTTGTTTTTGCCCTAATAAAAATATTTTGCCCTGTCGTGGATTTATTTTGCGTGGGATGTTGTAGTTATTATCCAATTGTGATCTAAACGTCAAATTTGCATAGCATGTAGGGTTAGGTCACATGTTTCTCACCGCCTATAGATTCGTCCTGCGTCAATTGAATAAACACCGCACCCGACCTAACTGAACCGCGGATCAGTTGGTGATGAGAGCGTTGATCAGTTGGTGATGAGAGCGCTGGTGAAGGTCTCTTATCTAGGAGGTATGAGGATCGAGCCCCGGCCTCAACAACCTACCGCATGGTGGTGACTCCATGACGGAGAGCTGGTTGGGGTGTACATGCAGCGGCCCCGATGAAAGCCACCCGGTGCCGACTCCGGGTGGGCCCCCTGGTGGGACTCTGGGGTGGCGGGAAGGTGTTACGTCTATCCCACATCACTATGTCTCCTTTAATTTGGTCTTACTTTCAAGATAATTAAAATTAGAGTCATACATACACTTATACAGTGTCTAACTTAGAAACACACAAAAGGTCAAATGGTAAATAACCACAAGGCCCGAAATTCATATATACGAAAATATAACTAAAAGTTGTTGGGTACGTGATGCCCGTGCACACTACTGATCAATGTTCGAAGTCACATTAGATTTTGTGTCCTCGTCTCCTCGGTTCCTATATCGATAAACTTGCCACAAAGAAGAGCACCCCTCCTCCTCGTCCATATTCGTAACAAATATGCGAATTACAAGCTCTTGGCTCAGTGTCACCAACCATAAATATTGCACTCTTATTGCAATGATCAACTATTTGTTATCTACAATGATCAATCGTGCATGTATTCTTTCTTTTTGTTCTCAAATCTTTTATCCATCAAGATGCATCTCACAACCTTCAGATAAATTAGGATCTAAACTTGTACAATTATAATATAATGAATCAAATAGTCAATATTTATTAACATTACATCATATTGAAGATGTCAGCAATAGACTGCTGGAATATCATTCCATTTCCTTCACTTTCCCTTAATAAAAAAATATAAAACTGTTGTCAAAAATGGTAAAAAGTGGGTCAAGATACAACAACAACACTCGAGCCTTTATCCCACTATAGTGGGCCAAGATAATGATAGAAAATATTTAAGAACCAAAGTAAAATGCCTCAAGAAATTATTTAATTAAACAAACTGAAGTATATGTTCCAAAGGTCAAAATTGCTAAGCCCAAAACAAAAACTCCTAGAGTCCATCGTCTGATTATAATGCTCCAGAGCAAAAGAAATTTAAAACTGGAATGCGGTATTGAAGGATGTACCTTCCTTGTCAGCTGATTATAGCGCTCATCAACCTGGTCATATGAAACAATATTGGGCCAAATAGCGGCAGAGATAACAGTTGTAACAGCCATTAACCACAGAAAGGCAGCTGAATAGTCGACAACTGGTTGAATAGGAGAATAGAGGAGAATATACACTGTAACAGAATGAGTTCTTAGAAGCAGATTAGAAGAATGTAACGTACACAAAATAGATGGAAAATTATCGAGACTAGAGTACACTGTTGAGTGTTGACAGATTCTGAATTTTGAAAAATATTAAAACCGCTTTGTAGCTGTATAAAAAGCAAATAATCATTATACTAATTTCCCAAAATAAATTGCAAGAAACAATTAAAAAATTGGTCTAAATCCATCTGTATCAAGATAAAAAAACTGGTCTGGTTGTACCACCTAATTCCATCAATAATAACAAGTTAAAATACAAGGCGATCCAGCAACAACTAGACCCAACAAAATGAACTCCAACCACTATACCGCTCTCATACCTTAGATTTAATTTTAGTGGCATCTAACACAGGGAAGCCTCATCGAAGTACCAAGTGATACCAATAAAACTTCTACGAATATCCCTTCAATAGAACTGATCAGTATGGAACCTTCATTTGCCAACGGATTGCTAGACCATTAACCACTAGCCTCTTACCAAGTGCGAGCAAACATATCTTGTATGTACTAAATATTATTTCTAATTCAGCAAACCACATAAAAAGTTCTACTGACACTGTCTCTTAGTAAGTATTAACTGTTTCAGGATTATCCTATCTCCTTCCATCCAATCTTCGTGACCAATGCCTCTAGTTAAGAGAGAAAAATCTATCCCCAAGTAAACATAAAAGGCTAAGCAGTTTCTACCAGGTTCTTTTTTGAACATCCATCAACATTAAGCTTTACTTCTCCAACTATCAATAACTCTAGTTGCAGCATAGTGGCAGCATTCTTCCTAAGGGACAGGTTAGTTGCGGCAGAGTGGCAGCCATCTACCTAGGGAAGGGTAAGGTCAGCTGCTCGAATCCCCATGGAAGCATACTTTTTTTTTCTAAAATCTGGTTTCAAAGATGAGCCCTTCTTTGGCAGACAAATGGTCCAACCATGGTGTTAACCAGTTGCTAAATGGTTTACAAATGGAACGATTTTTAGCCGAAACTGAACCCCCTATAACACTGATTCAGTCCGGCCAGTTGAATTGGATGGGTCAGCCTAGTTATGAAAATATTGCCTAATAGTCTCTTCAAGTAATTTTAAAATTCCCAAAAACATGGCATAATGAACTTTTTATGCAATCAAGGAAGATTTAAGAAGGCATTCTGCGAAATGTGCAGGAAGCTATGTGTTACGGAACTACACGACGACGAGCCCAAATGACAAGTGTACACGCGCAGGCGCGTTCATTGCATGGCCCCATCGAGTCCTCAAAGGAGATCGCGGCATAGCTGCGTCATATCTTTTATTTCAACATTTATATTCGGACATTTGTATTTTTGGCATTTATATTTTATTTCCAGCATTTATTTTCGGCGAAATGTTTGCCTCTCTGTTCGCACCCCGCTACTATAAAGGGTGAGCGCTTGTACTCGTTTGAAGTATCTTGGATGAATGTATTTTTTCCCATCCTCTAATCTCTAACCCTAATCCCCTCTCCCGTTCTCTCTTCTTCTCTTTCTCTCTCTCCCTCTCCCGTTTGCATTACCGCCCCCTTCACCCGAAGCAACATCAAATTGGTCCGACCTGCCCGTCCGCCCACCGGAGTACCGGCGCCAGTCGAAGCCCGAGCCGCATCCGCGACTCGCACCGCGTCTGCGGCCTGCACCACTTCTGCGTCGCAGCCCTGCACCGTCATTCCGTGCAACATCCAAGCCGCTGCCCCGCGTTGCTGCCCCGCACCGCATCCAGACCGCCGAACCTACGCGCCACTCAGACCGGCCGCACACCTTGGGCAGCAGTTCCGCCACACTCGCACCACACCATGGCCCCTGCGACCCAATCCACGCCCGAGACGCCACCGGAGAGCGCCAATGAGGCCCTCCTACGCCGTGTCGACGCCTGACAATTCCTCGTGGCCTCCATGCATGCCTCCCTGCTCGCCCTTCAAGCCAAATTCGACGTTCTCCAACCGTCCGCCGCCGTGTCCGCCAGCGGATCCGCATGTCCGACCGACGACACGTCCATCCTAGGAGCAGACCCTCTCCCGCACAACGGGGATACCCCCCACCCCACCCTCGTGTCCATGGCCGTCCAGCCCTTGCTTTGAACCTCCCCACCTTCACTGGTGTGGACCCGATTGGGTGGATTGCAAAGGAGGAGCAGTACTTTGACCTGCATCACACTCCCGAGCAGGACAAGGTCTCCACCGCCGTCGTTGGACTCGACGGCTCCGCTTTACATTGGGCCCGATGGATGCAACAGTCCAACCCAACAATCTCCTGACCGGAGATCAAGCAGGAGATGATTCGCCACTACGACAGCCGTTGTTCCAGCTCCGCCATCAAACGACTATGTGGGGTACACCAAACCAGTGCGTTTGATGATTACATTGATGAATTTGTGGCCCTCGTCACCCATATTCTGGGCTTACCGTCGGATCACTACCTCGGCTTCTTCATGCAAGACCTTCTGCCCCACATCCACTCCCGGCTTTGCACCCATCACCCCCGGATGGTGTCCAAGGCCCTTGACATGGCCCGTCTTGTGGAGGCAGATTTATCGCCGCGACACCTACCACCTCCAGGCAGACCCCCGTCAGGGGGTCGACCGTGGCAGTTCGCTACTCCAGAGCCACCGACACCTCGCCCTCCTCGAGCCGCTCGGCCAGCCCGACCGGCCGCCCCTCAGCGAATCTCCACCCGCGAGTTCGACGATCTCCGACGCAAAGGGCTATGTTTTTGCTGTCGGCAGCCCTACTCTCTGACCCATGCCTGCACGGTCAAGGAGTTCCGCGCCATCATCGGTGACTTCGAACCAGAGATCACTTTGGCAGATTTTGAGGAACTCGAAATCAGCGAAGACACCACCGAGGGCGCTACTGACATGGCTCTTCACCAGTTGGAGCTTCTGTGCTCCTCCGTGGGAGGCATTTCATGGCCGCAGACCATGAAATTGGCGGGCAAGCTGGGTGCCCACCACATTATCATCATGGTAGACAACATGGCGAGCCATAACTTCCTCTCCTCTCATTTGGCCCAACAGCTCCGTGTTCCGATGGAACCTTCGTCGGACTTCACTGTCGGCATGCGCAATGGCCGCCGATGTTCAATCCAAGGTCGTTGCCCATCCGTCCCAATTTTAGTGGGCCCTTACTCGGTGACGGCAGATTTCTACGCTTTCGGCCTTGGTGGGATCGACGTCATCCTGGGCGTGGCATGGCTCTGCACACTGAGCGACGGGCGTGTCAACTGGGGAACCATGACAAATGCGGTTTCTCCAGGACGGACGTGAGTGCTACCTGATGGGAGATGTTGCACTACTATGCTCCCCCGTCTCCTCCCACACGATTCAGAGGACGGCGGACATCGATTTTTTGGCGTGGCTCTGGTCCATCTCTGACACTGCGCCACCGGCTCCGTCACCACTACCTTGGCGGGATCGACGCCATCCTGGGCGTGGCATGGCTCTGCACGCTGAGCGACGGGTGTGTCAACTGGGGAACCATGACGATGCGGTTTCTTCAGGAAGGACGTGAGTGCTACCTGATGGGAGATGTTGCACTACTCCGCTCCCCCGTCTCCTCCCACATGATTCGGAGGACGGCAGACATCGATTTTTTGGCGTGGCTCTGGTCCATATCGGACGCTGCGCCACCGACCCCGTCACCACCACCGGCTCTGCAGGACCTCCTGCCCGAGTTTGCTCAATTGTTTAGTCTCCTCTTTCCTTCCACTCAACTGTTCTCACTCACGCCTCCCATCTTTGGTTGCACTTATGTTCACTTACTTGATCCGTCCACAAACAAGTTGGATCTTCGGGCAGGCCAAACACATGTTTGTCGGATATTACTATACTCAGAAAGACTATGTTTGCTATTTTCCTACTACGCGTGAGGTAACCGTTTTAGCGGATGTTACATTTTGGGAAGATCAACCATACTTCCCCACTCCAAACCCACCGCTTCTACCATAATCCTTGCCAAGACCTGTCATCCCAGTTACCTCTCCTCCACCACCACTCCTCCCTGGCCCGGCTCCTGTTCTCCACAAGCCCCCTCTTATCTGTGTTTATACTCTTCGCCCTTCTTCGCTTTGCCTCCCCGATGCAGTCGGCTTCGACCTCTGACACTCTGCGACCTGATGATCCGACACCGGCCTCCACCGTTCATCCCATGACGAACTATGTATCTTTACATCGTCTGTCCCTGGGGCTTCATACCTTTGTTACTTCATTATCCTCTATTTTTGTCCCTAACTTTGTGCAGGAGGCTCTTCAACATCCAGGCTAGCGGACAGCCATGGATGAGGAAATGACAGCCCTCTGGGCTAACCAAATCTGGGAACTGGTTCCTCTCCCTCCAGGCCAGACTACTTGTTGGCTGCAAATTGATCTTTGTCATCAATCATTCTCCTGATAAGACAATTGACTGTCTTAAGGCACGACTGGTGGCTCGTAGATTTACGCAACAACAAGGTCTTGACTACGAGGAAACATTCTCTCCAGTGGTCAATCTCAACACGGTTCGTGTTCTTTCAGTGGATGTGCATCGTCGATGACCCTTACATCAACTGGATATCAAGAATGCTTTTCTAAATGATGATCTACAAGAAACAGTTTACACGCAACAACCTCCGGGGTTTGAGATCACGGAGGAGTCCCGAATTTTTCACCTCGAGAAATCGATATGGTCTCAAACAATCCCCACGGGCATGCTTCGACAAGTTCAGTAGGGATGTGCGAGAGATTGGTTTTACTCAGAACTCGGCAGATTTCACTATGTTTACTCGACATCACACAACGGGCACCGTTCTACTTTTAGTATATGTCGATGACATCCTAATCACAGACGATGACTCAAAGGGGATACAAATGATCAAACAGCACCTGAACTGTCTTTCAAACAAAAGATCTGGGGAACCTCTGATACGTCCTCGGCCTTGATATAGCAAGACGTCCTGATGTCCTTGTCCTATCTCAACGGAAGTACTGTCTCGACCTCCTTCAGGATGTCTGCTACTCTGGATGCAAGCCGACCAACACTCCTATGGATGTTAATCATAAGCTGTAGGAGGCTCGGATACAGATTTACTTCTTCCAAATCCAGAATATCATCGACGTCTCATTGGAAAACTGATTTACCTAACGGCCGCGAGACCAGACATATCTTTTGTTGTTGGGGTTGTCAGCCGGTTTATGCATTCTCCTCGGATGTCTCATCTACAAGCCGTCGAACGCATCCTGAGATATCTAAAAACTGAATCTGGTCAAGGGCTGGTTTACAAAACCTCTTCTTCTACTCAAACATTGGTTGCGTACTCGGATGCAGATTATGCTGGTTACCTGGATGATCGACATTCTACCAACGGATTTTGTACCTACTTCGGAGGTCACCATGTTACTTGGCGCAGTAAAAAACAAGTTGTGGTTGCTCGATCTTCAGCTGAAGCTGAATACCGTTCGATGGCATCTGTTGTATCCAAGCTTACTTGGTTCAAAAGTCTCCTAGGAGATATGAGAGTAAAACTTTCCACACCAGCTACCTTACTCTGTGACAGTCAAGGCTGCTATACGCATAGCTAAGAATCAGGTCTTCCACGAAAGAACGAAACACATTGAAATTGATTCTCACTTCATTCGGGAAAAAGTTCAAATGAAGAAGTTGGAATTGAGACATGTTCCAGCTACTGACTAAGTTGTTGATCTTCTCACTAAGGCCCTGCCTAGTGCTCTATTCTATAAGTTCTTGTCCAAGCTGGGTGTCTACGACTTGTACGCTCCAGCTTGCGGGGGAGTGTTAGAAAAGACAATGTAAACGAGATTCTTCTCTCTTTCTCCTTCTATATATATATATATATATATATATATATATATATATATATATATATATATATATATATATATTTATATATATATATGTGTACTCATACATTGTATTTAAATACTCACCAAGGATATTCAAGGTTTTTGTTTTGTTTCTTCATTAATCATGTATTTCTCTACAAATAACAAAGCCTAAATTCCAAAAATAAATATAAAAAGGGTAGCCCGACGCACAAGGCATCCCCGCGCAGCGAGGGTCCGGGGAATGGTCCCACCACAAGAATGAAATGTAGGCAAACCCTACCCTGTATTTTGCAAAAGGCTGTATTTAAATTCCAAAAATAATAAAAAAAGAATAAAAAAAATACTTGGGCTTTAATCCCACATCGCCAGCCGCTTTTATAGTTTACGCATATATAAGCGTTCATGTGCCAAACGAACTGTTGGTAGACTTGCTTGGGCACATTGTACTGCATAGTGGACTGAGTCGTGTTCACGGGCATGTAAGATGATCGGGTGTGTGATTGGGCTGGGCTTATTGCAAGTAAAAGTAGAAATTCTTCACCACTGGTACGAGTAAAATCATAATTTCACAGAATCGCAGGGAAATTATAGAAATTAAAAAAAAATTGAGCGATGAACACACATTCTCATTGTTCATCGCTCATGTTCCCTTTATTATAATTAGTATAAATATTTATGATAAGGGTGTCTGTGATGGATTGGACTCGATAAAATAGGCTGGCAGAGTTGCACAAAGTCCCCATCGGAGTCGCACATAGGATATCAGCTGGTAGAGGTAGGAGTGTGCGTTGTGCGGTTCGGTGCGGTTTTGGCCCAAACCGCAACTGCACCGCAAGTGCGTGGTTTGGATGGTTCTGGTTGAGAGGAATCATCTTGCTAAGATGGATGGTCATCAGGCAGAGGAGATAGAGGTTCTTTAGAGTTGAGTTCCTCTATCATCCTGTTGATGTCTTCTTCTATAGATAGCACTTGATTATGTACTTGATCATCAGTAAGTAGTTAGGAGATTGTCTGGGTGTCAAATTGATTAGTAGTTAGGATCAGTAAAATCGACTGAGTGACTGGCAAAGGAGGTCAGCTGGCATAGGATGAGAAGAATATCGGGAAGAAGGGCCATCATCTTGGTATGGGTGCATCTTCTGTTTCCCTGGATACCTGGACCAATTGGTCGATTTGAGTGCCTGTTGAAGCAGACGAAGGACGGTGATGACGTATGCTGGAAATGTGAAATACGAGTACCACACGAGCTTGGACTACTCCGACGGGCACTTGCGCTTCCAAAGGTTGTCATGTTGATGGGCTTTGCAGGTTAATGACAATGAAGGGAGAGCTGGATTCATCGTGTTAAAGGTATCGACAGTGCAGAGCTCACGAGTTGAGCTTTCTGCCCTTGAAGACATGATGTACTTAGGCATAGTACGGCTTCACACCGTAAACTGAAACAAAGGTTGCAACTGTGAACAGGGATGTGACTGCTGGAAAAGGGCATCAGTGTCGTTTGGCTCTGATACCAAGTTGTTACAGGTTCGCCGTAGAACGTTTGTGGAGTAACCAAAGGATGACAGAAGGCGAGGATGATGGTGGAGGAGGATGCTATGGGGCCAGAACCGCGGCTGCCTGGACAGGGTGTACTCGAGAGAGAGAGAGCTACCAAAACCTCTTGAAGATAAAGAAAGAAACTAATTTATCCAAACCATTACAAGACCCAAGAGGACCTTTAAATAGAGTTACAAGGGAACATAAACGTAAATAAGTCATAACACTTGAACTTACATAAAATACAACATAAATGACAATCAATAATAAAACCTGATGAAAGACAACATAATAAAATCCAACTGACTTAACTAAAGATAACAACATACCATAACAACTTCATAGAGCCTATATATATGCCTCTTAGCTGTAATATTGGGGATGCTAAATTAAAAGGTTTTCCTAACGCTAGTCTCCTTTATCTAGCCCCCAAATTTCTGGAATTCTCTTCTTACTCCAAAAGAGGTCATATCATTTAGTCTTACCTATAGCTCATCTCCCTCATGGTTCACGTCCCTGCTCTTTTAAGACCCGAAACCTCATGTTCACTATTGTTGCTGCTTCTATCTCATCTTTCTTCATAAAATATTTGCTCCTAAGTCCTAACACCATAGCCACCTCTAACCTCAAGTTCTCCACATCCACTAATTAAAACTCCATTTGCTTCAATTCAAAAGCCAACTAGATGCTTTACAACGAATTGCCATGACACTGCCCCTTCTAGCACCACTCCTTCAATCACAACCCTCCTCCAGGTCTACTACCAGCCCTTCCAATTCTGCTCTACCACCCAATAAAAATAATGTATCTACAGCCCGACCCCCGGCGCACATCATCTCCACTTGATGCCCCTTTCTAGATTCATCTCATTGCATTCCCATTTCATTGCCGACTCTAATTTCCTAATCACTGAGGTAACACCGGATGCACCGCTTCCCAAATCTGCCCCACCCAATATGCCCACGTCCAAATATTGTAACGCCCCCGAATTTTTCGGCAATTATTTAAACCCTCGTTTGATGTTACGTTGGCGCATTCCCGGCACGTGCCGTTGTTAGAGTACCTCGTTAGGTGTTCTTAAGGTTATAGCCTTGTATGGTTTCCCCAGCTAGCCGGTGTCTGTTTTGGAGGCCCGGCTGAGCCTCTTAGGGAATCCCTGTACTTTGGCTTCGGGCGAGGTTTGCCCAAGTGTGTGGTCGTCGGAGGTTGTGTCCGACTTCGCCGATGTTTTCGTAGCCCGAGTGTTTAGCTACGGTGCGGATTTGTTCGGAATCCGAGAGCGTTAGTTTTCGCCTTTTTGACGGTCGCTAGTTAGCGAGTCGTCATTTGTGCGAGCATATTTTTCATGTTTGCGCATTTAGGGCATAGCGCGTGTTGTAGACATGCAAGGTTTTAATAATTTGCATGTGCGTGTCTGCGATCATGTGTTAGTGTGTATGTATAAATATATATATATATATATGTGTGTTAGTGTGTATGTATAAATATATATATATGTGTGTTAGTGTGTATGTATAAATATATATATATGTGTGTGTTAGGGTGTATGTATAGATATATATATATGAGTGTTAGTGAGTATATATATAAATATATGTATATAATTAAATAAGTATATATATATATATAACCGATTAGGTTTAGAAATCCCCCCCCCCCAAAAAGAAAAGCGTCGGCTGCCTGGAACCCGAGCGGAAGAAGGAACCAGGCGGAAGTGCCCCGCAGCGCTCCGGCCGCTCGTTCGCCGCCATTTTCAGCCCGGATCTCCAGTTCGAGGCCGGATTCGGACTCCTCTAGGCTAGATCTGCGTTCCGAGGTAACTAATTTGAGATTTCACCATCTCTTTGCCCGATTGGTAGATTAGGTTTGCAGTTTTTTCTTGGTTTGATGGTGTTGTTCTTCTCCGGTTGGGTTGTCCAGGAAGTTTTGTGGCCTAGGTTGCCTAAGGCCGGCGGTTTCGGAGCTTAGGTGCTGCCCGTTTGTTTTGGTGGCCGATGGTTCGGAGGGGTTGCGTTGGCCGGCCCTTGCTAGCCCGTTTTTTTGTTTTGTCCAGATTTTTCATCATATATCGCTGCGATCTTGTCCTATTAGGAAGATCATTGTCGCCGAACTCCTTAAGCCGAGGCAAGTAATCCCTTGCCAAAGTAAATCCTTTTTTTTTCATGCTAGTTTCGTTGCTTGATTAATGAGAAGTTCTTGGTATGATTTCAGCCCTAAGAATTTCGATATGATTTCAGCATTGGAATTTTGATGTGATTTCGGCACTAGGAATCTTGGTGTGATTTCATTATTATTAGTTGCAAGGATTTTTTTTTGTAGTTGCCCCATGATTTGCTCCAAATCGGATTGGCGTCAAAATTCACCCGAGCCTCTTGTCATTTTCTTTTTGGTGTCAATTCTCTTGTTCGCATTAGTGTTAAGCCCCTTGCTAATGTAGGTATCGAACCACCCAAGTAAAGTGTTTATGAGATGTATCAAGCTAAATGTGTACGGTGGTAGTAAGTTAACTTTAGGGTTTGGTACCAAGCTAGTCGGATAGGTTTAGTTGGAGGTCAAGCTACTTTGTCGTATTTAATATCACATTATCGGTACGCGTTTAGTATCAAAATACTTACATAAACTAGGTTTTGTGTCACCTTCAATTAATTGTGTCAACCCTCTTGCTTGGACGAACTCGATGTTTAGTCCTTGGTATGCATATAAGGTTCTTAGGCGGGTGCTCTGGTTGGAATTGGGATGTGGTGACTTCATGGTGGTTCATGGAACTACCGGTTAGGGTTTTCCCGAGTCACTTAGTGCTGGAGTAGGATGTGGTTTTTTTTGAGGTGGGTCGGACCGATGCCGCCACCCTGTTTTACTTCTTGTCTTATTAGACAATGTGAGCTGTTTGGTTGAATTGGACCGATGCCACCACCACAGCACCTTGAGATGTTTTGGCCTGTTAGACGCGGTTGGACCGTTGCCACCAGTCTAAGCCCTTATTTCTGATTTTGTCCATCTCCAGCTAGTGACTCTTCCTGCTCTAGCTTTATACAGGATTTATTTATTTTGCTAATCCTTCCTGGAGATTTGTGAGGCTTGACTTCACCCGTGCACTTGTGCACCCCCTTTTTACTCACTCATGGCGAGTTGAATCCTTCGTTTGTTTACCTTAGCTCTTACCTGTTTCATTTTTACTTACTCTATTGTTTCATTTTCCTATTGATATATATATATTGCTGTGGGTGTTCTCTTCTTTGAATGCCTCAGGTTCAGGAGTATAGCCGACTGTGGGCTAGGGTTCTTTCGGAGTGCTATGTTTTACTGCTGCTGAGTTCTTTTCCTCACTCCTGGGAGGTAGTTTCTTTAGATTTGTAGTACACATGCCTATCACAGTGGGTTCTGTCAGTTTTGGCGCCCACTGGTGGTTTCTCTTTTAGATGCTTTGTACTTTGCTTATACTGCTATTTCCTGTTTTGGAGTTTATTCCTTGATTCTGTGATGATTTATGCAGGTTGCTAGTTACTTTAAAACTTATAAAAGAAAATAATTATTATATCAAAAACATAGACCGCATTTTTCCCTTCTAAAAAGCTTAATCACTATTTCAAACCACGTAAAAAGGGTATTTCCTATATATAATATATAAATTAAATCTAGGGTCTTGCATAGTCTTAGGTGTCCCCTGGGGACGCTTATGCATTCTCTTAGTGTTGAAAAGATGAATAAAGTATTTTCCGCTGCGTATAAGTATAATTTTGAAGGGTGGACTAGTTGATCCACAAAGCCGAGGGATACGGCCTCTAATATATAGTTGATTTTCACATCAATATAGCTTTTGAACTTTCATAGTCTTAGTAGTTGGTGGTTGCCTGAGCGTCGGCAGTTATCTCCTGTCTGACGTGCATCACAACGCGCGTTTCCTTCTACTATGATACTTCTTAATTTCGGAGAAAATGCGGGTTGTGACAAATATGCTCCACTACAATTGTGCCATTCCAAATTTGATGTTCCAATGTAATGTTATTCTTGACTACTATAATCTTTGCGCCTTCCCTGACTTCATCGACAACCTACACAACATTATTTGTTGCATCGAAAGTTACCGATGCATCTATGAAACCCATAACCCTATGCTGGGAGGGTTGAAGGTGTCAGTGACTGATGGAGTGTTTGCAGATCTAAGGCGGATTGGTGCAAACATGGTTCCAAGTTAGTTGGTATTAGTTGTGTTGTGGTGGGTAGCTAGAAGAATCAAGAGGGCAATGGTGGAATTGTTGAAATGTATGATGGAGAAATAGAGGTGGTCAGATGAGGTGATAAGGTAGTTATGAAAGCATGTGCAGATGGTAGAATGGTGTGGGTGATGAGGGCTATGGTTGGTTAATAGGGCTTGAGAAGTGCTCGGTAAGGGAGGCATGCCCGGATGCTAGTCATCATCAGAGAGGGATGAGTTGTTGGCGATCATCAGTAATGTGGGGGAGGCTGTTGGGCCAGTGATACAAGCCACCATCCACTTGGGGCCTCTGACAAAGGACTTCATTGTGGCATAGATCAGAATGGTCATGGTGTCAGCAAAGTGAGGACTCGCGAAGATGGATGCTACTGATACCACTGAAAAGACAGATCAATAGACATTAGAGAAAATTCTAAAATTGATATTTCATTTCATAACCTCTATTAAAGAAAGGAATGCATCCCTTAAAGGTCAACTGCTATATAGTATATGCTATAAGATAACTTACTTCTGCCATCATTAGTCAAGGATTTTCTAATATTATCTCCTGCAGATTTTGGTATCATTATAACTGGAATTGTGATGCTAATGGCAGATTCATTTCCAGTGCAAGCCATCTCGGACAGTTCTGTGATAACAAAGAAAAAGAAAACAAAGATTAAAAGATGCACATACTGCTCAAAACCAAATAATTCTGGATTAACAACAACAACAACAACAAAAAACACCAAATTACAACCTTCATCATCATTAATCACCATTAAGCCTGCTGCACCAGCAGACTCTGCAACTTTTGCCTTGTCAGTGAAATCACAATCACCGCGTATGGCCAATGCAATAGAATTGGATAACTGCAACAAAGGAGCACAACAACACTCAACAATCAGGCCTTTATCCTACTATAGTGGGGTCAGCTGATAACAGCAACAAAAGAAACCTTGCCAAAATGTTCTGCCTAAAATAGAAATATCAAGTAAATATTTTTTAAATACATTACCTTACCACTAAAAGTGCAAGTGAACCATACTAATCGAGTATGGTTGGTTTGAGCTTGAGATCTTTGCTAATACTGTTAGGAACTAGGCTTTGGAGGAAGGTAGGTGGGGAAGAAGAAGAGGATTAAAGAGGAAACTTCAGCCCCTAGGGATCTCCTTCAATTGATCTTACTTCCAAGACGAATAATAATAAGTCACGGATAGACTCATATAGTGTTTTGCTCATAAACACAAAGGGAAGACGGTAAATAACCATACGGCCTCAAAATATACAGATGTGAATATGTGATAATAAAAATAGAGATAACGGAATGCGCATTGCTCGTGCGCACTACTGTCCACCGTCTGTCATCATTTTGGGATCTGTGTCCTCATCTTCTCAACCGCGAGGCTGAGATACGCACTACACGGGAGGATGCCCCTCTCCCTCGTCCGTAACAATGTTGGCCTCTGGAAAATTTCGTCTTGTCCTCAAGTGAAAATTCTGGAAACAGGGCGCAGAGTGTGTCATAGTCCACCCATGAGCCCTCGAATGGGGTCGGCCAAACCACAACACCAAGACTTGATCCACGGAGAAACGCTCCAGGAGTAAAGTGTACGTATTATGGGTGAACTTAGGAAAGTAGTCTAGTGGGGCGATGTCCGATGGGATCAGAGGTAATGTCATCTCCACCTGCGGGGAGGTATATGGTGGGTGGCATCGACAAAGACTTCTGGGAAAGAGTCCAGGACACACAGTAGTTGAAGTGGTGTGGGGGCAGTTGGGTGGGTCGGCTCGACAGCGTGCGACCAGCACACGACAAAGTTTACTTCCACTGAATTTTAAAGAGAATGGAAGGTATGAGGCATCATCAACCAAAAGTAAAGAAACTTGATCCTATTTGGCATACACGCCACAGAGGGTACGAAGCCACGCTACGCCCAATATGATGCCTGCCACCACGCTCAAAGGAGTATAAATTTTCTCGGAGAGAGTAGAGGCCCAAGGTATGTCGTAAGAATTGTGACCAGCTTAGGTTTGGAAAATGGAATATAGGTACACTAACGGGAAAAGCGATTGAGGTAGTGGATACGATGATTAGGAGAAAGATAAATATTTTATGTCTGCTGCAAGAGAGTAGATAGGTGAGCGAGAAAGTTAAATTTTTTGATAATTCATGTTTTAAATTACAGTACACATGAAAAAATAAAACAAACAGTGAAGTAGGTATTATTGTGGATACTACTTAGATGGATGAAGTTGTTGGGGTAAGTAGAAAATGTGATAGAATCTTAACTCTTAAATTGATCATAGGAAAGAAAACTATTAATGTGATTAATGCGTATGCGCCACAAATAGTATTAAGTGAAACTATTAAAGTACAATTTTGGAAAGACTTAGATGATTTAGTGAGGAAAATCTCACAAAGAGAGAAGATTTTCATACGAGAAAACTTAAATGGGCATATAGAGAAAGAAAATGTAGATTATACAGCCGTTCATGAAGAATTTGGATATGGAGAAAAAAATGAAAAAGGACGAACCATTTTAGATTTTGCAGTAGCACATGAGCTAATTGTGACAAATTGTTTTTTTCATAAAAAAGAAAGAATATCTAATAATTTTTAAAAACGAACCAAATAAGTCACAAATTGATTATTTTATGACTCGCAAAATTGATAAAATGACTTGTAAGAATTGTGAAGTCATAGCAGGAAAAAGTTTGACAACCCAACATAGTTTAGTGTTAGACGTACAAATTAAATATAATAAATTTAAGACAAGTGTAAAAATATTGCCTAAAATTTGGTGGTGGAACTTAAAGATGGAAAACAGATTATTTTCAAGACATGGAACAACTAGTTGATGACTCTTATGTTGATCCTGGTGTCTCATGAGAAGTTATGTCTTCACATTTAAGAATAAGTAAAAAAAACATACTTGAAGTATCAAAAGGTCATGCACCCCTAAATAAAGAATCTTGGTAGTGGAAAGAAGAAGTGCAAGACAAAGTGAGAGCAACGAAGGTCAGTTATAAATCACTCTATGCTTGTAGGAATGATAACAACTTAGCCAAGTATAAAGTCACAAAAAAGAAGCTAAACATGCAATAAATAAAGCAATAAGTCGAACTTATGAAGAATTTTATAAGCAACTAGATACCAAAGATGAAAAGCGTGACATATATAAAATTGCTTGAACCAGAGAAAGGAAGACAAGAGACTTAAGCCAAATAAAATGCATAAATGGATGAAATAGATACAGTTTTGATGGATGATGTAAATATTAAAGAGCGATGGAAAAGATACTTTTATCAACTCTATAACGAAACAAAAGATAATAAATTGAACTTGAAAAAGTTAAGTAAATCGGAAAAGTATATGAACATAACACTTTATCGTAAAATTCAAGTATCAGAGGAAAATGTTCTAAAGAAGATGAAAAATGGAAAGACGGTTGGGCCAGACGACATACCCATCGAAGTATGAAAATGTCTTGAGAATGAAGGAATTTTGTGTTTTATATATTTTTTCAATAAGATACTAAAATCAAAGAGGATGACAAACCAATGGAGAGAAAATATTTTGGTACCTTTGTATAAGAACAAAGGAGATATACAAAACTGTATTAATTACATGGGAATTAAATTGATGAGTCATAGCATGAAACTATGAGAACGGGTAATAAAAAGAAAAGTAAGACGGGAGACTAACATCTCGGAGAATCAATTTGGATTCATGCCAGGGCGGTTGACCACGGAAGCTATACATCTCGTGAGGAGACTCATTGACAACTACCGAGAAAAAAAAGATTTGCATATAATATTTATCGATCTTGAGAAGGCTTATGGAGAGTCTTAGAAAAGAAAGGTGTTAATGTATCATACATTGACATAATCAAAGATATGTATACAAATCCAGTGGCAAGGGTAAGGACATCTGGAGGATTAACATAAATTCTCTATCACTATCGGCTTACATCAAGGTTCAGCTTTAAGCCTATATCTCTTTACCCTTATATTAGATGAGCTCACCGGACATATCCAACAAGTAATACCTTGGTGTTTATTGTTTACGGATGATATCGTTTTGGTCGTTGAGACGCGCGAAGGTGTAAACGCAAAACTTGAATCTTGGCGAGAACCTTTTGAAAAAAAGGGGTTTTAGTTGAGCAGGGAAAAGACGGAGTATATGGAGCTTAAATTTAGCAGTGCAAGAAGGACAGATGACTTCGTTATTAAGTTGGGTGATCAAGATATTTCCCGTTAGTGAGTGTTTTAAATATCTTGGATCGATAATTCAAAAAGACTGAAGGTATTGATAAAGATGTGAAACATAAAATCCAAGCGGGTTGGTTGAAGTGGAGAGGCGCATCAAGGATCTTATGTTACCGTAAAGTACCATTAAAACTTAAGGGCAAGTTTTACCATACTGCAATTAGACCAATGATGCTCTATGGTTCTGAAGTGTTGGGTAGTGAATTGTGTACATGAGGAAAAATGTGAATTGCGGAGATGAGAATGCTTAGGTGGATGTGTGGACACAGAAGACTGCATAAAATTAGAAATGAATGTATCGGGGATAAGATATGAGTAGCACCAATTACAGAGAAGATGTGAGACGCTCGATTAAGATGGTGTGGACACGTACAAAGGAGACCATTAGAGGCACCTATTAGGCGTTGTGAGAGTCTAATCACTAAGCATGTTAAACGAGGGATGGGTAGAAAATAAAGACTTGGAATGAAACTATAAGGAAAGACATGATGTACTTAGGCATTAGTGAGACTATGATAAAAGATAGGGCACAATGACGACAAAGATCCATATAGCCGACCATACTATAGTGGGATAAAGGCTTGAGCGTTGTTGTAGAGTAGAGGTCCAAGGTCATTTCCAGGACCGTACAGAGGCCCCTAATGGCTCTGCGACAATCATTGCTTAAACAAACCAAGAAACGAAGAGTAGGAGATGGGGAATGTCAAAATGTGCCACCAGGCGCTAGGAGATGAAGTTGTGACTAGGCCTCACTGCCAATCATCATAATCACAAGAGTGTCATAAAGGGAACCAAAGAGCATCATGGTTTTGGGGACATAGATGTCGCTGCGAAGCACAAAAATGATGCAACCTCGCTTGGGGTCCATCGTCGTGTGGTGTGTCATCGCCATACAAGTTTTGAAATTGTCAAAGGTGACCTTTGGATCCTCCTCGTCAATGGTGATGCGGAGCTCCTTCAGGAGGACAATCATGAATCGAGTAGTAGGGTTGTTTAAAACAAAAATAAAGGTCCTTAGTGCGAAGATCATATTACTCATGATAGGTCATTTAGGGGTCAGTTGGCATTGGAGGAGGCTAGAGAGGTGGCCCGAGACGCGGGGAGCCAGAAATGTGTGTTGCCAATGCAATGAAATATTCGATGTAGTCGTCAAAGAGACTTGATTGGACGATGCCACACGGACGTTCCACTACCATCCCAGAATAGTGTTCATCGTAGGATAGAATGAGATCATGTTGGAGTTTTGACAAAGAGAGGGAAGGACTGTTCTGGCCGAGCTAGAGGACCTAATAGAAGGTCTACCCTCCCATGCTGACAAGAACCGTGGGAATCTTTTGCGCCTCAGAGGTGTGATGATGTCGAAGAATTGCTCCACACACAATCCAACCCATTGGAAGTTGAACGCCGAAGAAGTGGATTGGTGAAAAGCGGTGAAAGGCGGTGGGGGAGGATCGATTGTAGATCTTGGAGGAACGCCAAAGACCGAAGCGGGGTCGATATTGGAAGTCGGCGAGGTGTCCGGCCGTCCAACGATGAAGTGATCAAACTTCGCATATAGTCGCTGGAGCAAGGCCTGGAGAGAAACGACGAACTCCTCATGAGCATCAAGGCAGTGTGAGATGGTCGGGTCGGTGGGGGTTGATTCACGGAAACGTCCAATTGCACCATGGAACATAAGCGGGACATACATTCGGCGAGGACTGGTTGGAACGGACACAACTATGAACTGCAATGTTTTAAGCAAGTCGTGTCGGGGGTAGCAGGCAGCGGGCATGAATCAGGGAAGAAGCAAGGATCGAGGCTCAAGCAAGTGAATCGGCGAGCGGAACGACTGGAGAGGTATGCGGATGTCTAAAGTGGGTCGGCGTGAGGGACGGGGACGCGAAATAGTCGACATAGGCTGAACAGGCAGAACGTGTGGGGAACAACAAATCGAGGCTGTCGTAGGAGGAACGTAGACGCGTGCACAACGCAGTGATTGGCATGCAATTGTGCGCATCGAAATAATGAGGAATGTGTGGGATTGTCTTTCAGGAGGAGAACATTGCGGCCAAAAGAGGGCAAGTCGAACCAAATGGTAGGGACTATTGCTTGGAGGAAGGTAGGGGGGTTAGAAGAAGGTGATAAGAGAGGAAAATTCAGCACCTAAATCTCTCCTTCAATTGATTTTACTTAACTTACAAGATGAAAAATATTAAGTCATAAATAGGATTACATAGTGTCTTGCTCAAAAACACAAAGGGCAAACAATAAATAGCCATACATGCCCGAAATACAGATACGATGATAAAAATAGTGATGAAGGAGTGCACGATGCCCATGCGCATACTGGCCAACATCCGCCATCATGTTATGATCTGTGTCATGGCCTTTTAGGTCTCAACGTTGATATGTGTCAAACAAGTACCCCGCTCAGGCTCGACTTGAGCATATATAAAATTATTCATGTTTAACCTTATTCATTAAAACAATGTTGGAGTTGGGTTTGAGCACTAGTCAAATTCAGCTCTCCAAGCCTTATCAAACATGTACATGAATCTAACTCTAATCTAATTTCATGTAAGTTGTTGGAAATGTCGGGAGAGGGAAAATTAAAATGTTTATTCATATGGATGAATAAAAAAACTCTAATAATACAAAATATTAATTGCTCCAACACTTCCCCTCAAGTTGGGTGTGTAATGTCTGTCATGCCTAATTTGCCAACTATTTGTCAAAGGAGCACTGACTCAGACCCTTGGTTAGCACATATGCGAGTTGCTGGTTTGATGGGACAAAAGGAGTACTCACAATCCTCCTATGTTTTTCTTAATGAAGTGTCTGTCAATCTCCACGTGCTTGGTACGATAATGTTGGACTGGATTGTGGGCAATGCTGATAGCAGCTTTATTATCACAGTAAATCCTGATTGGACCAGCGCACTCCACACCCAGGTCCTTCATAATCGACTGAATCCACAACTTTTCACATATCTCATGTGTCATTGCTCAGAACTCGGCCTCAGTACTGGATCTGACTACGTGTTATTTCTTGCACCTCCAGGTCACCAAATTGCTCCTAACAAGAGAGCAATATCATGATGTAGACCTTCGGTCATCAACTGAACCTGTCCAGTCCACATTTGTATAGACTTCTATTGTCAATGCCCCGTTGGGTGAGAACAGTATGCCCTTTCCAGAAGAGGATTTGAGATACCTCAGGATTTTATATGCAGCATCAAGGTGATGTGATTTAGGTGAGTGCATGTACTGGCTAAGGGCCCCCATAGCATAAGAGATGTCCGGACGAGTATGAGAGAGATAGATAAGTTCCCCCACCAATTGTGGGAAACCTGGCATGTCATCAACAACTTCACTGTCATCACTATCAAGCTTGTGATTGACCTCAATTGGGATGTCAGTGGGCCTGCATCCAATCATTCGAGTTGTCTCAAGCAAATCTATAATGTACTTCCTCTGCGATATAAAAATCACATGTTTGGATCTGGCCACCTTTATGCCAAAAAAACACTTGCGAGGTCAAAGTTCCTTCACTTCAAATTTCTTATCCAACCTAGACTTTAAGTGTTCAATCTCCTTTGTGTCATCACCAGTTATCACTATATCATCCACATAGACGACGAGAGAAGCCAACTTGTCGTCTGTTTCACAAACAAGGTGTGATCGACATTGCACTGTTTGTATCCAAAAAACATCATTGCCCGGTGAAATCTCCCAAACCAAGCATGTGGAGACTGCTTCAAATCATATAGGGCTTTTTCAACCTACAAACTTTTCCCGTTGACCCTTTTGGAAGAACACCGGGAGGCAGAGACCCGTAGACTTCCTGCTCAAGATCACCGTGAAGAAATGTGTTCTTCACTTCTAACTGAATGAGGCTCCATCCTTTACACATGGCACATGAAAGAAAAATCCTGATTGAATTCATTTTAGCAACCGGAGCAAATGTCTCTTGATAGTCAATACCAGCTGTTTGAGTATATTCTCTAGCAACCAACCTGATTTTGTACAGTTCAACAAGTCCTTGGAAGTTTTGTTTCACAGAGAAGACTCACTTGCATCCCACAATAGTTATCCCTTTAAGGAGATGGACAAGATCCCAAATATGATTCTTGTCAAGGGCCATCATTTCCTCCAACATGTTTGCCTTCCATTCACTGTGCTCAAGAATTTCATGCTAAGAACGAGGAATAGATATGTAAGACAGGGTGGTGAAAAATAATCTACGTGAAGGAGACAAAGAGTCATAGGTCACAAAATGAGAAAGATGATGTTGGGTAGATGCATAATTACCTCTATCAGTACTTGAAGATGGATCTGGTGGTGGCCCGGGTAGAGTAGCAAAGGCATGTGTGTTCGTGGTCCTCCTACGTCGCATGTAAACCTGCAATGGAGGAGGTATCACCAGGTCCCCGGAAGTAGGTGGGAGCACCAGATCACTAGGGACGGGAGGAGATTTCACTGAGTCCCCTGGAGTAGGTGGGAGCACCCAATCACTAGGGACGGGAGGAGGAAATGTAGATTGTGTAATACGTAAAGGAATAGAAGGAGAGGAAATCACTTCTATAGTAATTGTCTCCCCCAGAAGAGAGATCCCATAATAGGCTTCTAATTCCCAGAAGGTGACATCCATAGTAACCAATATTCACTTGGTGGTGGGATGGAAGCAGGGGAGGAGTGTAGCTAATGAAGAAACACCTCAGAGCGTGGAGGTCAAGTTTGGTCTTGGGATGGATGCGCACAAAACATATACATCCAAAGATACGGGCGAGAAGGAAGTGGGACGAACCCCCATAGTGGTCAGAGGAGTATGAAATCTAAGGACACGGGTAGGAAGATGATTGATGAGATAGGCAGCAATGAAAACTGCATCACCCCAATAATATTTAGGGAGATTCATCTGAAGGAGACATCTGATAACCTCAAGGAGGTATCGGTTCTTACGTTCAGCTACCCCATTCAGAGCAGGGGTGTAAACATAGGAGGTTTGATGTATGATACCAAGATCACTCAGATATTTCTCAAAGCGGGAGTCAATATACTCACGTCCATTGTCACTGCGCAAGATCTTAATGGTAGCACCAAATTGAGTAATGATCATATTATGAAAACGTTGAAAGAGAGAAAACACATCGCTTTTATGTTTCATCAAAAATACTCAAGTACAATGAGAGTAACAATCAATAAAAGAAACAAACCATGAGTAACAAGAAATAGACGTAGTAGGACTGGGGCCCCAAACATCAGTATGAATAAGAGCAAATGGAACTGAGTTACGTCGAGACATAAGAGGAAGAGAGCTACGATGATGTTTAGCAAGTTCACATACAACAAATGAAAAACACTAAACAAAGTAGAAGAAATAGTAGGAAGCAACATCTTCATAATAGTGATATGAGGATGTCCAAGGCGACAATTCCAGGAATCCAAATTAGAGGGCAAATCTGCATGAAGAACATTTAGAGGTGGAGTGAGGCTAGATGAAGTGGAGGCTGAAGAGTCGAACACATATAGCTCGTGGCACAATCTACCAGAGTCAATCACTGTCCCCGTCTTTTAATCCTGAAAACACAAGAGGTAGAAAAAAAATTGTCTAGCAATTCATAGAGTTAGTCAAATGATTAATAGTCAAAAGATTTCAAGTGAAAGCAGGAACATGAAGAGCAGAGGGGAGTGTAAGAGAGGAACATGGAATGGATCTTTTTCCAGCAATGGGAGATAGTGATACATCAGTAATGCTCACTTTGTCTCTACCGAACAGAGGGGTGTAGGACACAAAACCTGTGGCTGATCCAGTCATGTGATCAGTGGCTCTGGAATCAATGATCCACTGTGAGAAATGGTGGGTGGAAGCAGAATGAGCGTCTGCAGGTCCCTAATGGCATAGGAAGAGGAGGATAAACTGGACTGCTCAGCAGGAGAGCCATGCATCAACCGGCAGAAAGCCAGAATTTCTTCAGCTGAAAGAGCGGGGGTGCCGTGTCGGAGTCCAGAGAGTGAGAAAAAGAGGTGTCATCCACAACATCAAACAAATGTGCCGATCGAGACAGGGATGATCGATGATGTGATCAAACTTGCAAGCAAGTAAACTATCAAGCTCAGAAATGAGACTTTAACTGAACGAGACACGAAAATCAATTAATAAAATAAACATGACTCCAACCGAGCATGCAAATAAGCAAAAAATACTTCACGCTAAATAATGTACCAACAAAGTATTTAAAATTCAATTTTTTCACCTAGTTAATTGAAAGAACATCAACGAGCTTTAATCGAGCCAAGCCATGATAAGCTTGTCGGAAGTATTTGTTAAATCAACACTCTTTGTGTTGGAATAATCCCATGCCGAAAAACTAATGTAGGCATTATGGACTTCATATGTATTTTGAGACTTCCACCTACAATCAATTGATTTAGGTTGGATAGATTCTAATTGTGGTATAAAAGTATGATGAGCCTAACGACCTAATACCATGCCACCAACATGTGAGAAGTGTACTGAGAATAATCTAAAATTGGGAAACTAATGCAGTTTGCATGCACTAAATATAGACTGAGAGCCTCTATATCTACAATCAAGTGATTTTAGATAGGATACTTAATTTCTAACACTATACACCACCATGGTTAAGAATACACAATTTCTGATACAACCATAACTATGAAGTAAGATCTGAATATATGTTATACATGAATACAACCATAGTTGAAGTCAAAAAGAATATCAGACCAATGGAGAGAAAATATTTTGATACTTTTGTATAAGAACAAATTAGATAGACAAAATTGTGTTAATTACAGAGAAATGAAATTGATGAGTCATATCATGAAACTATGAGAACGAGTAATCGAAAGAAGAGTAAGATAGGAGACTAACATATCGAAAAATCAATTTGGATTCATGCCAGGGCGGTCGACCATGGAAGCTATGCATCTCATGAGGAGACTCATTGACAACTACCGAGAAAGAAAACAAGATTTGCATATGTTGTTCATTGATCTTAAGAAGGCTTATGATAGAGTTCCAAGAGAGATCTTATGGAGAGTCTTAGAAAAGAAAGGTGTAAATAAATAATTCATTGACATAATCAAAGATATGTATACAAATTCAATGACAAGGGTGAGGACATCTGGAGGATTAACACAGGAACTCCCTATCATTGTTGGCTTACATCAAAGTTCAGTTTTAAGTCTTTATCTCTTTACCCTTATTTTAGATGAGCTCGCCAGACATATCCGACAAGCAATACCTTGGTGTTTACTGTTTGCGGATGATATCGTTTTGGTCGATAAGACGCGCGAGGGTGTAAACGCAAAACTTGAATCTTGGCGAGACACTTTAGAAAAGAAGAGTTTTAGGTTGAGCATGGCAAAAACAGAGTATATGGAGCTTAAATTTAGCAGTGCAAGAAGGACAGATGACTTCATTATTAAGTTGGGTGATTAAGATATTTCTCGTAGTGAGTGTTAAATATCTTGGATCGATAGTTCAAAAAGATGGAGGTATTGATAAAGATGTGACACAGAATCCAAGGGGGTTGGTTGAAGTGGAGAGCCGCGTCAAGGATATTATGTGATCGTAAAGTACCTTTAAAACTTAAGGGCAAGTTTTACCGTACTACAATTAGACCAGGGACGCTTTATGGTTCTGAGTGTTGGGAAGTGAATTGTGTACATGAACAAAAAATGGAAGTTGCGGAGATGAGAATGCTTAGGTGGATGTGTGGACACACGAGACTGGATAAAATTGGAATGAATGTATCAGGGATAAGATAGGAGTAGCACCAATTGCAGAGAAGATGCGAGAAGCTCGACTCAGATGGTTTTGCCACGTACAAAGGAGACCTTTAGAGGTGTTGGGCGTTGCAACAGTCTACTCACTAGGCATGTTAAATGAGGGAGGGGTAGACCAATAAAGACTTGGAATGAAACTATAAGGAAAGACATGATGCACTTAGGCATTAGTGAGATTATGACAAAAGATAGGGCACAGTGGAGACAAAGGATCCATATAGCCGACCCTACTATTAGTGGGATAAAAATTTGAGTGTTGTTCTTGTTGAATACAACCACAACTATTTTTATTTAGATACAATTCATAGAGAAAACAATTTGCTAGAATGATCTTATGCAAGTGTAGAGATTCACAGGAGAGAAAAATAAAAGGATTTTATTAATTTTCTCAAAATGTTCACCTCTATAATACATGTAAGTGTACTCTTATAAAGGAAGAGAGGGAGGAGAGGATTATAAGTCCAAAGATGTAGGACTAAACTAGATTACAAGTGGGCTCCTATTTGGGCCACAACATTGGCCTTTTTACAAGTGGGCTCCTATTAAGAATCTCATGCAAGTCTTTTTTTAATAGAATTTTTCTTCCAAGTATTTTATCTAAATTTGTTTCACTTCTCAAAATCTTATGTCGGTCTGTTCTTTTCTCCACCATAAGTCTTAGCCCTCTATCTTTGGAGTACCTCATACTATCTTTTGATGTCTTTATCTTTCTAGGCTCTTTCTTCATTCCTTGGACGAAAAAACATAAGACAAGAAAGGTATTGATGTAATAAGTAGAAGATAACTCCAAAGGGCATAGAAAAGGAAAGAAATTAGTGGGAACCCTCCGTGACCGAGAGAGAGAAAAATCAAGCACATTTTTAGTCACAATTTTTCTCAGTATTTTGTTACGCACGTGTGCGTAACTTATTTTATCTTGTTTTATTTTATGATTAATGATGTGAGCCCCCCCCCCCCCCCCCTCTATATAAGGAGGTGGTATGAGAGTGTTAGGGATCTTTGGTTACTAGGGTTTTGGATCTCCTTTTGGAGAAGGGCTTCTTAGAGGAAACAACCTCCAGAAGTAGGGCACGAGTATAACTCGTGGTTGTATCCGGTATTTTTATCCAGTGCAAGTATTTTCTCCTACGGGTAATCATTGGTCTGACCTTGCCGCTCCCACCTGCATCGCACCGCCGGGTTTCGTCCAGCTCCATCACTCGCAACTGTGCCCAAGTATCGGTCCAGATCGCGTATGGATCCCGCGTCCATATTTCATCGTCCAAATTCCGCGTCCAGCTCCTGTCGTCCACATCCCACGTCCAGATCGCATCTGGCTCCCGCGTCCCGATTTCGTCGAGTTTCGTCAAGATCCCGTCGTACACAAGTCCGTCGAGAGGCCCCTTCCTTTTCGTCGTCCGCCAGGCTTAGCGCCGCTCGTCCCAGTGCCGGCCAAATCGCGGTTCGACGACGACTGCTTTGTCAGTCCCGACCCAGCTCTTCCTTTCTTCCGCCAGTCCAGCTCCATTGTGCTGCCACCAGCTCTTCTGCAGTGATCGTCCGCCCCTAGCGCGCCTTTCCCAGCTCGGGCACTCTCCAGCCAACCTCCAACTTGGTGCAATCATACTCATATGCCAAAGAGTCGGATGGAATCCCGCGTGGAATCCCTCGAACACGCAATCTCCGCCCTCAACTCTCGTTTCGAGGCTCGGGTCGAGCAGCTCGCGACAATTATGGACAAGCTCCACAACTTGCAGACCGGCCAGCACTCTGGTACTACTATTGCTTCCGCCTTGGAATCCCCTAGCACAGTAGCTGTAACGACCCGGGTTTAGGCCCAACAGGCCGCCCCACGTCGTCGCTCGGCCCACTACGCAACCAAGGAAGGCAACCTGGCACCACGGGTGGTACAGCCGGAATCTACAAGGCCTGCAGGCCATACACCCCAACAAAAATCTCCACACATGTTTCTCAGCAGCGGTAGGTTGTTGTCACAGGGTTTCGAACCCGCAACCTTGATAAGACCCCCCTGCAAACAGGCTCAGTTGGTGATGAACCCTGTTTGCAGGGGGTCTTATCAAGGTTGCGGGTTCGAAACCCTGTGGCAACAACCTACCGCTGCTGAGAAACAGGTGCGGAGATTTTTGTGGGGGTGTACGGCCTGCAGGCCTTGTAGATTCCGGCTGTACCACCCGTGGTGTCAGGTTGCCTTCCTGGGCTGCGTGGTGGGTCGGGCGACGCCGTGGGGCGGCCTGTTGGGCCTAAACCCGGGTCGTTACAAAAAAGTGCACTTTTTTGTAACGACCCGGGTTTAGGCCCAACAGGCCGCCCCACGGCGTCGTCCGACCCACCACGCAGCCCAGGAAGGCAACCTGGCACCACAGGTCCACGGGTGGTACAGCCGGAATCTTCAAGGCCTGCAGGCCGTACACCCCAACACAAATCTCCGCGCCTGTTTTTCAGCAGCGGTAGGTTGTTGCCACGGGGTTTCGAACCCGAGACCTTGATAAGGCTCTCCTGCAAACAGGGTTCATCACCAACTGAGCCTTATCAAGATCTCGGGTTCGAAATCTCGTGGCAACCTACCGCTGCTGAGAAACAGGCGCGGAGATTTGGTTGGGGTGTACGGCCTGCAGGCCTTGTAGATTCCGGTTGTACCACCCGTGGTGCCAGGTTGCCTTCCTAGGCTGCGTGGTGGGCCGGGCGACGTCGTGGGGCGGCCTGTTGGGCCTAAACCCGGGTCGTTACAGTGGCCCCCGCAGATTCCGCCTTGACGGACTTACCTCCACAGCTCCCACGTCTTGATCTTCCCACATTCAGCGGGACTGACCCACTTGGGTGGATTGCCCGCGCCGAACAGTTTTTTGATATTCACCGGACTCTTCCGGCGCAGCAGGACTCCACAGTAATCGGCGGCATGGAAGGATCCGCCCTCCATTGGGTCCGCTGGCTCCGGTAATCCTCCCCGGCCTCGCATGGACGACTCTCATGAAAGCCCTCATTCAGCGGTACGACCACCGCTACTCCGGCTGTATGATCGAGCGCCTTTGCGGAGTCCGCCAAACCGGCTCCATTGATTCGTACGTCGATATGTTTATTGAGTTGGTCACCCATGTCGCAGGACTTCCCCCTGATCATTACTTGGCATACTTCATCCATGGCCAGCAACCCCATATCTGAGCTCACCTCCCGCACTCTTCAGCCAGTCACTCTTAACCAAGCCATGAACCTCTCCCCACTGGCGGAGGCCGAATTTCTCGCGCAGTCTGAGGACCCTTCTTCCTCACTGTCTCCCTCCAAACCTCCCTACAAGCCATATTTTCCTCCCCCGACGAAACACCCGCCACTGACACCTCCTCTACCTCGCCCACTCAATATGGGCCCACGCAACAACCGTCATGTCCCCACTAACCGCTTATCCAACCGAGAGTACAATGACCTACGGAGCAAGGGCATGTGTTACCATTGCAGACAACCCTACTCACCCACCCATGATTGTCCTATGAAAGAGCTCTAGTGCCTCATCGGGGAGGACGTGCACGAGCTCACCGCAGCTGACTTGGATGCGCTTACAATCATCGATGTACCTCCGGACGACGCTCCGGGCACCTCTACGTCTGGCCCCCCGCGGGTATATCACTACTAGTTGGAGGACGGCGCTCCGACCTTGAGGCCAAGGTCATTTTTCTGGCGGAGTGTATTGTTACGCACGTGCGCGTAACTTATTTTATCTTATTTAATTTTATGATTAATTATGTGGGATAAAGGCTTGAGTGTTGTATGTGAGCCCCCCCTAGGGGGGAAACTGGTGCAGTTTGGTGCGGTTTGAGCCCAAACCGCAAACGCACCAAAGAGCATCGGTTTTGGACTTTACAAAACCGTACCGCGTCCAAACCGTGTGGTGCGGTTTGACATTGATGCGGTATGGAGTCGGTTTTTGTAGTACGGTTTCGGTTTTTGCACATTTACCAAAACTTAGCAAGAAGTACATAGACTATTTACATTTTATACCGAATAATGTTATCCTCTCAAAATTTTCTAACACATGCAGAAGAGCGTGGTTCGTGAAACCGGAATATAAGAAATGAAAAATGAAAAACCACATTCAATTTTAGATTCAGCGGTTCGTCCACGAGTTAAATTCAGGCAGAGGTTGCAGATCTGTAGTGTGGTACTCATTTAGATACTTAGATTAAGATAGATTAATATATTATATTATATAATTATAAGATATATTATAAAATATAATACAAGATATATTAATTAATTTGTAAGATATATTATAGGATATAAAAATAAATTAAACTAATAATATAATCATTGCGATGCGGTGCGGTTATTTGGTTTTGTCAAGGGAAAAACTGCACCGCACCGCACCGCAAAACATGTGGTTTTTCAATAACCAAAACTGCTCCACAACCAAGGTTGTCAAGATCGAGATCCTAGGTGGGATCGTTTAAGGGGTTGGATCGGATCGGATCGTGGATCGTAAGATCTCACTACATTCTTAAAACAAGACTTAAATGATGAAAATGAATTTGATATCAATCATATCATATAATTACATAAATAATCGATGTCAAAAATCATATAATTAATCATTTTCATTTGTTTACTATAAGAAGGGGGCAGAAGAGGGCAGAAGAAGAGGAGGAGGAGGAGGAGGAGGAGGAGAAGAAGAAGAAGAAGAAGAGGAGGAGGAGGAGAAGAAGAAGAAGAAGAAGACGAGGAAGAAGAAGAAGAAGAAGACAAGGAAGAAGAAGACGAGGAAGAAGAAGAACATGCATAAGAGGGCAGAAGAGGGCAAAAGAGGGCAGAAGACTTAAATGATGAAATTGAATTTGATATCAATCATATCATATTATACAATTACATTCTTAAAACAAGACTTAAATGTTGAAATTAAATTTGATATCTATAATTAATCATTTTCATTTGTCTACAATAATAAGAGGACAGAAGAGGGCAGAAGAAGAAGAAGAGGGCAGAAGAAGAAGAAGAGGGCAGAAGAAGAAGAAGGGCAGGGCATGCGGGAGACGGGAGGAAAGCCGTTGAGAGCGGAAATAGGGCTGGAGAGGAAAACCGTCGGGAGAGGAAATAGGGCTGGAGAGGAAAAGTCGTAGAGTTCCACGATTTTTAATTACGCCGGATAAGGATCGTGGAATCGTTTAGGGATCGTGATCCTAACGATTCCACGATCAGGATCGCGATCCCACCTGGACACGGCCTGATTTCGATCCGGATCGAAATGTAGAATTTGGATCGTAGGATCGTGCGATCCTACGATCCGGATTGCGATCCTGACAACCTTGCCACAACCAAACCGTTCGGTGGGTTTGAATTCGGTGTGGTGCGGTGCGGTGTTGCGGTTTTTTGCGGTTTTGGTATTTTATTTTCAGGACTACCCCTCCCTATATAAGGAGGTGGTATGGGAGTGTTACGGATCTTTGGTTATTAGGGTTTTGGGTCTCCTTTTGGAGAAGGGCTTCTTAGAGGAAACAACCTCCAGAAGTAGGGCACGAGTATAACTCGTGGTTGTATCCGGTATTTTTATCTAGTGCAAGTATTTCTCCTACGGGTATCATATTTCTAGTGGAGGATATATTACATGAAGCTCAAGTAGTGACGGAAGACTAATGAAATTGATATTTCAATTCAATTCTCCGTCACTTCCTAGACAAGCCAAGGAAGTAATAAAAATGCTTGCCAAGTAATATGAATCTAGAAATAAATATGTAATTCCCAATGAACTGAATTTCCAATGGTTCAATGAATATACTCACGAACCATGCATCTTAATTTCCTAAATGGTAAGAGTACATAAAGGGATAGCATGTGGAATGGAACTGCTAATCAGGAACTTAAAAGTACAATCCAGTGCAACTACAAACTAACAAATATGAATGTAGTCATGAAGATTTTATGATTTTATGAAATTACACAGACCTTACGGGATAGTTTTCCGCAAGAAGTGACTGGACTTGTAAGCACAGCAGGCCCTTTTACAGCTTCAGAAAGATGCCTTGGCAATGTTGCGCCAAATTTGGCACTTATACCTACTATTTCAGGACTTTCAACACCATTAAACCAATTCTTTACCTTGACCTGAGAAGCAGCATTTGGATGATAATAAGCATATTTTTTGTTGAAGGGAGTGGGATATAAATATTAGGGTTTAATTTTGTAACATTAAAGTGATAGTATCTAATTATAAGCAGGTAACAAGAATGAACTTCTACCCAAATAAAGTAATCATTGTATAGAAGTACAAATATAAATTAGCAAATCAAAGAACTTTCTATTTTCCAGTCTAAAACTGAAGAGTCAAATGCAGCTTGTTTGTTCTATCTCCGTCAGCCAATAAAAATAAAATGATTACACGATAACTGCAGTGCACAGCATCACTAGCATTGCCACGTAGATTTTTAAATAGATAATATTTAAAATAAAAATTTACTAAGCTATGTAATCATAGACGCTCCTTGCAGGAATATCTATTATCAGGTCAAAATGTAAAGAAAGAGAACTTCCTTTTATAAGCTGTAAAAACATAACAATTTACAAAGTTTAGGGAATTCATCAGCAGACATTTGTGCTATGTAATATTTTGTTGATAGAGACCTGCGAGGTGAATTGCGGCACTGGTCAAGGGAGGACAAGATCGAAAGAGAAGCTTCTTTCCTTCTCCCTAATCAGGTGACAAGGGCAGTGGTTGTGTATGGTTGAGAGTAGAGAGAAGAGGGAAAGAGTCAACTACCAAGAGGAGAGAAATGGGGTGAAATCTTATTTGAGTTTTTCATTCCTCCACCGGGGCACAAATACCCTCTTTTTTCTTCTACAATAATTTCTCGCTAAAACGGTCACAAATAAAGACGTGGTACAAAATAAATGAGAATAAAAATGTGTAGCAAATCAATAAAATGTGTAAATGAAAAATATGATAAGAAAATAAGCAATAAATCTTCATGTTTGTTATGCCTCAGCGCTGAATGTGCGCTGCCAAAAGGCATCTACAACATCTCTCGCAGCTTCAAGGAGCTTGCCTTTAAGCTCGAAGGAAGATAGACATATCTCCGAGTTTGTAATTTCTCCCAAGTCACATTGTTCGGAAAACCTCTGATAATTTAATATAACAAATTTTATTAAAAGTGATTTTACATACTAGATTTATTACCAATGTTGTATAGAAAGAGTAATATGGTTATAGAAGTCCTAAGAAGTCAGTAGAGTCAAGAACATGAACTAGGCACTCTGTTTTGTAGAAGAAAGTCAAGAAAAGCAAACTTGCGTCCACTAGAAGTCGGCGCAACATCGACCTGAAGTCGACGTTACTATGACTAGGACTCAGAGCAACTATAGAATGGTGAGTCGGCGCTACTTCGAGATAGAAGTCGACGCATACATCGATAGGATATTGACATAACTTCGTCAATGGATTTATTCTATAAAGAAGAAGAAAGTCGACGTTACTCTTATTTGAAGTCGACGTTACTCTTATTTGAAGTCGATGTAGCGTCGAGTATAATCTAGAATGTAAATTCAGAAAGTTATTTCAGGTATATTCTAAGGGACTTTCATGAAATTTATCCAAACAATTCTAACCGTTGGGAGATAGACTAAAGGAAAGATTCCTCTATCAGATTCAGAGATAATTTTATAGAAAGTTTTTGAAGAAGAAATCGAGATTGATGGAAGTATTTTTGGAAGAATATATCAACATTCCTTCTGAAGATTTCATGTTATGAAAGTGACCATTCAAAATCATACAGTAATGATATAATCACTGAAAGTAATGCAAAACACAAAGAATAAAGAGAACTAATACACAGAACAAGAACAAATACAACCAGCCGACTGTTCTTCATCTTCTCAATACTCATTCTTCTCTACTAGTGCTAAAACAGCTAATCTACTAGAATATTCAGAGAAGTTAATTGGATCCAAAACTTATAACCCCTACAAATCTTCTATCAAAAAGGGGTTCATCATATGAAAGGATTAGAAACACTTAGTGTCTAATAGTCCTCAGATTCTTGCTGAGAGGACTCATCTAGAAGAATTCTTCTTTCAACCTTCTCTTAATCTCTTTCTATCTCTTTTGTATTAACTAAGTAAAGAGTGTTAAGAATCCCTATTCAAAGAATTCAGGCTGTGGTTTTGAGAGTCTACTTGTCAAAAGACTCGGTTGGTAGTGGTTCAAGATCTTCTTACCAAAAGATCTAGTTGTTAGTTGTAAGAGTTTTCTTATCAAAAGACTCGAGTACTGGGATAGTGTATTCATACCAAGGTGGTAGAAGAGTGAATGTACCCAGATTTTGGGGAATCACTATAGCTTTTGTGTCTTTTGTGTTTTCTGATTTTCTTTCTTACTTTATTTCTGTGTTGTGATGTGAATAATCTCTGATCTGAAATTTGTGTGAGTGCAAATCATAAGTTAACTGAAATTATTTGAGAAGGTTTTAAATCTCTATTCACCCCCTCTAGAGAATTTTCAGAGAATTTCTACAACTGTTCACATTTTCACACATCGAGTTTAAAAGAATTATCTCATTGGATCAGGACCTCCATGGTGCCCTCGTTGAAGCGGAACCGCGGGGCTTTGCGGATATGAGGAAAACGTGGTCCTCCATGATCACTAGAAGCGGGGAATTAAGAGAGGTGGTTACCCTTTATATGTCTTCAATAAGAAAACATGAAAGATGAATTTTACCATTCCCAGGAAATTAAATTTGTAGGCCACTTCGCCTACCTTGTTAGCCACCTAGAATGACCAATAAAATTTTGGTGTCAATTTGTGAGTTGCCATGGCAGAGAGGGTTGGTTGTCAATATGGATGGAGCTTGAGAAAACCCAATCACCACCCTTAAACTATACTTCCCAGTGATACTTGTCATAATGCATCTTCACGCACTCTTGGTTCTGAAGTAAATGTGCACGATTGAAGTTGAGGGTGTGGTCGCGACATTGAATTGCCCGGTCTACATTGTCCATTGTCTTCGAGCTCAGGAGGTTTGTTGGGAGGTGTGGAGGATTCAATCCATACGAGAGATGAAAGGATGTTGAACAGAGAAAAAAGTGGAAAGATGTGATGTGACGGTACTCAATCTATGGAAGCTAGAACCCACTCAGGGGTTTCCCAAGTAATGCAACGTAGATAAATCTCAATGGTCATGTTGACCGCCTCGATTTGGTTGTCTGAGAAAGTATGATATGCAGAGGACAATGCATATTTGGTTGCAACATCGTTGTTGGTTGGGGTGTTCTACCTTGTTGCGGTGGCATATCCAGTAGTGTGCTGCAAACTTGTGTTGTTCCATTGAAGCCCCACCAATTAGAAATCAGTGTGGATAAGCTACAAAATCTTCTGGACTCCCTCATGCATTTTGTTATGACTTATGAATAACAACCAAGATGGTTGGAATTATCGGTGATGTCGGAAGGAGATATACTCGACTGTTGTAGACTTGTAGTGGATAAGGCCCAATATAATAGTGCACGAGTCGGTGTGTCCTTTGCAAAATTCGATCGCATGTCTGTCAAGACCACAATAGCCACTATTCCCCCGCACCACATCAAATAGTCCCACCGGCGATAAGATTAATGCAAAGAGGTCGATCCATTTCTTGTCTCTGTGTGACAGGGAATCGACAGCCTTGCTCAATCACCCCAAGTGGGACTCGACGACAAAGCAGATTCCGGACAACTTGCTCTCCCAATGTTGTTGTGGTGAGTGCTCCAACAAGTTTCAAGATTTAGTGATATATCTTGATAAGGATTGATTTCCCTATAAGTAGATCAACATTGTTTCATGGACTTAGCAGCAGGAAGTCTGGTGTAGTGTACGACCAACTCATGGTTGTAGTTTGGGTGGCCCGCTTGGTGTAAGACTGAGCCAATGTCACACCCCAAAGCGTCACTCCATCTCAAACTGTTGTTGGAAGTCCTATAGTTGCAGGATTGATGTCGAGGAAAGGGCGTCCTTAGGGGTATGAAATGTCTGTGCATTGCGGATATCCACTGAAAGGACCGGTTTTAATAGGCTCGTCAGTAGGCGGTGATGGTGTCGTAGTCCTTGATGAACTTGTGGTAGTATCCCATCAACCTGAGGAATTCTCGCAGCACTCTGATGTGTCCTGGTTACGGACAATATTAGATGGCACTAATCTTATCTAGGTTTGCAATAACATCATCATATATACATGTTTTAACACCTTTATTCTTTATGAATTTCATTTAATCGAGTTATTTAAATGTCTATTTCTTACATTTTTGATGTTTTCCTACATGAATTATGACTCTACAAGGATTGGATGCATTAAACGCAAGTTTGAAGTGAATTAAAGAAGATTTAAGCTATTTTAAGTAGTACGCAACGCCTTGTTCCGATGGTCATAATTTTTGACTGACAAGGAGTAACGTAACACATAACTGCATTTTGAAAATGTCGTAAAAATTTCTATAGCAGTGGAAAGAAAACGGAGCTCTGTTTTAATCAGGCTTGCTACAACAATTAATGAGTTAAGTATGTGTTGAAATCAAGGGCAGGATTCTAAAATGTTTCGAAGAAAATAACTTGATTGAAGAGGAGAAATTTGGATTCTTGAAATCCAAAAAGATAGGGGCGAAATTGAACATGCCACGCGATCAAGACTTAGAGACAATGAAGAAAGAGAGGCGACCATTGCATGAGAATGAGTTGATTTCATTCTCTTCGCCTTTTTCGACTTGAATTGTATTTTCTAATCTCTTCGGTTGTGTTTGTTTTATTCTTATCATGCTTGTGATGTTTCTTTACATGTCTAGTATGAACTAATTTTTCTTTCGTTAGGACAAAGGTGTAATCAATTTTTATGGCATGAAACAATAGTTGATGTTGTTTTGTTTGTTTCTTTTACATTCTTGTTGATTATTATTCATCATGTTTTATACTTGAGGAGGTGTGATTAACTTCTAATGAGAATTTATGCACTTAGACAATCAGACCATGAATCTCAAAAGTGGATGCTACGTTGAGTGGAATAATCAAAATAGACAATATTTTGTTATTACAAGCAATAGTTTTATGCATGTTTTCATGATGAAAATTAGTGAGCTTCATAAATCATAATTCATCTATGCTTATTTTAAATATTATCGAACCAAGGGAAGCTGAATAAATATAGGTAAAGGTAATATTCCTGAACCAAAGAATTGCCACATGAATGACAATCAAAGAGAAAGCATCATCAATCTAATTTCTATACCAAAATTTTTGATGGACCTGAATGCCCTAGCAACTTCTCTCTCTCATGACTTTCATTGTGTTCTGGTACTCATTTAGTTTTACAGTTAATCATTTCCATTGTTGTTGTTTTTTTCTTTTAGTTAAATATATTGATAATATAGCATAAACCATCAATCAATTGTTTAAATAAAAATAGAATAGACACATTTTAGTAATTGCTTTACAAAATGCACTTGGAAACGATCTTTATTAATCACTTTACTATATGTACAACGAATGCACTTGTCGCTAATTTAAGGAATGTTTTTCGCGTAACAGTTTGCAGACAATCCATGTGAGTGCACGACGTGGCCCAGATAAGCCGTAGATTCATTGTTGAAGGTGTTGTCCCGATGGAAGAAAAGGCTATTGCTACTGATGAGCTGTAGAACTATTTGAAAGTGTTAGATGCGTTTTGGCATTGTCAAACTATATACCAAAAAATCATCAAAGAAGACCAAAATGAATTTCCACAAGCAAGACAGGAACACCTCATTCATCGGAGCTTGAAATGTAGATGGCACATTAGTGAGCCCAAAGGACATCACCATGCATAATCATTTCAAAGAAATTACGTTTAGGTCTAATGGGAAGCAATCATCCATGACTTGTATCCATGCGTTGGTTTTTTCCACTCCCATTTCCAATCTCAAGGGGCCTCCAGCTACACAAGAAGGCACCCCGCCGTCCATTACACAGTTAGAAGTCGCCAAATCCACAATGGGATGCCAAACTGGGGCACATCATTCACATACACCTTGAGACACTAACTCCTCCGACTGTTACTCAGTCGGTGAACGTACCTTTATTGGTTTCATGTTGGTGAATAAATTATGTATCTTTATTAGCGTCATGTCGGTGAATTTACATCTTTATTACAAATGTCGTATTGAAGTTATCTCCTGTATTAGTTTATTTGGAGTTCTTTTGTATGATTTAATTAACCCACATGTTAAGGGAGCCTTTTTGCAAACAAGTGTCATCGTAAGTTAATTAAATCGCTTTAGGCTATGAAGAAAGGCAAGAAAAAATTATCATTCAGTCTCTTAGTTCTCTCATCTCCACCCTAAAGTAGGGTTAGGGTTGAGCACCCATATCCTTCCCCTCTCCTTCAGTCAAGCTAGGTTCATTGTATCCCCACCTCCGACAAAATCACTGGCACTTTGCAGGCAAGCCTGTAGCAGAGATCTGCGACATGGTACAATGTGTTACTTAGATGTAATTTGGCATTCTAGAAAAGTAACAAACAACATAGCAATGAATCAACAATTCGAAGTTGATGCAGCGGTGGGTCGACTCGGGGTGGACGCTCTAAATGCAATATTACATGTGATGCAGTGTAATGTCAATGCAGAAAGTGGTCCGCTTAAAATTACAATTATAATTAATTATATAAAAATTAAAAGAGGCGCAAGCGATCACATACAATAGTTGGAGAAAAACAAGTTTCAATTCATCAAACGATAGAGACGCAAATACTTCAAGCGTGCGCGGAACAAGCCCTGCAAACAGTGGCGGACACAGAAATTTTTCCCAGTGTGGGCGGTCATATAAATTGAAACAAAAAATTTAATAGAAAAATATGATAAAAAACATTAATATCATAAAAATTATACAATAACTACACATAATTGTTGAAACAAACTCAAAATATTGAAATTTTGAAATGCTCACCTTCATTGATAAAACTAAATTTATAACCATAGTAACAGCTATATTACTTAAAAAAATTCATTGAGAACAAAGAGGATATGCAAAAATATTTAAAAAGGAAGCTTTCCTAGCAAAACCCTGTTCCCTTATATCCCTTGTTTCAACAGATTCACTTTGATCTTATGGGCTAAAGACATCATGCATGACGGCCTGGGTTAGAGTTCTAAAGTGAACTTAGATAACGCATGTTCTGCACACAAGCAAAAGAGATTCACAGATCACAGAACCATCAATTTTAGCAATGCAGATGCTTTAGTTGTTAATGCGAGTTGTGCAGAATCCTTTACTAAAACCACGAGTTTCTATCATGGAAAATAATGTTAGATATCTCGAAGGATAGAAAAAGAACAATGAATAGATACTAAGCTATAAATTCAGAGGATCATGAGTATATTTGAGAAAATGAGATTCACATTTACAACCAATAACGTCGTAAAATAGACAGTTAGGGATCAAAAATTATGTTGATTTTGTTTAAACAAATTTCTATCACAAATTAAAGAAAAAAGCTAGTAAAACTTCTTCAATATGTCATGGCATTCCATCAAACAACTTGTGGGCAAAAAATTCAACATTTTATGGCATTCCATCAAACAACTTGTAGGCAATAAATTTATCTTGGTTCAAAATTTAAGCATAAAATCATAAATCCATGAATAAAAAAAGACATCAAGAATAAAATCACATGAAATTGGAATAAAGAAGGTAAAAAATGACATAAAGACAGTTGCATTAGAACAACATGCAAAAGGCCAAAATCTTTTAAACTGGATAGGTGGATGATGGATCCACTACAAAAATATGCAAAAGGCCAAAGGCCAAAATCATTAGAACATAAAACTGGATCAGTGGATCCAGAACAATATGCAAAAGGCCAAAATCATTTTAATGATGAAAAAACAACAGCTCCTCAACCAAAAAAATAGGGGAGCAGGGAGGTCATACCCGACACATTAAGAAAGAAACAGACTGGTCAAATATAGCCGAGATCGAGGGCAGTGGCGGAAGAGCCAGATTCACAAATGGCGGAAGAGATAATTAAAAGTAGGTTTGCTGCTTGCGGGTGGAGCTTGATGTCGGTCGGCCCTTGTAGTCCTCAATCGTCGTCGTCACTTGAGAGCTTTAGATGCTGATCGATTTTTTGGGGTTAGACGACCTAGGTTTCACTCGAGCAGCAGAGGTGAAAGGGCGGAGCGTCGGAGCCATCGTCACTATCACAGACTCACCAGAGCTGAAAGTGCGGACTGCTTAAAAAAAATCGAGTGTGGGCGGCCGCCCACACTCGCCCCACTATTAGGTCCGCCCCTGCCTGCAAATAATACGATCATAGATACTAATAATGTTTTAAATGTCGGCCGACATGTCCTGTTTGAACAAAAAACGACTTGCATAATGAAAATATAAAGTTTATGACATTTTGCAATATATTGGCCGACATTTCGGATCTAATCCGCTAAGTCGGCCGCCGGGGACATTTTAAAAAGTTGCTGACATTTTATGATGTCACCTATTATAAAAAAACCGTGTGAAATCAATGTCCAAGGGATTTGTTAATGTGGTCTAACAGCTCATGCATGTCATTTTATTGATGTTGAAGTGTAACAGTGGCTCTTTTTATATCAAGATTCTTAGGTGTGGTTCTTTTATTTGTGACAAAACATGAACAATGCTTGAAATTAATTATTTGGGCACATGAGACCATCCACTGTTGTACAACTGCGTGTTCCCCGGGTGAACCCAACAAGCGGAGTGAAGTCCTCGAGATAGGCCACGAGATCACAAGCTCTAGGCGAGTTGCGCTAGCCGGATCGCACCCGCCTAGCAAGAACCCGGCTCGCAGGAGCGAACCCGCATCCACCCGGGAGGCGGGCGAGCCGCGGGAGCCGGCCCGCATCTGCCTAGCTGCCGGGAGATCCGGGGCAGACGGGCGAGCCGGGGCAGACAACCCGCATCCGCCCGGGAGGCGGGCGAGCCGGGGGAGCTGGCCCACATCCGCCTAGAAGGCGGTCGAGCCGCGGATAGCTGGCCAGCCTCCGTCTAGGAGGCGGGCGAGCCGCAGGGACCCGGCTAGCACTCGCCTAAGAGGCAGGAGAGTCGCAGGAGCCGGGCCGCACCCATTCAGGGGGGCTGGCAAGCTAATTCGCACCCTCCCCCGTATGTGGGGTGCTAATATCATGTATTTAGTGTAATTTGGACAGCCAGTAGACTCTTAAAACAATGGAGTTACACTATTGGCAGACCGATTTGGGCTGCGTATAGCCGTTCTGGACAGCGGAGTTACGTTGTTTGCATACTAAACTCAGAAATCTATAAATAGAGCAACATGGGTACCTCAGAAGGCAAGCCTTTCTCATTTTCTGGTCCTGTAGTATTTTTTGAGGTACCCTTAGCTCAACACTGGCTAAGGAGGGGAAGAGCTTTAAGATCTTTCGGGTGTGTAGTGGGACCTCTGTGCTGCAGGCTTGAGTCAATCTCGAATCCTAAGTCTTCAGCCAAACAGACTTGATAGGAGAAGCAAGTGTGCGATCACCCCTTTCTAGGGTCTGAACTTCACAGAAGCCGGTTCTCGGTTTCAACAACTGTCATAGAAATGATCCTTCCTCTGTTGTCTGTTTTCCTCTTGATTGCTCTCATTGGATTTAGTACAAAAAATCAGAAATATAACGCCGAAGCAATTTTAATAGGTTCCATAAGTATTTAGAGCAAAAAATATGTATGTTAACAAAAAACAGTATGTATTATGTTCAGATTTTGTTAATTTATTCTTTACATTTAATCGGTATGCATTTAAACAATATGACTCATGATTTATATTACCATTATACTTCAAATTTTTTCCACGTACCTTTAATTTTGTTTTTACCTTTAATCAGTATTTAATATATTTCAAGTTTTTATATTATATTCACGTGCAACTAAGTTAAAAATGATAGTGTTAAAAATTTAATGTAAATGATAGTGTTAAAATAACATACTATAACTTAAAATACAAATATTTTTTAGGAATCCGACATTTTAAAATGTCTCCGACATGTCTCCGACATGTATCCGACATCCGACATCTAAAATCTCAATCTGGCATATCTCCAACATTTAAAATCATGTAATAACAAATGAAATAACATCCACTACAGGAAGGGTGTCAAAGTATACAACCATAGAGAATAAAACATCAAACTACAACTTACGCGTACAGGAAATTGTAACGGAAGGTTGAATGAGGGCATCAAGGTCATTGCAAAGTGGGGAAGGCGTCAGACGAAGAGTTTTGGACTAGTGGAGAGCTCGAGTGGTGTGTGCGGAAGAACAGGGCTGACTAGCTTGATTGGTTTTGAGTGGGGGCTCACGATTGGGATTATGATGCAGAGTAGCCTATGGGAGGGGCGAAGTGCAAATGTGACACACAAGCCCTAGTCTAAATACAATGCAACCGTCGTTGAAGGCGATGAATAATTCAGAGCATGAAATATTAACCACACAAAATAATTAAAGAACAAAGAACAACATTCAATTTAGCAATTACGTAATGGTTTTCCTCCGCTCGGAGGGCCAAATCTAAGTGTGAGGCGAATTGGTCCCACCTGCAAATTATAATCGAATCGCAGCAAATTTCTACAAGCATGAATCTAAGCAAAGCACAATAATCAATCAATAATAATGTCAAATCAAATGTTCCAATACAACGAGAGGTTCACCAAAGTAGCGTCCTGACCGAGGCACTGTAGATTTCAAAGTCGAATGCGTAGATCGGCGTTCGAAAGTGGAACCGGCGGCGTAGAAATAATGGTGGTGGTTGTCCTCGGCAGTGGATGACGAGATCGGGTCGGAAATTGATAGATCCGGCTACGTGGGAGTAGATCTGGGCAAGAGATGGTTGGATCCGATGTTTGAGAGCGAATCCGGGCTAGGAGGGGATATATGAGTGGTGGGGATGATGAACGAGTGGTGGTAATAACGCATCGGGGTGTTAAAACTATAAATCTGGACTAATCTAGAATCTTAGGGTTGTTTGGAAGGTGGATTCATGGAAGGAAGTTGGCGGTTTGGAGAGGAGGGGATTTGGAGGGCGGTGGACTGTTTGGACAGCAAAGCGGGTGGTGGTCGGCGGTGGAAAATGGGGAGGAGGGGGTCGGCTGGAGATAGGGCTGGCGTGGGGAGGTCCGGCAGCTTGAAGAGGGGTCGGCGGATAGGTCGACTGAAGGCGGGGAGGCTGTGGGGGATGGAGGCTCCTGTAGACAGCAGGCCGGCTGTTGGTGGTGACGGAAAGGGGGGCTGCAGCGGGGTAAAATGAAACTTGAGGGGTGGAAAATGAAGGGAATGGTTGGGGGAAGGATATGGGGGAAGAAAACCAACCTAGGAATCGTCATCTAGGGCTCCACGCATCGGCACCGAGGGGTGATCGCTGGAATCCGGGAAGAAGACTCCAAAATTCTGCAATGCCTTGAATCAGTCACCAACACCTCTATTAATAATAACATGAATACTAGGGCACCTCCAATCAACGACTATGATTGGTCGGGGGGCACTTAAATATAACAATAATAAACCAAAATATATCAAGTAATATATGATCTCGACTCACGACGCGGATCCGGACACATCGTCGATCCGGGCACACCATATATGGTAAGTCGCCAAATCAACCCCGAACGGGCCCAAAGCATGTATTCATCTCTGCTCCGCATCAATCTCCCTGCCTTGAAAGAATTCATCTCTCGATGAATTGGGATCAGAATTCTCTCGATTAATGTCAGATACAGCTCGAAGAGGTCCACCGGAAGTCGTCCAAGTGTCGTCGGCGGAAGAGTGTCCTCGTCAATCAACTCTCCTTTACTGAAAAGCTGTCATCTTCGGTGAATGGAGACGGTCGTGCTGAAGTCGAAGTCCAGGGGCTAATTGATCAAGCTCTACTGCAAGTATCCAAGCGTCATCTGCATCGGGGCAGCCCCACCAATGTACCATGTAGCGACAACGCGGCCCATCCGAGGTAGGAACAAGCTGGTGGGATCTGAACTCTGTGATGCCCTCATTGCTCATCGATCGGTGGTACCATCGATGAAACTAGAGAAGACAAATCTCCGGGTGGGTGTCAACAGTGGGTGGGCTGTAGTGGCTATCAGACGTAGGTGGTGTATGAGAGTGGCAAGGCAACGAAAGTGGGGGTGGGGATGACTAGGTATCTCCACTGCTCGGGACCACATACTCGCGAGGCTCATAGTACGACGTCAAATCCTTGACATAAAATACTGTATGGATTCTCATACTTGCCGGAATATCGAGCCGGTAGGCATTTGTCTCAATACGATTAATAATAGAGTAGGGGCTCATTCGCATGGCGCTTAACGTTTTGGCAAGCCCCGAGGGGAGCCTCTCAGGGCGGACTCGCATCATTACCTTCGCGCCTTCATTAAACACTTGTTCTCGCCTTTGCTTATCTGCATGGGTTTTATATTTTTCATTGCTCGTTATTATTCGTCGGCGAACCGATTCATGTAATGCATGCAAATGATGAACAAGTGACCCAACTGACTCATACAAATGAAGCGAATGATGCAAATAGAGCACAACATACTCGACACACTTCCTGATGGAAGGCTTGACAATGACTTGGATATTACTAACAGGGGGAGGCCTATCAGAAGGCTTACCGGGTGGTCGATAGAAAAATCTGGCGTGACCGACGTCATCACCCGTGGGAAATAGTGTGGAGCACTGGTGTGATGGGCAACTCTCAAATGATATAGCCCATCAGGTGGCTCACCAGGGGGTGTATACCAAAATTCATCATGTGTGAGACGATCACTAGTGCGGATACACGATCCATCACTAAAGTGTAGGAGGGAAAGTTTGTCATATGAGCTTCTCTGGGACTTAATCCTGAGGAGGTCGATAATGATAGGATAGTCCACAACGAGGAGGGCACCAATAACAGTAGTGTCTGTGGGAGCAAGCAAGACACCTATAATAAAGTCAACGCTAGCCTCATGAACCTCCTAAGGGAGTGGTGGCTCATCAGGAGACTTATCTGGAGGTTCAAAGATGAGGTCATTAATAATGGGAAGATCCCTCAGATGAGTATCGCTGATAGAGGTCGTGTCCTCGTAAGTGGGTGAGGTAGTCACTATGAAGTCAACATTATACTCTCGACTCTCAGTAGTGAAGTGACTCGACATAGTACTAAGGGAAGAGTAGAGGGTGCCCAGACTCAAGTGTGGGTCGATCGATATAGTGTCGAGAACTGTGTCTCTGTTCAAAGGGGACATTAGGTCTAGGTGCAGGTCTAGGTGAGGTGAAAAGGATGGGTATGTCATCACAGCATCACTGGGTCGCTCGTCCTCACCCACGTGACCACGCTCACTAGTCATGTTAATATCACTCTCCATTTGTATCATAAGGTCATGATCAGATTCAACCTCAAGATCATATGAGCATTGAATCTCATCAAACTAAGAAGAATCAAAACCAAGTGTCGGGTCTCTTATCTCGGTGGGAGCACTACTCGCCGCATCGGTGGCTTGACCCAAATCCCTAGGCTTCCTTTGTAATGTAGATCTTAGGTGGTTAAATTGAACTTCTAAGAGATCAAAACGGTCAAGAATTAATCGCAGAAATTCAGCCTAATGTAACTCTATCCGTGGAACACTAGGAGGGTCTTGACATGTATTGTGATCTTGTCGATGGCGACCTCTATAGGGTTCCTGAGGGTCGTCTAGACGGTAGTTCCTAGCATAATCAAATTGTGCTCGTGGGTGCGTATGGGCCCTATGAACATGCAGTGGAGGTCGCTCATATCCAAACCTAGGTTCCTCTCCTAGGGGAGATGTGCAGCAGTGATGACCTGAACGATATTCAATTCTATCATCATGAAGTCGCGGTGAGGTGTAATGATGAAGATGTGAGTACCTCCCATCGTGGTGATCGCCTTTAGCATAATGAAATTGTGTCGAGAGGTCGACATGATCTCTAGGAGTGGTGTGCGGTGAACGATGATAATCATAATAATAACATGAAGGTTTCTCTAAAAGGGCTCTATGAGGTCGGATATAGGTAGATTCAGGATACCCAGATAGAGGAGACAAATGATGGTGATAACTGGACATAAATGAACCCAAAGACTATTTAAAACCTACCACTATGAATATAAATGTGGCCCCAACCTGGGGCTCTGATACCAATTGATGTAGGGTAGGCTATGGAGGTGCACAAAACCAAAGTTACTAGGGGCAAAGTACAAATGCGACACACAAACCTTAGTCTAAATGCAATGCAACCGTCGTTGACGGCGATGAATAATTCAGAGCAATGAAAATATTAACACCACACAATAATTAAAGAACAAAAAAACATTCAACTTAGTAATTACATAATGGCTTTCCTTCGCTCGGAGGGTCAAATCTAAATGTGCGGTGAATTGGTCCCACCTGCAAATTATAATCGGATCGCAACAAATTTCTACAAGCACGAATCTAAGCAAAGCATGATAATCAATCAATAATAATGTTAAATCAAATGTTCCAATATAACGAGAGGCTCACCAAAGTAGCGGGCTGACCCCGGCACTGTAGATTCCGGAGCCGGATGCATAGATCGGCGATCGAAAGTGGAACTAGCGGCATGGAAATAATGGCGGTGGCTGTCCTAGGCGGTGGATGGCGAGATCAGGTCGGAAATTGATAGATCTGGTCATGTGGGAGTAGATCCGGGCAAGGGATGGTTGGATACGATGTTTGGGAGCGGATCCGAGCTAGGAGGGGATATATGAGTGGTGGGGATGATGAACGGGTGGTGAAAATTGTTGGATTTTGGGGGATGACACAACACTTGTGCACGCAGTGAAAATAAGAACAAGAAAAACTCAAACGAGTTCGGATCTAGCAATATTCATGAATCAAGAAGTAAAGCATGTTGTAATAAAAATTACCTTTGAGGAATTGAGTCAGGACTCAATCTAGATGCTCCAGAAGAATCGGGCAGACCACACAGCGGCTAGATTCTTGAGCGCAGAAAGTATATCCGCGCCTCTACAGTAATCCACACGATCGAGAGAACCTGTAGCAACTTGTCACACAAGTTCTAGGTCGGGAGAGGACACTCAGCGTCTCCACAGACCGCTAGGTCTGTTGAAGGAGAGGCGGCGGCGACACTCGCCGGGATCGGGACCGGGCTCGGCGACGGGATCGGCGGAACGCTTCCGTCGGCTTTTAGGGCTTCCGTCTTTTTCGCACAGTGACGGCTTGTGTGCTTAGACAGAAAGAATAATCGCTTACTGTTAAAGCCCTAATGTTTCCTATTTATACCCAAAGGGAATAATCAAAACAGTCTGTCGCTATTCGCAGACCCAAGACTTTCATTCCAAAATTCAGCAAGTCAACATTTGACTCAGTACGGGCATTCGTCGAACTCAGCTCGACGAACTCAGCGCCAAAGGCCAGCATTTGTCGAACGTCATTCGCCGAACTCAGCTCGACGAACTCAGCGCCAAAGGCCAGCATTCGTCGAACGTCATTCGTCAAACTTAGCTCGATGAACTCTGCGCCAAAGGCCAGCATTCGTCGAACGTCATTCGTCGAACTCAGCTCGACGAACTCTGCGTCAAAGGCCAAAACGTCGAAGGTCATTCGTCGAACTCAGCTCGATGAACTCTGCACCATACTCGACAAATCAACACTTGATCGTCGAATGGCGTTGAGTGCACTCAATACACTCAACGCCTAAGTGCCAGATTCGCCAAGTAAACCCTTTACTCGACGAAGGCGTCGAGTGCACTCAATATACTCAACGCCTAAGACCCAGACTCGTCAAGTAAACTCCTTTACTCGACGAATCGCTAAGTGGACTCAACGCACTCAACGCTTAAGTGCGACAGTCGATGAATCAACACTTGATACTCGACGAATCGGTGAGTCAACTCAACACACTCAACGCCATCATTCGACAAGTTAACACTTAACTCGACGAAAGCGTTGACTGGTCTCAACGCACTCAACGTTTTTGTCTTAGAATATTTCAGTCCCTTTTACTCATCATATGAGCTATACCATACAGATCCAATCTCTCAATTTCTCCACAATCTTATGTGCGACCCTGATAGGATCATACTGAGTTGGCAGTGAGGCTACATGCTTGATCACTTCCAGATCACTATGATTGCACCAACAGTCTGCCACTTGATCTAGAAAGTATCAAACAAAAACTTCACAAACAATGAGCGGCATCTAGCAATACATCATTGTTTCCCAAACAGTAAGAGTTTATAAAACTCAAGCCATTGTGACCAATGTTACAGTGTTGTCATGTCTCTTCGTCCTTTACATCCGCAGAACTAGAGGTATAGACCGTGTCACCCTCATAAATATTCAATCTCAGTTTCTTAATCTAGAATGGACTTACAGAAATTTGTGAGTCCAATATCATATATTGACTCAACCAAGCATGACCATGCACTTCTCAGTCTCATTCCATCAAGGGGCCCCATGAATGCAACTCCTGTCATATAGGAGGACAAATCTCATCTCTGCTCACACGCAAACATCCAAATGATTCATAATGTACCTAATAATCACTTTTATCATCCAACTTTCTCAAGACTGGACTTTTGATGGCATCAAAGCACCTTTTTCCTCACTCAATGAAAGTTGTGACTTCAGGTCAAAGAACCACAAACATCATTGTCACTTGAGTCATACTTGTGACACGTTCATATAACAATCCACAAAGTATTCTCATGCTGAGTCTGTCCAGTACAACTTGTTCATAACAAGTACTCATGTGATGACTTGATATCACAATATCGTGACCTGTGAGGATGGGTCATCAGTCAACACAGATGCTAGTCTTAAAGGTATCATCATCGCTCTTAGCTTCTAAGATGATACAACGACAAGGGAGCTTTAAAAATGAAGCTTCTGAAATCATAGGTTCTCACATCAAGTCACTACTTGACCTATGGAAGCAAACACTCTAAGGACATTTATTAGATTGAACTACTCTATCATAATAGAAATAATTTCATAATAAAAGAATTTGTCAAAATTATATAAATGAAATGCATATAGTATTATTATTCATCAAATGAAATATTATACAGCCAACAAATATACAATCCACAAAACTCAAACTAGAGTTGATCATTCAGGTATCGTATACTCATAAATCTAATATGATCATCATGCTTTCTCTGTGCGAGAGGCTTTGTCAGTGGATTCGCAATATTTTTTTCAGTTGACACTCTGCATATGCTTACATCTCCTCGATCGACAATCTCTCGAATTAGATGTAACCGCCGGAGTATGTGCGTGGAACGCTGATGAGATCTAGGTTCCGAAGCAAGTGCAATTGCACCGTTGTTGTCACAGTAGAGATCTACAGGAGGAACAATGCTATGAACTACATCTAACTCGTCGATGAATTTCCTAATCCATACAGCCTCCTTCGCTGCATTTGCAGCGGCGATATATTCGGCCTCAGTAGTAGAATCGACAATTGTATCCTGCTTGAAACTCTTCCAACTAACAGCACCTCCATTCAGGCAAAACACAAACCCTGACTGAGACTTTGAATCGTCTCTATCAGTTTGGAAGCTATCATCCATGTAACCACTTACAACGAGCTCTTTCTCTCCGCTGAATACCAAGAACATATCCTTAGTCATTCGCAAGTACTTGAGGATATTCGTGACGGCTATCCAGTGACCTTCACCGGGATCAGACTGATACCTGCTAGTCATGCTCAAAACATAAGAGACATCGGGTCTAGTACATAACATTGCATACAAGATTGATCTAATTGCCGAAGCATATGGAACCAACTTCATGCGGTTCTTATCTTCACAAGACTTAGGACACTGGTCCTTAGAGAGACTCACACCATGAGACATGGGCAAGAATCCTTTCTTAGACTCAAGCATGCTGAAGCGTTTCAACACCTTGTCAATGTACATACTTTGGGTCAAATACAACAACTTCTTCGATCTATCTCTATAGATCTTAATACCGAGTATAAGAGTTGTTTCCACCAAGTCTTTCATCGAAAAGCAGTCCCCTAGGTTGTTCTTAACAACTTGCAGGGTCGGTTTGTCATTCCAGATCAACAGTATGTCATCTACATACAAAATCAGGAAGACAGCTATGCTCCCACTAATTCGTTTATAAACACAAGGTTCATCCTCATTCTTGATAAAACCAAACACTTTGACCTTTTCATCAAAACGAAGATTCCAACTTCGAGAAGTCCGTTTCAATCCATAAATGGATCTCTGCAGCTTGCACATTTTAGTGGTTTCACCTGAAGATACAAAACCCTCAGTTTGTGTCATATACACTTCCTCGAGGAGGTTCACATTAAGGAAAGCCGTTTTGATATCCATCTGTCAGATCTCGTACTCATAATACGCAGCAATAGCAAGCAGAATTCTGATGGACTTAACCATGGCAACAGGGGAAAAAGTTTCATCATAGTCAACACCATGAATTTGCTTAAAACCATTAGCCACTAGTCGGCCTTTAAATGTTTGTATATTCTCATTCATGTCAGTCTTCTTCTTGAAGACCCACTTGCACCCTATGGGTCTTACCCCTTCAGGTGGTTCCACCAAAGTCCATACTTGGTTTTCATACATGTAGTCCATTTCAGATTTCATGGCCTCAAGCCACTTCTCGGAGTCTGGTCCACACATAGCCTTATGGTAGGTTGCAGGCTCATCACTATGATCCATAAGCAACACATTACCTATTTGAGACACGAGAAATCCATCTCTCAGGCTAAAACCTTGGACTACTAAATCTACGTGGAACTTGTGTTTCTTGAGCAGGTTCTCCAGCTACAACTACTTGTAGTCCTGACTCAAGTTCCAATTCCGGTTCATTCACTGTCTGTGGTTCCTGAACTTCTTCAAGTTCTATCCTGCTTGTCTTTCTACTTAAGAACTCTTTCTCAAGAAAGACACAAGTCCTTGCGACAAACATTTTGCCCTCGGACGGTAGGTAGAAATAGTACTCTTTAGTTTTCTTAAGATGCCCCATAAGATAATACTTATCTGATTTGGGTTCCAGCTTATCGAGCATTTGACGTCTCACATATGCCTCGCAGCCCCAAACATTAATGAACGACATACTGGGACGCTTCGCAGTCCATATCGCATATGGTGTCTTAAGAATCGCTTTCGTTGGAACACGATTTAGTGTTAAAGCAGCGGTTTCTAGAGCAAAGCCCCAAAAGGAAACGGACAGATCTGCATGACTCATCATCGACCGTACCATGTCTAACAAAGTATGATTCCTCCTTTCAGACACACTATTATGCTGTGATGTTCTAGGTGTAGTGAGTTGTGATACAATACCACACTCTATCAGATGATCATGGAACTCACAACTTAGGTATTCGGCACCTCGATCAGATCGGAGTGCTTTAACCTTCTTACCCAACTGGTTTTTTACTTCGCTTTTAAACACTTTGAACATTTCAATGGTTTCAGATTTGCACTTCATAAGATACATGTATCCGTATCTACTGAAATCATCAGTAAACGTGACAAAGTAGAAAAACCCACCTCTACCATAAAACTCATGGGTTCATATACATCATTATGTATTATACACAAGAGATCATCAGCCTTCTCATTGAAGCCAATGAAAGGGACTTTAGTCATCTTGCCTAACAAATAAGATTTGCATCTCTCAAATGATTCATAATCAAATGAGTCCAACAGTCCATCTCTATGGAGCTTGGATATACGTTTCTCATTTATATGGCCCAAACAACAATGTCAAAGATACGTATGGTTCGAGTCATTTGTTCTTAGTCTTTTAGCATTTTCAATATTATAGATCGGATGGTCTAAGTTCAAAATATACAGACCATTAAACATTTAGGCTACATCATAACAAACATCATTATTAAATATTGAACAACAATTGTTCTTATTAATAAAAGAAAAAATCAACCATGTCCAAACATGAAATGGATATAATGTTTCTAGTTATGGAAAGAACAAAATAACAATTATCTAATTCTATTACAAGCTCACTGGGCAAAGCAAGACGATAAACCCTCACGGCAACAGCAGCAACTCTTGCTCTATTGTCAACACGCAGGTCCACCTCTCCTTTACTCAGCATTCTTCTTCTTCTCAGTTCCTGCACATTTATACAAATGTGAGAAACACATCCGGTATTCAATACCCAGGATGAAGAAGCAGAAAGATTTATCTCTATAACATATATACCTGAAGTGGAGGTCATATCTACCTCTTATCTTTTGCAGACCCTCAATGTACGAAGGACAATTCCTTCTCCAATAACCAGTCTTGTCACAGTTGTGTCACTTTTCTTCTTTCTCTGAGCCTTTCATTTTCAGTGTTGAAGACTTGGGCTCCAGTCTAGACTTAGGTTCCACCTTCGTCTTCTTGAAACCCTTGATCTTGTCATTGCCTTTATGCACCATCAATATGGGGCTAGCAGGTTTGGCCTTCTTCATATTGATCTCGGCAGTTCTTAACATGTCTATGAGTTCGGGCAGTGTCTTGTCTATTTCATTTATGTTATAGTTCAAGACAAATTGCTCATAACTGTCCGGCAACGATTGCAAGATCAAGCCTGTAGCCAACTCTTGGCCCAGAGGGAAACCTAGTCTTTCAAAGTTCTCGATATACTCAATCATCTTGAGTACGTGAGTCCTTACTAGGTCTCAAGCTCCCATCTTACACTGGAACCACGCCTTGGTGACATCGAATCTCTCTTGACGAGCTTGCCCTTGAAACATTTTCTTGAGATGTTCATCAATGTCCTTGCAACTCATGTTCTCATGTTGCTTCTGAAGCTCAGAGTTCATGGTCGCTAACATGAGACATTCGACGTCTAAGGATTCGTCGAGATACTTCTTATAAGCATCTTTATCAGCACGGGGTGCATTCCCGGCAGGCTCATCAGGGGATACCTCTTCCAAAACATAGAGCTTGCGCTCTAGCCTGAGAACAATTCTCAGGTTCCTGTACCAGTCCAAATAATTTATACCACTCAGCATCTCCTTCTCAAGGATCGCTCTGAGGGACAGGGTGGAGTGTGAAACACTTGCTATGGAAATTCTACAAGAATACAAGCAAAGCAAATAAGTAGCACATTTCAAAATACAATTTATCTTTCAATTAGGACTTTAATCAAAAGCTCTCACTATTTTTATCAAACTGATAACCCTTGATATCAATTCGAAGAGTTTGACGAGTAACCCTCTTAGTGGACATGATCCATATTTCACTAACACTATGAGTCAGCTTTGGCTTTTCTCTCACAATGCAGTTATTTAGGTAGGAAACGCTTGTCAATTGCATCATCATGCAATTCTTTTATGTCTGATGAATAACTCTTTTTTCATATCCATCATATGGTGCATGTCAACCTCATGCCTCTGTGCACTCAACCTTTGAGATCACCCAGTTAAGCTAGACCCGACGTCGACAGTGAGATATCACAATTATCCGCTCGCACCCTCAACAAGATAGATTAATGCATCATGCTTTGGCAAGCCCACACTTAATCGATCGATGCAGGAAGAGTGTCATCCATCGGAAGACATCTGAATGCTTAATATTGCTTAAGGGATTTTAGATAGCTGATAAACTCTTTAATCATGGTTAACACTTAACCAATGTGCACATCGAGCAAAATAAAATTCAACAAGCATAATCCAAATGTATCCCAGATGTGCACAAGAATCATCAACACTTGGTGAATTGGGCTAAGTCTGAACATCTAGAACATGTCTAAATCTTTAGACCTAAATGCACTGGACATGAGCAACACTAACTCCATTTACACAGTAGACAAGCTCGTCACTTCATGTGAGATTCAAAATCTGACACATGCTTAATTTCTCAAACCAACAAAGTGACGGTTACTGTTAAAGAGTAAACTTCAAAGAAATTGCATGCGTTCTTGAAAAGATCCAAGATTAGATTTGGGCATTTGTAACACTTCAAAATCTCCAAATCCACACATCATGGATTTAGCAACTTCTGAAACAATGAATATTGCTGGCAACCTGTCTCTGATACCACTGTTGGGTTTTTGGGGATGGCACAACACTTGTGCACGCAGCCGAAATAAGAACAAGAAAAACTCAAACGAGTTCAGATCTAGCAATATTCATGAATCAAGAAGCAAACATGTTGTAATAAAAATTACCTTTGAGGGATTGAGTCAGCACTCAACCTAGATGCTCCAGAAGAATCGGGTCGGCCACACAGCGGCTAGAGTCTTGAGCGCAGAAAGTATATATGTGTCTTTACAGTAATCCACACGATCGGGAGAACCCGTAGCAACTTGTCGCACAAGTTCTAGGTCGGGAGAGGACACTCAGCGTCTCCACAGACTGCTAGGTCTGTTGAAGGAGAGGAGGCGGCGACACTCGCCGGGATCGGGATCGGGATCGGGATCGGCGGAACGCTTCCGTCGCCTTTTAGGGCTTCCGTCTTTTTCGCACAGTGACCGCTCGTGTGCTTAGACAGAAAGAATAATCGCCTACTGTTCAAGCCCTAATGTTTCATATTTATACCTAAAGGGAATAATCAAAACAGCCTGTCGTTATTCGCAGACCCGGACTTTCATTCCAGAATTTAGCAAGTCAACATTTAACTCATTACGGGCATTTGTCGAACTTAGCTCGACGAACTCAGCGCCAAAGGCCAGCATTCGTCAAACGTCATTCGTCGAACTCAACTCGACGAACTATGTGCCAAAGGCCAGCATTCGCCGAACTCAGCTCGACGAACTCTGCGCCAAAGGCCAGCATTCGTCGAAGGTCATTCGTCGAACTCAACTCGACGAACTCTGCGCCATACTCGACGAATCAACACTTGATCGTCGAATGACGTTGAGTGCACTCAATACACTCGACGCCTAAGTGCCAGATTCGCCAAGTAAACCCTTTACTCGACGAAGGCGTCGAGTGCACTCAATACACTCAACGCCTAAGACCCAGACGCGTCAAGTAAACTCCTTTACTCGACGAATCGCTAAGTGGACTCAACGCACTCAACGCTTAAGTGCGACAGTCGATGAATCCACACTTGATACTCGACGAATCGGTGAGTCAACTCAACACACTCAACGTCATCATTCGACGAGTTAACACTTAACACGACGAAAGCGTTGACTGGCCTCAACACACTCAACATTTTTGCCTTAGAATATTTCAGTCCCTTTTACTCATCATATGAGCTATACCATACAGATCCAATCTCCTAATTTCTCCACAATCTTATGTGCGACTATGATAGGCTCATACTGAGTTGGCAGTGAGGCTACATGCTTGATCACTTCCAGATCACTATGGTTGCACCAACAAAAATAACGGATCGGTGTGTTAAAACTCTAGATATGGACTGATCTAAAATCTTAGGGATGTTTGGAAGGTGGATCCACGGAAGGAAGTTGGCGGTGGGATATGGGGAGGAGGGGGTCAGCTGGAGGTAAGGCTGGTATGGGGAGGTCCGGTGGCTTGAGGAGGGGCCGGCGGATAGGGCGGCTGAAGGCGGGGAGGCTGTGGGGGTTGGCGGCTGTTGTATACAGCAGGTCGGTTGTTGGTGGTGACGGAAAGGGGGGCTGCAGCAAAGGAAAATGAAGTTTGCGGGGTGGAAAATGAAGGCAAGGGTTGGGGGAAGGATAGGGGAGAAAACCAAACTAGGAATCGTCACCTAGGGCTCCACGGCGTTGGCACCTAGGGGTGATAGCAGGAATCCGGAAAGAAAACTCTCCAAAATTCTGCAATACCTTGGATCAGTCCTTAACACCTCTATTTATAATAACATGAAGACCAGGACATCCACAATCAACGGCTATGATTGGTCGGGGGAAAACCACTTAAATATAACAATAATAAACCAAAATATATAAAATAATATATGATCTCGACTCGCGATGCGTATCTGGACACATCTGCGGAGTCTGATCGTCGATCTGGGCACGCCGTATATGGTAAGTCGTCAAATCAGCCTCGAACGGGCCCAAAGCTCATACTCGTCTCTGTTCCGCATCAGATAATAGTAGCGTAGGTGGCAGGGAGAGACTTTAGAAAGGGAGGTTGTAGGGTTGGGGAAGGAAGTGAAGGGATTGGTTATAGGAAAGGCATGGGAGAGGGGTTTGGTGGTGATAAAACAGGACTGGAGGAGTTTTGGATGGACTGGAAGTGGAAGGGGAGGAGTTGGAGAGTATGAAAATAGGCGTATATCATGTGTGGATCTGCCGAGTAGGAGAGGGAATAGAGGCATGGAATGTTGAAGAGGCTAGAGGGCTCGAGAGGAAAGGAGGCCTTATAGTGGTCCAATGGTGGAGGAGGAGGCGGAAGAGGGAGCAGGGTTGTCCTGGCATCACACGAAGGGAGGAACTCCTGGAATCGCACTGAGAGGGGAACGCACGGTCGACGGTTTGCATAAAACTACAACTGAATTTTTGATGCCCTATAAACTGCTGCCTACGGTATTTCTAAACCTAAAACCAACTTCAAGCACCTTAATCGGACGGCTCATATTGTTTGGCCCGATCGGGTGTCAAATATAACTCGAAACATATAAAGTAATATATCAAATCGACACAGATCAATCATTCAGACGCAACAACGGACTCGGATCGTCCAACTGGGTAGCAGATCACAGTTTTTTGTGGGAATAGACCTGTATAGGGCAATTCGCACCATCAAATGTGTTTTTACTAACTTGTAATCAATGTTGTAAATATCGTATGTCGACGACGTATCGAATTAAATTTTTAAATGTCGAAAGTCGGAGACATGTCAGAGATATTAAATATCGAATTTCCATGTTTTATAAATAAAATTTAAATTTTTATATATACTAACTATAATTATATATTATAAAAATAGAAAAATAATATAACAAATAAATAAAAAATGTGTCATTTGTATTACAAAATAAAATCGATTAGTATTTAAGATAAAATATTATTAACAAATTAAAATAATACATTGTAAAATATATTTAGTAATATACAATAAATTTATAACAATAAGTTTATTGCAAATAAAGAAGATTTAAAAACTAAAAATCCTTCATTGATTATAATTATTTTCAAATTTATAAATTTATATTTAAAACATGTAAACAATCAACTAATAAATGTATTGAATATTTTCATATTTTTTGTAATATGCAATTAAAAAATTTTGAAATAATTATACAAGATTGATTGAAAAAATAAAATGTTAAAAAAATCAAAACAATAAGTAATCGATTTAAACATACATAATATAATATATATACGCGATTTAAACATATGTTGTTAGTCTGCAGATATAACATAAAATAAAATAGCGGACGATATATTTAAAAGTCGTGTCGGCCGATATATCGGAAAAAATCGGACATGTCGGCTTGTATTTTACAAAAGAACATAATATAATTTTTTTAGAAAAACATATCGTTTTACCCTTAAAAATGACATGTCGGATTGTCGGCAGACATGTTAGGCATGTCGGATGACATTTAAAACAGTGCTTGTAATCAAATAGAGTATTGGAACAAAGAATAAGACAACGGCTCACACTACATATGATATGACAATGTGAACTGAAACCTAGGATTGTAATTTTGAGAGATAATAATTATGATCTTTAAAATAAATACGGTGCGGGGCAACTTCGCAGGCTATTCCTAACGAATAAAACGACCTAGGCGTCGCTCGCGAACGCAAGGCTACCGCACGAACATGATAACGTCACAAATACTAATTCCACGGGCGGACATTTTAGTGGTGGCATTCATGTGTTTGAAAATAACGATAATTAGAAGACGGAAATGATTAACTAGGGCAAGCTCATCATAATTAATCATTCATTTAAAAATTCAAGCACAAAATAACTAGTGAATGCGAGCGGGAGAGGTTGAGAGGTATACTAAAGGGGTGCCGAAGCGGCGGCTGGGCCCTAAATCCCCAAGAATGGACTGCAGAGGAGCAGAGGGGAGGTCACCGGTCTGGAACAGTGCAGGAGGCTCTTTGGATTGCTCTGGGAATGAAGGAGGTCGGCACTGGAAGGGGAAAGCTCGTCGGAGCTCTGTTAGACAAGGATTTGTGGGACTGCTGGCGAAGGAGGGAGTTGCTGGAGTCGCCTGAACCCTAAACAGGTTCCTGCGAGTCTGCGACTGCGTCGGAGGCGGAGGAAGCTCTTCTTATCGGCGGCGGAGTTGGAGGGAGGGGAAGAGTTGGATCCCATCGGATCCGTCGGGGAAGCTGCCGGAAGACTCGTCAGAGGCTAGAGGGGTTGCCGGCTCCTTGGTGTGGTGTGGGCGTCGGCAATGAGGCGGACGAGAGAGGCGATGGTGGAGTCGGGGCCTCCGTCGAGGAAGGAGTGCTGAAGTCGGGGCTTCCGTCGCGGGGCTTCAGGCGGCGTGGGCTTCAGGCGGCGCTGGAGAAAAAATCGAACCGAGGAAAAAATATCCTTGTTCAGTTTTTCATTTCCAGACCGGGCTTAATGGAAGGGGGAAGGCTTGGTTTTATAAGGGGGAAATTAGGGTTGGATTTGGCTATTGGCAGCCATTATAATAACATAGGAATTTGATTTCTTTTAGGAGAAATGGCTATGTGTCGGAAATTCAAAGTGGGGAGGGCTATGGGCATAGGGGATGTCACAAAATAAAATAGTTAATTAAAAATTGCTTGCCCTAATTAACATGTCCCTAAATTATCGGACTTATGCATTTAAGGTCTCGTTGGCCGGTCACACCAACGAGACAAACAAATTTTGCGCAAACAATATGTGCGATACAAAATAACACAACGCTCATAACACGCGCAATACAACTTGACGCTACACAATAATCCAAAAATGTGCAAAAGCGTGCGCTACAATAATAAAAGACACGTGCGATAAAAATAAGAAAAACAAAGCGACGCTGGTTGCATCAAGTCTCCCGGAGTTTGAAAGAGCTCGACCCAGACGAGACTCGATGTAACCTGCAAGTAGAAAATACAACTGGCGCTAAAAGAAATGTTGCAAACTGCCCTGCCGATACTGTCGCTGCGACTCCGAATCTGGAGGTAACCTCTCATCCCAGAAAAGAACAAGAAACAAACCTCCTTTGTAAAATTATAATCTCGATTGATAAAATCAATCATGGGATTATAAGGTCACAAACAAGCCCACAAACCATCAGTCAAAATTTCATGCCAAATATTTAAATGAATAACAACTATTAGAGCTTGAAAAGTTGACAGAAATAGCGTGGGGAGCAAACATCAGGTAGGGAGAAAAGCAGGAGGCAAGTGCAAGGTGGGAAGCAAAGCAGGACGCAAGCGTGGTCAACCTGTGGAATCAGTAACTCATAATGCGACATACGCTCGCCCGATAGACACCTACGAACGTCTGCTAGACCAGGATCGTCTATCGTCATGATTTCACCCATCAAAGTCTCACTCGAGTCACAAATTTTACGAAGATCCCAATATTACCGTGTAAAATTTTCAATAAAAAACACTTGAAACTGGTGTCCCGATGAGGAGTAAAAAATCTAAGCATCGTCTCGATTCCCTCAATACGAATAGACTTAGAAGTTTCAGACCTCGAACGATGGTGAGGTAGTGTCGTAGTGGTACAACATGCTCGTCTACAACTAAAGAGAAGTGATGTGGAATAAATGCGTGTTCGTCGAATATGAAGTCGATGAAAGGCGGTGCCTCGAGGGCCACAGGAGAGGGGCCACCAAGCACAATGTCTGTGGGCTCAAGGGTTTGTGGCGGTAGTATGCTCAGAAAGTCGGGACATATGACGAACGAGTCCAGGTCACCTAAGTTGAGGGTCTCATCACTATCCAACTCTTCTGGGCGAGAGAGTGATGAAGTGTCACCGAGGTGAGTGACACATCACTAGTAAGTCTTCCCTGGAGCGGGGCCTCAGGAAACAACTCGACGACTGAAGGATGTGAGTCAGTGGGGCAGGTGGACACACCATGTCAATTGAGAGGAAAGGAATGAGGAGGCAAAAACTCATCTTCCTGGAGTAGGGGCTCGGGAAGAACCTCCTCGATCGAAGGGGGTGCTAAAGCACAGACAGGTGGAGACACGACTTCAGCCGGGGTGGTTAAAATATGAAGCTCTCCTTCCTGGAGCAGGGGCTCGGTAAGAACCCCCTCGACTGAAGTGGGCGTCACGATGGGGGTGGGTGGAGCAAAAGTGCTCGTCGTGAAACTGACGAGATGTGGAGGACTATCGAAACACATAACCTCGGGTTCCACTATGTGATATGAAGATGGAAGGTATGTAGGAGCAACATAATGTGTGCACGTGGACACCTCGAGGTTGAGCAGAGGTGCACAGCCCACTCAGAATCTGTTTGTGATCTGCGGTAACACACTCAACATCCTTTATCAAAGCTTTAATACACGCATCTAAATCATCCATTTAAAAAAAACGAAAAATTCTAAACCTACAATTTTGAAAACGACCAGCGCTCAGCTATCTCACGATAGGAGTGAGAAATCTCAGCAACCACACCAAACTGATGTGATCTCAAACCTAGGGTTGTAGTTTTGAGAGAAAATAATCGTGATCTTTAAAATAAATGCGTCGCAAGGCAACTTTGCGGGCTATTTATAACGAATAAAATGACCTAAACATCGCTCGCAAATGAAAGGCTACCGCACGAACATGATAATGTCACAAATACTAATTCCACGAGTGGGCATTTTAGTGGTGGCATTCACGTATTTGAAAATAACGATAATTAGAAGACGAAAATAATTAACTTGGGCAAGCTCATCATAATTAACCATTCATTTAAAAATTCAAGCACAAAATAACTAGTGAATGCGAGCGGGAGAGGTTGAGAGGTATACTAAAGGGGTGGCAAAGCGGCGGCTGGGCCCTAAATACCCAAGAATGGACTGCAAAGGAGCAAAGGGGAGGTCACCGGTCTGGAATAGTGTTGGAGGCTTATTTGATTGCTCTGGGAATGAAGGAGGTCGACACTGGAAGGGGAAAGCTCGTCGGAGCTCTGCTGGACAGAGATTTGTGGGATTGCTGGTGGAGGAGGGAGCTGTTGGGGTCACCTGAACCCTAAACAGGTTCCTGTGACTGCGTCGGAGGCAGAGGAAGCTCTTAAAAATCGGTGGCAGAGCTGGAGAGAGGGGAAGAGTTGGATCCCGTCGAATCCATCGGGGAAGCTGCCAGAAGACTCGTCAGAGGCTAGAGGGGTCGCCGGCTCCTTGGTGTGGTGTAGGCGTCGGCAATGAGGCGGACGAGAGAGGCGATGGTGGAGTCGGGGCCTTTGTCGAGGAAGAGGAGTGCTGGAGTCGGGGCTTCCGCCGCAGGCTTCAGGCGGCGCTGGAGAAAAAACCAAACCGAGGAAAAAATATCGATGTTCAGTTTTTCATTTCGAGCACGGGTTTGATGGAAGGGGGAAGGCTTGGTTTTATAAGGGGGAAATTAGGGTTGGATTTGGCTATTGGCAGCCACTATAATAACATAGGAATTTGATTTCTTTTAGGAGTAATGGCTATGTGTGAGAAATTCAAATTGGGGAGGGTTATGGGCATAGGGGACGTCACAAAATAAAATAGTTAATTAAAAATTGCTTGCACTAATTAACCTGTCCCTAAATTAACGGGCCTATGCATTTAAGGTCTTGTTGACCGGTCACACCAACGAGACAAACAAAATTTGCGCAAACAATATGCGCGATACAAAATAACATCACAGCGCTCATAACACGCGCAATACAACTCGACGCTACACAATAATCCAAAAATGCGCAAAAGTGTGCGCTACAATAATAAAAGACACTGGCGATAAAAATAATAAAAACGAAGCGACGCGGGTTGCATCAATTCTCCTGGGGTTGAAAGAGCTCGACCCCGACGAGACTCGATGTAACCTGCAAGTAGAAAATCCAACTGTCGCTCAAAGAAATGCTTGCAAACTGTCATGCTGATATTGTCGCTGCGACTCCGAACCTGTAGGTAACCTCTCATCCCTGAAAGGGACAGGACACAAACCACTTTTGAAAAATTATAATCTCGGTTGATGAAATCAATCATGGGATTATAAGGTCCCAAACAAGCTCGCAAACCATCAGTCAAAATTTTATGTCAAATATTTAAATGAATAACAACTATTAGAGCTTGAAAAAATGACAGAAATGACGTGGGGAGCGAACATCAGGTAGGGAGAAAAGCAGGAGGCAAGTGCAAGGTGGGAAGCAAAGCAGGAGGCAAGTGCAAGGTGGGAAGCAAAGCAGGACGCAAGCGTGGTCACCTGTGGAATCAGTAACTCATAACGCGACATACACTCGCCCGATAGACACATACGAACGTCCGCTAGACCAGGATCGTCTATCATCATGATTTCACCCGTCAAAGTCTCACTCGAGTCATAAAATTTTACGAAGATCCCAATATTACCGTGTAAAATTTTCCATAAAAACCCCTTGAAGCGGGTGTCCCGATGAGAAGTAAAAAATCTAAGAACTGTCTTGATTCCCTCAATACGAATAGACTTAGAAGTTTCAGACCTCGAACGATAAAAATAATAAAAATGAAGCGACACAGGTTACATCATATGGCAACACTGCATATGATGCACCTTGGAGTCTATAATCAAAATGATGTGCAACAATAAGGAATTATGTGCATTGCATCAAATCCAATATTTCATGAAAATACAAAACACATTGCACTTAATTGTCACTTTAAGAGAAAAGATTGTGGATGGGTTTTCTAAAAAATAAGTACATGACAACAAAATATTAGTTGTCATATATACTGGAGGAGGAGCATTAAAATATCATATTTCACCTAATACACACACAAACGTGTGTATATATATATACTTTTATATACGACTCAAACTCTGAGCAGAAAGTGAATGAAACCAGCAAACATGTTTCTTTTGAGCATCTCCCGTTGTTATTGCAGGATAAGAAAACCTTGATGCTCCAACGAGTTGACATAAGGTTGTGGTTATTTCAGGTTTCTTCGAGGTTGCAAGCCCGCATTTTTCAAATTTTCTTGGTATACATAGGAGGAGAGAGGAAGGAGACATTTCTTGGCATTTTGGATTTGTGGGTATATATAATATTTGTAACTGTAGAGAGAGCCAAAAGCTTGTATGTATATCTCAAGTATGTAATTACAAGTAGTGAATACAAATATATAGGAGAGAGGAGAGAAGGATAAATCTTATACAAGATGTGAGACTAAAGAAGGAGGAGAAAGAAAACAAAGAAAGAGGGTCAATTAATGGGCCTTTTACATGGGCTTTTTCAGTACTCCCCCGCAAGTTGGAGTGTACAAGTCGTATGCGCCAAGCTTGGATAGACACTGATAGAAGAGGGTACTAGGTAGAGCTTTGGTGAGGAGGTCAGCGACCTGTTCAGTACCGGGAACATGCTTGAGCTCGATCTTCTTCATGTGGACTTTCTCTCGGATGAAATGACAATCGACCTCAATATGCTTTGTTCTCTCGTGAAAGACCGGGTTCTTAGCAATATGTATGGCAGCTTGACTGTCACATAGGAGGAGAGCTGGTGAAGGTAGTTTAACCCCAAGGTCGGTAAGGAGACTCTCTATCCATGTAAGTTCAGAGACCACAGCAGTCATTGCCCGATATTCTGCCTCTGCTGAGGATCGAGCAACCACTGCTTGTTTCTTGCTTCGCCAAGTAATCAGATGTCCTCCAAAATAGGTGCAAAACCCGCTAGTAGATCGTCGATCATCGAGGGAGCCAGCGTAGTCGGCATCAGAGTATGCCACTAGTGTAGGAATGGAAGGTGAGGTTTTGTATACAAGTCCTTGGCCAGGAGCTGTCTTAAGATATCTGAGAATGCGTTCCACAGCCTGGAGATGAGAGCTTCGAGGAGAGTGCATATAGCGACTAACGAGTCCCACAGCGAAGGATATATCAGGTCTTGTAACGGTTAGGTAGATAAGTTTCCCAACTAGACGACGGTAATATTCTGGATTTTGTAGAAGAGAATCAGAATCCGAGCCCTGAGCACATAGTTTGTGATTTGCATCCATGGGAGTGTTAATAGGTTTGCAGCCAGAGTAGCCTGCATCATGAAGAAGATCCAGGCAATATTTTCGCTGAGAGAGAACCAGACCATCTGACCGTCTAGCCACTTCCAGACCGAGGAAGTAGCGAAGATGTCCCAGATCTTTAGTTTGGAAGACGGAGCTCAGATGTAGCTTAACGGTCTGTATGCTGTCCAAGTCATTTCCAGTAATAATGATGTCGTCGACATATACCAATAGGAGAACCGTACCAGTGGCCCGGTGGCGAGTAAACAATGAGAAGTCAGCCGAGCTTCGAGTGAAGCCAATTTCCCGAAGAGCTTTGCTGAACTTGTCGAACCATGCCCGAGGGGATTGTTTGAGACCATATAGCGATTTGAGAAGGTGGCAAACCCGTGACTCCCCCGTGGTCTCAAACCCGGGAGGTTGGTGCATGTAAACCGTTTCCTGAAGGTCGTCATTCAGAAAAGCGTTCTTGACGTCGAGTTGAAATAAGGGTCATTGGCGATGGACAGCAACAGAAATGAGAATGCGGACCGTGTTGAGCTTAGCGAACGGAGAGAAAGTCTCGTCATAGTCGAGCCCCTGTTGCTGGGTGAAGCCACGAGCAACCAACGAGCTTTGAGGCGATCAATGGTCCCATCAGGAGCATGTTTGATGACGAAGACCCATTTGCACCCAACAGGTTTCTGGCCGGGAGGAAGGGGCACCAAGGTCCAAGTCTGGTTGGCCCAAAGAGCAATCATCTCTTCTTCCATGGCAGCACGTCACCCAGGATGTTGAAGAGCGTCCTGGACAGAAGTAGGAATAGAGACCGAGGATAGCGAAGTAGCCAAGGTGTGAAGAGGTGGAGAGAGGCGATGGAGAGAAACATAGTTCGCCATCGGATGAGCGGTAGAGGCCGGCACCGGAGCAGCAGAACACGGAGAAGCCGAGGTCGAAGCCGACTGCAGAGGAGCAACGGGAGGAAGAGGGCGACGAGTATAGACCCGAATAACGGGCGGTCGAGGAGGGTCAATGGTGGAAGGAGGCGGAGGGATGGTGGGAGGGGAGTGGACGGGGATCACCGGCCGTGGAAGGGAGGGTGGTGGAGGAGATGGTGGTAGAAGTGGTGGCAAAGGAGGAGGGAAGAAGGGTTGATCCTCCCGGAAAGTAACATCAGCCGATACAGAGACCTTCCGGGTGACCGGGGAGTAGCAAACATAGCCCTTTTGGGTGCGGGAGTACCCGACGAAAATGTGTTTGGCCGCACGGGGATCCAGTTTGTCAAGAGTGGGGCCCAGGTTATGGACAAAGCATGTATAGCCAAAAACCCTGGGTGTGAGAGGGAAGACGGGTGCGGAGGGAAAAAGAAGGCTGAAGGGGGTAGCGTTCTGAAGAACCGGAGATGGGAGACGGTTGATAAGAAAACAGGCAGTGGACACCGCAAAGTTCCAGAATACTTTTGGAACGTGCATGTGAAGCATGAGGGAGCGAGCAACATCAAGCAAGTGGCGATTCTTTCGTTCTGCGACCCCGTTTTGCTGAGGGGTGTAGGGACAAGAGGTCTGATGAACAATACCGAAGTTTGCGCAGAGAGTGGCAAACTCGTGGCTAGTGTATTCCCGGGCATTATCAGAGCGGAAAGTTTTAATGGCGGTAGAGAATTGTGTACGAGTCTCTAACACAAAAGCCTGAAAGACACGAGAAAGCTCAGAGCGATCATGTAGGAGATACAACCAGGTAGTGCGAGAGTAATCATCAATAAAGGTTATAAAATAACGATAACCAGAAATGCTAGAAACTTTATACGGGCCCAAATATCAGAATGTATTATATCAAACGGAGCAGAGCTCCGAGTACAATGTGCGGGATAAGAAGAACGAAGTTGTTTGCCAAGAATACAAGAATCACATTTAAAAACAGGAAGAGAAATGTCTGAAAGCGCCTTCTGGAGGATAGGTAGAGGGGCATGCCCAAGCCGACAATGCCAATCAGTAGAGGAAACAGAGGAAAGGGATGTGGGAGAGACATCGAGGAGGTAGAGCCCGTTCTGCAGTCGACCCCTACCAATGGTAATCCGCGTCTGCCGATCCTGTATCAAAAAACCAGAAGAGGTGAAGGTGATATAGCAATTCATATCAGTAGTAAGACGACCAACAGAGAGTAAATTAAATGGTGAGGCCGGCACATAAAGAACGGAACGAAGAGAGAGAGGGATGGAGGAAGAGATCAGCACATCCGGAGACCGGAACAATCGCACCGTTGGCCACAGTAATAGACTGGGGATGAGGAGCAGCAGAGAACCGGGGCGGCCGCATGGAAGTGATGTGGTGGGTGGCTCCCGAGTCCAGGATCCAGCGAGATCCGGAGGAAAGACATGCAGTACCTGTAGTGGAGGTGGAGACAATACCTGCAGGGGAGGTGGAGGCAATGGAAGCAGATGGAGGGTTGAGGAGCCCCTGGAGGTGTTCCAGCTGAAGGCGAAGAGCCTCAAGATCCGTACCAGGCGGAGGAGAGCTATCGGTAACAGCAGCAGTAGGCGGGCGAGGAGGGTAGTCATGTTTCTTGTGACAGACCGCTTCAGTATGGCCATCCCGGCCGCAGTAGGTGCACTTGGGCCGGCCGCGGCCACCACGGCCCCGCCCGCGGGAGCCCAGACGTCCACCCCGAGTAAAAGATGGTGGGGGAAGTAAAGGAGGAAGGGCCTGTTGAATAAGGGCCGGCGAGGGTGGTGCAGGCGCCTCCGGTGGAGGCGGTACTCGAAGTAACATAGAGCAGACATCTGAGAAGGAAGGGGTCGTGGGTGAAGCCAGAACCTGGGCCCGGATACTGTGAAGGTGCGGCGGGACTCGAGCCATAATCATAGCAATACAAACAGCTTCCTTCTGGGCGCGTTGAGCAGCAAGATCAGTAGTCGCGGGCTGGTGCTGAATCCAGGCCTCCGTTAGAGTTTTGGCCCGGGCCACAAAAGAGGTCATGTCCAGAGCTTTGCCAACATCCAAAGCTTGAAGATCGGTGAGGATGTCAAAAAGGTGCTGAAGGCTGTCCTTGCCAGAGTACAAGGAATGGAGTTCATCCCACATGGCTTTGGCGGTCTCATGGTACATGATCATTTGGTACGGCTCACCCTCCACCGAGTTCAGGATCCAGGTCTGGACGCGACCGTCATTGCGTAGCCAATCATCAGTAGAAGGAGTCGGTGAGCCCTGGGTAAGGTAATGCGCAAGGCCCTTGGCTTGTAAGACCCTGCGGACGGAGTGAACCCAGGAGATGAAGTTGGACTTGCCAGAGAGGGAAAGAGTAGTAATCTGAAGCTCATCGCGGAGTTCGGGAGGAGGAGCCACGTGGTCTGCCGGGGGGTGAGCGGTAGTGGAGTCGCTGGAGGACATGGCGACTTGGAGGAGAAGAGGCGGGCAGAACCAGCGGACTGAAGCACAGCAGACAGCAGGGCGCGGCTAGGACAAATCGCGCGGTAAGCAGCGGGCTAGAAGAGGTCGCGGCGACCTGGAAGAGGTCGCGGCGAACAGGATGAGGTCGCGGCGGTCAGGAGCAGACCGCGGCAGAGGCGGGCAGAGAGAAGTCGCAGCGGGAAGAGACAAGCCGCGCGGTTAGAGACAGACCGCAGCGGACCGAAGCAGACCGTGACCAAGATGCGGGAGAGGAGTCCGCGAGTAGAGAGGAGGAGTCCGCGAGTAGAGAGGAGCAGTCCGCGAGTAGAGAGGAGGAGTCCGCGAGTAGAGAGGAGCAGTCCGCGAGTAGAGAGGAGCAGTCCGCGAGTAGAGAGGAGCAGTCCGCGAGTAGAGAGGAGTCCGTGAGTAGAGAGGAGCAATCCGCGAGTAGAGAGGAGCAGTCCGCGAGTAGAGAGGAGGAGTCCGCGAGTAGAGAGGAGCAGTCCGCGAGAAGAGAGGAGCAGGAGCGGACAAGGGGCAGAGGTGGGTCCCACGGGTCAGAGCAGTAGGTGGCTATAAGAAGCCTGAGGAGGGTGGAACCACGGAGAGAAAGAAGAGAGGCGGATGCCACGGGGCAGTCCGCAGAGGCCGAGCGGATAAACAGGCCGGCGCGGACAGACAGCCAGGCCGCAGGGAAGGGCGGACAGGGCGGTTTGAAGAAAAAGAAGGCCGCAGCAAGAGGAACCTCTAGAGGTCGGAACCTGGCTCTGATACCATGTAGAGAGAGCCAAAAGCTTGTATGTATATCTCAAATATGTAATTACAAGGAGTGAATACAAATATATAGGAGAGAGGAGAGAAGGATAAATCCTATACAAGATGTGGGACTAAAGAAGGAGGAGAAAGAAAACAAAGAAAGAGGGCCAATTAATGGGCCTTTTACATGGGCTTTTCCAATAGTAACCTCATTAGTCATTATCACTAGGGAAAACATATACATAGATTAATGTATTATATATTAGTGTCACATCTCTTGTACAAGTATAGCGACTTCTTAATTAATGTATATATATATGTAGGTGTATTATTCTTTGAGAAATAAAAAATTGTTACACTTACATCATTCACATAATATCATAGATTTGAGGTTAAACCTAGTCATTGTTGTTTTTTTTTGTCGTTCGCGCAATCCCATCAACAAATCTATCCGGACTCGATGTTCCTCTAACCAGAGGTATCGAAAAATCTGCTCCCAGACGCTCCCCTGCTCCGAAACACCTATTGCCGGACCCATTGCTTCTTCTCACTAAACGAAAGTGCACGGTCACATCGAACCTCAGTCAGCTTTTCAGATCCATCCACAAGTCTCTTCAACGATCCTGGTATCAGCCATATATCCCTCTCAGTCTCTATATCTATCTGTAATCCACAATCCCATCGGTACTTAGCCGCAATCTGCAACATCTCTTAGTTTCTCTGATACAGCTAGATCACTCCAACAATCTTCTAAAAATAACTCTTTGCTCCAGAACTTCCTACTTGCTCCTAATATCTTAGACATCTTCTCGTGGTAGGAAATTCCACACAATTCCTCATGTTGACTTCAGGACAGATTTGCATCTCCCCAACATTTCTCTCACTGATGCCACCAACTACTTGCTCTTTTGTCCAATTCTGCAGATAAGGTCCTCAACAATAAAGGCCGACATCGCCACTTGACGAAATCACCTTAGTACATCAAGGATGCCATATATGATACGTGGTTCAAGAACAACTACAACGTGATAGTTATCAAACTCCATGGACACCATGTGCAACAGATTTATTATGCCCTTCCATAATGTTAAAGAGGTTTGGTTTCACCTTCAATCCTTATACTACTCTGAAGATAATCTCTGGAAACTCTAACACTTTTCAACAACTGGCATCAAACTCTCCCATGAAGAATTACATGACTTTTGTGTCATTTTTAGTGGACCAATTGAACAGTGGAATGCTTTTCAGGCAATTTTTACAGATCTTGTAGTTACTCAAATCCAGAAAGAGGCTCGCTTTGGTATTTTACTTCATGCATGGAAACCTATTTAATATGATACTCGCCTTCTCATAGCATCGTAACACAATTCACTTTCGTATTTTACTTCATGTATGGAAACCTATTTCATATGTTGCTCGCCTTCTCATAGCTTTGTAACACAAATCACCTTTAATGACGTTCACTTAATCTACAATCTAATGTATTGCTTTGTCATTTAATGCGCCTGAAATTATGTCCTCTACCCTTGTTGCACAAGGTGGAGGGCGTTATGATTAATTTAGCATGGGATATATTTATGGTGGTCGGGATCTATTCGGAGTCGAGGATCATGACAACACCTTCACGTCCATGGTCAGGGCCGCACTGGCCGTGGTATGCTATAATGTGGTTGGAATGGTGGCACCAATCATTGCAAAGATAAATGTTGGGAGAAGCATGGTTATTCTGAGAATGCACCTACAACTCATTAGAGTTATGTTCCTTCAACTGGATCTACTGGTCATCTCATTGACTCCTTGGGCGGACAAGGAACCTTATCTACTACCGAATTGACTCAGTAATGTCAGCTAATCTTTTGCTTTCATTAAGTATGTCATTTTAATCTCATTTGATTCCTTGGATTGCTAACTCAACACTTTCAATCATATATCTAAAGATGGACCTCATGCCTTGTGTCCCACACATCACAAATTTGTCTCCATTATTGATGGCTTTATCATTCTCGTTTCTAGTTCCAAATGTGTCTCTCATTCACATTAAAAATTTTGCAATGCTTTAAGTGTCTTGGAAACGAATAATAATTTATGTACATATGTCAACTCACTTGTGATCTTAGTTGTTCAGTAATGTTGTATCATCTCATTTTGTGATACAAGATCTACACTGATGAAACAACAGATTGGTGGTACACATGAGCAAAACGGCACGTGCTACGTGGATTGATTGTCAAGTATATATATGAGTCTTTCGACCTTTCAGTGGCACCAACATCTTGGCCATCCATCTTTACCTTCCTTACGTGTTATGCTACCTAATTTTTTTTTCTGATTTAGTTGTAAGTCATGTATCCTACAAAAAACAGCGCACCACATTTTTCCTAGTAATTTTAAACGCTATGAAAACATATTTGCTTTAGTTCATAGTGGCATTTGGGGACCTTTTAAAATTCAAGTGTGAATAAGTATAATTATTTCTGTTATATTTATTAATGATCATTCTCATATGATGTGGTTTTACTTATTTGTGCTCTCAAACTGAATTATTGTTTAAAAAAAATTATACTTAAATTATTAATATTTGGGCTTTCATTTGAGCAATTCAACATTTCCATCAAATATTGTAAGTTGTAACGCAGCAATGCTAAAGAGTGCTTTAGCAAAGCCCTTCGAGAATTTTTCTACTCTAATGGTATTCTTCACCAAACTTCTTATCTATATACTCTTCAACAAAATGGGATTACCGCGCGTAACAATAGACATGTACTAGATGTCGCTCACTCCTTAATTCTTCATGTACATGTGTTTAAATATTTTTGTAATTTTGCTATTTTAAATGTTCAATTATACATCAATTGTATTCTTTCATTGACCCTTCAGAGCCAAATTACATTCTCTATCAGTTAACCTAAAGATAATCCACTTCCATCAAAAATAGTTGGATGTCTATGTTATCCTCATAACATAGCCCCCATATATGATAAACTTAATCTATGTGCTCAATGTATGATGTTTGTCGAACACTCGGGATCTCAACAAAGTTATAGATGCAATGATCCGTCTACCTATTAGGTTGTTGTGTAGTGTGTTTCACCTTCTATGAAAATAAGACATATTTTGCGGGGTCTCGCTCCAGAACTCATGTAATATCTCTACCTATTCTATCTGGCACGGGCACTAACACACTTCGCACCCAGGATCCGGATCCTTTCCATACCACTTATACCCATGATGCTGATCAACCATTTATACCCATGATCTCGATCCTAACAAGGCCACTTATACCCATGATCTCGATGTCTTCATATTTAAGGATAAGTGAAAAAAACGTACTTAGAGAGAAAATGTCGTGCGCCCCCACATAAAGAATTTTGGTGGTGGAATTGAAAAAATAAAGTGCAAGACAATGTGAGAGCAAAGATGACTAGCTATATAACACTCTACACTTGTAAGAATAATAAAAACTTGGCAAGGTATAAAGTCGTCAAGAAAAAAGTAAAGAAAAAGTCAAGCTTTTGAAAAAAAATTTACAAACAACATGATAATAAAGATGGAGAAAGCGTGATATATATAAAATTGTCAAAGATAGAGAGAGGAAGACAAGATATTTAAGCTAAGTTAAATACATGAATGATGAAACAGATTCGATTTTGACGGATGATGTGGAAATTAAGGAGTGATAGAAAATATATTTTTATCAACTTTATAATCAAGAAAAGACAATAAATTGAGCTTGAAAGAGTTGATTAAATCGGTGGAGTATAGGAAAGAAACTTTTTATCGTAAAATTCAAGCATCAGAGGCAAATAATACACTAAAGAAGAAAAAAAATAGAAAGGCAGGTGGGTCAGACAATGTGTTCATCGAAGTATGAAAATGTTTAGAGAAGGAAGAGATTTTGTGACTAACATGTTTCTTTAATAGGACAATGAAGAAAAAGAGGATGTCGGACTAATAGAAAGAAAATATTTTGCTACATCTGTACAAGAACAAAGGAGATACACAAAATTATGTTAGTTACAGAAGAATTAAATTTACGAGTCATACCACAGAACTATGAGAATGAGTAATAGAGAAAACAGTAAGACGAAAGATTAGTATGTTGGAGAATCAATTTGGATTCATGTTAGGGCGGTCAACCATGGAAGCTATACACCTTTTGAGTTGACTCGTTGACAACTATCGGGAAAAAAAAAGATATATGGATATTGTTTATCAATCCTGTAAAGGCTTATGATAGGGTTCCAAAAGAGGTCTTATGTAGAGTCTTAAAAAAGAAAAATGTAAATGTAACGCATATTGACGTAATCACAAATTTAGTGATGAGGGTGAGAAAATCTTGAGGATTGCACGGGAAATCTCTATCATTATTGGCTTATATAAAGGGTCAGCTTTAAGCTCATATCTCTTTATCCTTGTCTTAGATGAAATCATCGGACATATCCAACAAGCAATATCTTAGTGTTTATTGTTTGCAGATGATATTGTTTTAGTCGATAAGACACGCGAGAGTGTAAACACAAAACTTAAATCTTGGCGAGACAGTTTAAAAAAAGGGTTTAAGATTGAGCAGGACAAAGATGGCGCATATGAAACTTATATTTATTAGTGAAAGAAGAACAAATGACTCTTACATTAAGTTGCTTGACCAAGATATTTCTTGAATTAGTATGGGCCTCTTATTTTGTGAGTATGAGTAATAAAAGAGCTCCCAAAGTGAATGTCTTTCTCTGGAAAAAGGAAAAGTAAAAGGTGCACTCTCTTAAATCCAATAGACAGTGTTCCTTAAATAATGATCCAACTAGAGTTCCTCGTCGGATATTTAGAAGGTCACAGTTTAACAGATCAGGGCAAGCCTCACCGTTTATCTATGGAAAAGCTAAGAAAGAAATAAATCGTCCACATATAATCTTATAATACTCACCAAAACGTCATCACTTGGTTTTCATTAAGCATGCGGACACAATGCAACCTAGAACCAAATATTGGGGATAACACGCATTGCCACTTGAACACACCGGATTGTTCCCGGCTAATCTCCCAATCGCATGCAAAATGCTTACCCCGCAGCCAATCAAAGGTCTAAAATACAAAAGAAATACGAAAACAAGCTAGATTATCCCTTCATGCCAGGTCGAAGCCTGAAATTGGGTTTGTTAACTTACCAGCTGGTACGCATTGCTGCACCCTAAGGAGTTGGGCCCTTTCTCACCGTGGTAGGTCACGCCGTCGCCCGCAGCTACAGCAATTCCGCCGGCGCAGAAGAGAAGGATCCCGCAGAGAAATGCCGTAGGCCGAAGATTATAGAGAGGAGGAGGAGAAGGATATCCGATTGGCGCCATGGCGTTTCCTCTGCTGCCCTATTCAGAAACCTAACCCTTGAGTCTCTGAAAATGTCTCTCCCTCTCCGCCTATAATGTGTTGGTACCTTCCGTGATCGCGGAATTATAAAAGCCGTCGGGATTCGGTACAGCTTGCGAGAAAACATTCTCCTGAGCTTCTGTTTACCGTAAATAGGTAGAGAGACGGTGATGGAGGAGAGCGCGGGAATGCGGGGAGAGAGAGAGGCAGAGTTTCCGCACTAGAGGCCACAGGGACGAAAGACCGTTCAGATTTATATTTATTTTAGGTGATTGTTAACTGCAACTCGTTATTTTGCTAGTCGCATCTCAAAATCTTTCAATATTTCGCGTCTTTTCGAAATACGTCTTGTACATGTAATATCAGGAAACGTGTTCAACACGAAAGTTGTAGATATCGACGAGATCTACAACTTTCGTGTTGATCACTTTTCTTAAAAATGCATGTACAAATCGTACTTTGGAAATATGTCGAGGTTTTGCTCCTTTTCAAAATACGCTTTGTACATTCAATTTCAGGAAAAGTGTTCAACACGAAAGTTGTAGAAGTTGTAGATATCGACGATATCTACAACTTTCATGTTGAATACTTTTCCTGAAATTGCATGTACAAGGTATACTTCGAAAAGACGCAAAAAATTAGAAAATTTTGGGGTGCGACAAATCAATTACTGGTTGCGGTTAACAATCAACTTATTTTAATATGAATATTTAAAGATAGGTGTTATATGTAAATATAAAAAAATATGAATATTTTTAACACCACGTGGGGATCGGTTTCAGGGTGTGTAAAGCACTTTATGTTGCAGTGCGGTATTCAACCGATGTAAACACATTTCAGCTAGCGCGAAGATGCATACACATCATATCTTGCTTTGAGATGTGTACGAGCGAGCTGAGATGTGCTTGCATCTGTTGGATGTCGCGTTGCACCGAAAGTGCGGCAGGTGCACTTTTACTCCCTTAATTTCATGGGGATCTCTTTACGGCTGCGGCTATGCTGGGTGGTCATTCCTCCCTTTGTTCTCATGATTTTTGTGTTGTACAGCCCCTGCTTGTTGGTAGCTCTCGATTTTTGGCTGGGATGGGGACGTGCATTCATATTTGGCATGATCGTTGGATCCTTCGGCCAGCCTATGTTGTTCCCCTGAATGGCGCCCCCGCGTCTAGTCTGACAACCGGTGTCGAGGTCATCCATGTAACGCCCCCGATTTTTCGATGATTTTATTTGCTAGGGCAACGTCAGATTTATGACGTCGTGGCGTTAGTTTTAATGTCGAGTGTTGGATTTGAGTAGTTTTGGACGTGCTCGTCCAGTTTCGTCGCAACCCGAGCGTTTTTGGAGTCTCGGCGCGCAATCGAAGTTTTGGGTTTTGCTTTTGTTCGCCGCATGTTTTGGCGGTTAATATCTCGAGAATGGCTCGTAGGATTTTGGTTTTGACTTCGTCGCTGTGTCCGTAGCTGGAGTTTTCGCCTACGGCGTGAGTTTTGTTTAATTTTGCGCATTTGAGCCTTTGTTTTGATATCATAGTTCCCTGTTCAATTATCTGAACACGTTAATTTCTATATTAATGCTTTGGGATTGTGTGATTCTCGGGAACCCCTCCTTAAGGTGTGGGTTTTCGTCGAACCGAGTTTTTCTTTGGTTTTCTTGGCGCTGTGTCGGTTTCGACGATCGTCGAGCCGATTGTGTTCCTTTTCTTGGCGCTGTGTCGGGTTCGACGATCATCGAGCGGTGCTCGGCGATTGTGTTCCTTTTTCCTGTGCGCTGTGTCGGGTTCGACGATCGTCGAGCGGAGCTCAACAATTGTCATTTTGTTGGGCGCTGTTTCGAGTTCGACGATCGTCGAGCGGAGCTCGACGATTGTCATTTTTCCTGGGCGTTGTCTGGAGGTCGACGATCGTCGAGTGGAGCTCGACGATTGTCGTGTTGAGCTCGACGAATTCGTCGAGCGGAGCTTGCTGTAGGACTAGCGGATCTCATTGTTGAGTTCGACGATTTTCGAATTGGGTTCGACGATTTTCGAATTGGGTTTGACGATTTTCGAACTGAGTTCGACGATCGGGCCCTGCTTTCTGCGTTCGACGATTTTCGAGCAGATTTCGTCGAGTGGATCCTCCCTTGTACTCGAGTAAGTCCCTTGTACTTGAGTTGTTTTTCTCGTGCTGAACTCGAGTAACCCTTGTACTCGAGTAGCTTCCCCGTGCAGTACTCGAGTAACAGTCGTATCGTCGAGTAATTCTCTTGCCTTATACTCGTGTAATTCCCTTATACTCGAGTAATCCCAGTGCCATACTCGTGTGATTCCCTTAGTGCTCGAGTACTCCTTCCCCGTTACTCGAGTAGTTGTAATGGACCACTTGAGTAGGTCTCTGTTACTCGAGTAGTGGTGATGAGCTACTCGAGTAGGCCTTCTGTTACTCGAGTAGTTGTATTGAACTACTCGAGTAGGTCTTCTGTGACTCGAGTGGTGGTATTGATCTACTCGGGTAGGTTTTGTCTGATACTCGAGCAATCCTTCCCCCCTGCTTCGGGAAAACCGGTTCAGCTGAACCCGGTTTATTTTGTTGTTTTCCCTGTTATCACCTTTGGTATAAAAAAACTTTCTTCATCTTCTTCATCCTCTCCGATTCTTTTCCTTCCGAACCAGAGCGGCGTGAGCGAGATAGAGGTTGTTCGTCCATAATCCTTCTGGTGGCCGTTGACGGTGCTCCGGTGCTCGGAAATTCAAACTGATCGTAGATCCGGAAAGCTCTCGTCGAGAGCTGCGCCCTCGTGGTAATTTCTTCCCCGCTCCTTGAGATTTTCTCGTTAGGGTTTTTCGGCCTTAATCCCCTTTTCGACCTTTTTGTCTAGATTTCAACTCCTCCCACAGTCTTTTGCCCCGATCTTCAGCGTGGAGCGATTCAGAGGACTTTTCCGGTAAAAACCAAGGCAAGTGATGGTTTTCCCCTCGTTTCTCTTTGTCCGATCTGATGGTAACAACTATACTTTCATATTCTTTAAATTCTCTGCACTTATTCTTCCAAATCACTGTTATGCTTAATCATTTCAACGATCATTTGTTGTTATAAGGTGTTGTCTTGGAAAGCCCGATTTTGTCTGGTTTTGGTTAATTATTCCTGGTATGTTTTATTGATGGCTATGCATTTTCAACTTTCATCATTTAGCGCGTTAGAATTTACCTAGGGCTGTAAATTGCTCCTAGAGGTTGATCAACCGCGTCTTGGGTTTGGTAATGTCAAGTAGAATCTGTCGAGCTAAATCTCGAGGTGTTTGTGTTGTGGTTTCTTTAGATTTCTTGAATGCGGGAGTTAGTGGACGATTCCCCCTCCACAGTGTTGGTTACCTTCACTAGTGCCCTGTGGAAGTCTACCTGGTTTTTTTGGATGTCTGCGGTGTATGGTGGAGAGTATGAGACTCCCTCGCAGTTAGACGGATTATATATCTGTTTGTTTTTAGGTGGTGAGTCCAAGAGTGACCACCTCGCCGTTGATGTTTTTGGGTGGTGAGCCCAAGAGTGACCACCTCGCCCGTTGTTGTGTTTGGGTGGTGTGTCCAAGAGTGACCACTTCGCCCGTATTTTTTGGGTAGAGCCGACCACAGGTGCCTAATAAAGGTTTTGTACTGTCCCTTCTGGTGAAATATTCTCGTAGTCACCTTATAGCCTCGTGCATCTGGTGTACTCTTGTTGAACGTGATAAATCACGTAGGAGCTCTTTTCCTGTTGATGCTCTGTTTACTTTTGTACTTCGGTGCTTTTTTTGTCTTGGGTTGGTACCCCTGTTGACCTTTTCTTATTTTGGCTTATTACTTTTCCTACCACTAGATGTACCTTCTTGCTGAGGTGTTCTGTTTTGGGAATGCCTCAGGTTCAGAGCAGTAGCAGTTAGCAGTGCTGGTTTTGGAGTTTTCTGGGCGGCAGTGTTGGTCGTGGTTGTTGCCTCGTCTTAGCGAGGTAGATTGTCGTTTGTTTAGTTTTACTAGTTCAGACATACTTTTGTTCGTGGGTTCGTGTCAGTTTGTTGGCGCCCACTAAATTGTTAGTGGTTTGATACTTGCTAGCTGCTCATTTCTTTAAATGTGAATGTGGATTACTTGTTCTCTGAGAGGATTTATGTTAGGAATGTATGTTAGGTATTTTCAACTATAAAATCTACTACTATTAATTCATGCATCGCATAATTTTGAAACTCTTAACATATTATTTCTAGCGACCGTAAAAGCTATCTTTCCTACTATAATAAATTTAGAGTCTTGCATGACATGAGTTGTCCTTTAGGGACATTTTTACTCATGTAGGATGTTTGAGTTAATCTAATCCAGTATTTTTCCGCAGCGTATAATATATTTTGATTCGTGGACTATATGAGCCACCAAGCCGAGAGATACGACTAACTTCTGCACTTAATTGATTTTCCTTAAAATAACTTAAAAAAGAAACTTTCTTCATGGTTAGTTTGGTGTCTGCCTGAGTGTCCGCAGTTATCCCCTGCTGGCGTGGCATCATGACGCGGATTTTCCCTTACTCTGATAAGCTTTATTTGCGGTAAAAATGCGGGTTGTGACAATCCATGAGGTACGCGGGCCGATTGCATGATCATTGTCAGGCAACCTTTCCTTGTTGGTATTAGGTGTTTAGCATCATATCATGCACACACCGATATATCATCAGCACGTCTTGGCTGAAGTACGAACACTACACTCATAGCATAACATGAAGTATACGGGGCGTATTATGTAGTATGAGATGCATAATATGTGTATGTATATGGATCCACCATAGGGCAACATGTGAGGGTTATGTAGTATGGAATGCATAACCTCACCACATGAATGCGACTAACACGTTTTTTTTCGTTGCATGAGAATGTTATGTAGTATGGGATGCATAACATTTTCATGCGTACGCAGCTCATGGCATGCATTAGGGCCTTTTTTTAGAATGCATAGCACAATCATGCATATCATAACATTGCATAAGCACAACGTGCCAAGCTAAAGATTTGCGGGATGACATATGTACACACATAGTTTTAAATCAGAAAACGAATATAAATACATGCATTCATGTCATAGGCACAAAAGTCAATAGGATGAGAGGATATCATCCTAAGTAGGACATAACATCATTATAAAATCTCAGAGCAAGTTGCAGCATAAGCAAGTGTCTTTTAGTATGGTCTGAACTAGTCGTGTGGCTTTGTTGTAAGCTAGGATTTTGATGATTTGTTCGTTTGCCTTTTAGAAATGCCGCTAAAGCGTCCTGCGATGAGGTCGACTCCCTAGTCTGAGGGTGAGTCATCAGGTGCACAAAGTGACGCGATTATCGAGAGTCTGCGTCAGAGCAATGAGGCTCTGTCGAGACAATTGGTTGTGATGCAATCGCAAATTGAGTCCTTGTTGTCTATCGCTCCAGCGCAGCAACCTTCAGCGCAAGAGCCCGCCTCGGGCCAAGCCGTGCCCGATACCCCTGCTCCTCCGGTGCCCCCGATGGCGATACCACCAGAAATGAATTTCATATCGCACTTCCAGCGGTTGGGACCTCCCACCTTCGACGGGAGTGCTGACTTTGTGATTATAGATGATTGGATCGTTTTCATCGAGGAGATGTTTTCATATTCCGGAATTCTAGAAGCCCAGAAGGTGATGATTGCAGCCTATCAGTTAAAAGGTCTGACAAAGAGTTGGTGGATTCAGGAAAGAGAGAGCCTGAAGGAAGGCTGTACTTGGGAATCTTTTAAGAAGATGCTGCTGAAGAAATTTCTACCCTCGGTCGAGCAAGACCGCCTGATGAATAACTTCCGGCATTTAAAGCAGAGACAGCTCACCGTGTGCGAGTATGAGATTGAGTTTAGCAAATTGAGCAGGTTTGCTCCTGATTTGGTGGCTTTTGAGGAGGGAAGAGTGAAACGTTTTTTGGGAGGATTAAGAAGCGATGTACAGCAGTTAACATGCGCTTACCAAGCTGAAAGTTATGCTGAAGCAGTGGAAGCCGCTTTAAAAGTGGAGGCGATTGAAAACGCCAAGAACCGCGGTGTTGCGGCAAGGAAGGAGAAAAGTAAAGGCGTTGAGGATGGAGCTCCAGGGCATCTGGCCCTTCTTCGAAGAAGAAAAGTAAGGAAGTGTGTAGCTTCTGTGATCGTCCTGGCCACCCCTACGAAAGGTGCTTCAAGAGGACTGCCACCCTGAAGCAGCAGCAGGTGCACACCATCCAAGGTGCACCCAAGGGAGAGCTTGTGTGCTTGTTCTGTGTAAGGAAGGGTCATGGCGTGACTCGTTGTTGGATGAAAGAAAGGATTTGCTTCCAGTGTGGGCAGAAGGGACACCAGAAGTCTTCGTGCCCCCAAGCTCAGTCCCTGCTGCAGCCTGCCCCACTTCGAGCTCTGCCACCGCCACCAAACCTGGATAAAGGAAAAGAAAAGCTGAACATGATGACCAGCGAGGAAGCTCAAACCTCTATGCAAGTGATATCAAGTTAGCCTCAGTTTAATTTATCCTTGTTAGTTATCATTGTTGTCCTAGTTGTCGTTCGTTTAGTTATGTATATTACGGTTTTAGGGGAGTTTAAGGTGCGGAATAGGTGGGCTCACATTCTTTTCGATTCGGGTGCCACCCATTCCTTTGTGGCCCAGAGATTTGTCGATAAACATCGCCTGGATGTGGACCAATTAGGAGGATCCTTCAATGTCAAGCTCCCTTCCGGTGATTCTGTGATATCTAACCAAGTAGTTCTGAGATGCCCTATTTATCTTGGCAATTTTTTGGCCTTTGCGGATCTGATGATTTTGGATCTATCTGATTTTGACGTGATTCTGGGCATGGACTGGCTGTCCAAGTATGATGCGGTCATACAGTGCAAGGCTAAGCGATTGGATTTCAGAATGGACGACGGACAATCGATGAGCGTCTATGGATTTCAGGACAGAGTTTCTCCTGTCATTTCTGCGGTACGTGCATGTCGTGCTATAGAGTCTGGCTGCACGGCGTTTTTGGTTTTTATTTCTGCTCTGGAGACAGCTTTTGTTACACCACGTCTTGAGAATGTCTCGGTGGTGCGAGAGTTTCCAGATGTCTTTCCTGATAGTCTTCCAGGACTTCATCCGGAAAGGGAGATAGAGTTTGTGATAGACCTCGAACCAGGTACTCGTCCTATTGCTAAAGCGCCGTACCGTATGGCTCCGCGTGAGTTGGACGAGTTGCGTACTCAGCTCGATGAGTTGCTGAAGTGTGGTTTTATTAGACCCAGTACTTCTCCATGGGGTGCCCCTGTTTTGTTCGTCAAGAAGAAAGATGGATCGATGAGACTTTGCATCGATTATAGGGAATTGAACAAGGTAACCATTAAGAATAGATATCCCCTGCCAAGGATTGATGATTTGTTTGACCAATTGCGTGGTAGCTCGGTGTCTTCAAAGATCGATCTTCGTTCAGGCTACCACCAGTTGAGGATTTGTAAGGCAGATATTCCTCTAACCGCTTTTCGTTCACGGCATGGACATTATGAGTTTCTGGTGATGTCTTTCGGTTTAACCAATGCACCCTCTGCTTTCATGGATTTGATGAATCAGGTGTTTAAGGATTTCTTAGACCGATTTGTTATTGTGTTCATAGATGATGTCTTGGTGTATTCTCGCAATGTTGAGGAGCATACTCAGCATTTGCATCTGGTTTTGTCGACCCGGAGGGAGCATAAGTTATATATGCGAAGTTGAGCATGTGTGAGTTCTGGTTACCTCAGGTGTCCTTTCTGGGTCATGTGGTAAGCAAGGACGGTACTTCTGTAGACCCGACCAAGATTTTTACGGTAATGGAATGAGAGAGACCTTCTTCACCTAAGGAGATTAGGAGTTTCTTAGGCCTAGCCGGCTATTATAGAAGATTCGTGGAATGATTTTCGGTGTTGTCTGCTCCTCTAACTAGACTTACTCAGAAGAATACTGCTTTCATTTGGAGTGATAAGTGTGAAGAGGCTTTTCAAGAGCTGAAGAAGTGGTTATGTACTGCTCTTATTTTATCCTTACCTACTGAAGGAGTTGAGTATACTGTCTATGTTGATGCGTCACGCATCAGACTTGGTTGTGTGTTAATGCAATATGGTAAGGTGATCGCGTATGGATCGAGACAACTAAAGACCCATGAGAGAAACTATCATACACATGATTTGGAGTTTGCTGCTATAATTTATGCGTTGAAGCTTTGGAGACACTTATTATACGGCGTGTTGTGCAAGATCTATACGGACCATAAGAGTTTGAAGTACGTCTTCACTCAGAAAGAACTAAATCTGCGCCAGCATCGGTGGTTAGAATATGTGGCGGATTATGAAGTGGAAATTCTTTATCATGCAAGAAAGGCTAATGTAGTAGCCGATGCCTTGAGTAGAAAGACCGCTAAGATTTTTAATCTGTCGGCGCAGTCCTTGGTAGAAGAATTTTGTTGATGAATACTGAGGTTGGGAGTAGTACTGTGTCTGCTAGTCTAGAAGCAAAAGAACCCTCTTGGATTTCCCTTACTCGATCACATCAGAAAGATGATCCTGATTTGTTACACCTCTGCAATAGAACTGTAAAGGGAGAGCTACCTGATTTCTCTGTGGACGAGTTGGACACCTTGAAGTATCGGGGTAGATTTTGCGTCCCCGCCTTTGGCGATGTTCGAGCTAAGATCTATGTCGAAGCTCATGGTTCCAGTGTAGCCTACCACCTTGGTTCCACTAAAATGTATAAAGATCTAAAGCAAATTGTTTGGTGGTCAGGATGAAGAATGACATCGCAAAGTTTGTATCGTAATGTTATACTTGTCAGCGTGTTAAAGCTGATCACAGAAGGCCTGATGGTAAATTGACACCCTGAATATTCCAAGTTGGAAATGAGAGAGTGTTTCAATGGATTTTATCACCGGTGTGTCAAAATCTCCCCGTGGGCATGACTCTATTTGGGGTGATAGTCGACAGACTGACAAAGTGTGCTCACTTTGTTCCATTTAAGATTGGCTACTCGATGAAGAAGATAGCTGAGCTATATCTTGAAGAGGTCATCAGGTTGCATGGTGTGCCTGTTAGCATTGTATCAGATCGGGACTCTAGATTTACGTCTCGTTTTTGGAAGAGTTTACAGGAGGGGTTGGGTACCGATTTAAGGTATTCTACTGCATATCATGCACAGACTAATGGTCAGACGGAAAGGGTAAATCAGATTGTAGAGGATATGATCAGGTGTTATGTTTTGGATCATGGTGGTGCTCGGGATGAGCGTCTCAGACTCATGGAGTTTGCTTACAATAATAGTTATCAAGAGAGTCTGCAGATGGCTCCGTTTGAGGCCTTGTATGGGAGGCGTTGTAGGACTCCATTGTTTTGGGCTGAAGTTGGTGAGAGACCGTTGTTAGGTCCGGAAGCCCTTGAAGAGATGAATTGTGTTGTGACTCATATTCGAGAAAAAGCTTCGTGTGGCTCAAGAGCACTATGAGAAGTATGCTAATCTACGAAGGGTCGATCTAGAGTTTGTTGTTGGAGACTTGGTTTTTCTGAAAGTTTCCCCGATGTCTGGCGTTAAAAGGTTTGGAAGGAACCACAAGTTAGACCTCCGGTATGTGGGACCTTTCCAGATTCTTGAGCACATCAGAGTGTCAGCTTATAGGTTGGAATTGCCTGCGACCTTCCCTGGTGTCCATGATGTGTTCCATGTGAGCCAGTTGCGGAAGTGTGTTCGTAGTAATCGTCAAGTCCTTGACTTGATACCCCAGATTCAGCCCAAACTTACATATGTGGAAGAACCTGTGCGTATCCTGGATTCTCAAGAGCGTGTGTTGAGGAGAAAGACCATCCCTATGGTCAAGATTCTTTGGAGGAACCAAGACGTCGAGAGCGCGACGTGGGAATTAGAATCGGCGATGAGGGAATCTCATTCGCTCCTCTTCTCTTAGTTTCGGGTATGTCGTTATGTTTTCAGTTATGTTGGATTTTATCGATTTTGGTTTGGTTTTGGAGTTGTGATAAGTTTTGAGACGAAACTTCCTTTTAGGGGGAGTGACTGTAACGCCCCTGATTTTTCGATGATTTTATTTGCTTGGGCAATATCAGATTTATGACGTCGTGGCATTACTTTTAACGTCGAGTGTTGGATTTGAGTAGTTTTGGACGTGCTCGTCCAGTTTCATCGCAACCCGAGCGTTTTTGGAGTCTCGGCGCGCAATCGAAGTTTTGGGTTTTGTTTTTGTTCGCCGCATGTTTTGGCGGTTAATATCTCGAGAATGGCTCGTAGGATTTTGGTTTTGACTTCGTCGTTGTGTCCGTAGCTGCAGTTTTCGCCTTCGGCGTGAGTTTCGTTTAATTCGGTGCGTATGAGCCTTTGTTTTGATCTCATAGTTCCCTGTTCAACTATCTGAACACGTTAATTTATATATTAATACTTTGGGCTTGTGTGATTCTCGGGAACCCCTCCTTAAGGTGTGGGTTTTCGTCGAACCGAGTTTTTCTTAGCGGTGTGTCGGGCTCGACGATTGTGTTCCTTTTTCTTGGCGCTGTGTCGGGTTTTACGATCATCAAGCGGAGCTCGACGATTGTGTTCCTTTTTCCTGTGCGTTGTGTCGGGTTCGACGATCGCGATTGTCATTTTTCCTGGGTGTTGTTTCGAGGTCGACGATCGTCGAGTGGAGCTCGACGATTGTCATGTTGAGCTCGACGAATTCGTCGAGCGGAGCTTGCTGTAGGACTAGCGGATCTCCGTGTTGAGTTCGACGATTTTTGAATTGGGTTCGACGATTTTCGAACTGAGTTCGACGATCGGCCCTGCTTTTTGCGTTCGACGATTTTCGTGCAGCTTTCGTCGAGTGGATCCTCCCTTGTACTCGAGTAAGTCCCTTGTACTCGAGTTGTTTTTCCCGTTCTGAACTCGAGTAACCCTTGTACTCGAGTAGCTTCCCCGTGCAGTACTCGAGTAACAGCCATATACTCGAGTAATTCTCTTGCCTTATACTCGTGTAATTCCCTTATACTCGAGTAATCCCAATGTCATACTCATGCGATTCCCTTAGTGCTCGAGTACTCCTTCCCCGTTACTCGAGTCGTTGTAATGGACCACTCGAGTAGGTCTCTGTTACTCGAGTAGTGGTGATGAGCTACTCGAGTAGGCCTTCTGTTACTCGAGTAGTTGTATTGAACGACTCGAGTAGGTCTTCTGTGACTCGAGTGGTGGTATTGATCTACTCGGGTAGGTTTTGTCTGATACTCGAGTAATCCTTCCCCCCTGCTTCGGGAAAACCGGTTCAGCTGAACCCGGTTTATTTTGATGTTTTCCCTGTTATCACCTTTGGTATAAAAAAACCTTTTTCATCTTATTTATCCTCTCTGATTCTTTTCCTCCCGAACCAGAGCGGCGTGAGCGAGATAGAGGTTGTTCGTCCTTAATCCTTCTGGTGGCCGTTGACGGTGCTCCGGTGCTCGGAATTTCAAACTGATCGTAGATCTGGAAAGCTCTCGTCGAGAGCTGCGCCCTCGTGGTAATTTCTTCCCGCTCCTTCAGATTTTCTCGTTAGGGTTTTTCGGCCCTAATCCCCTTTTCGACCTTTTTGTCTAGATTTCAACTCCTCCCGCAGTCTTTTGCCTCGATCTTCGACGTGGAGCGATTCAGAGGACTTTTCGGTAAAAACCAAGGCAAGTGATGGTTTTCCCCTCGTTTCTCTTTGTCTGATCTGATGGTAACGACTATACTTTTATATTCTTTAAATTCTCTGCACTTATTCTTCCAAATAACTATTATGCTTAATCATTTCAACGATCCTTTGTTGTTGTAAGGTGTTATCTTGGAAAGCCCGATTTTGTCTGGTTTTGGTTAATTGTTCCTGGTATGTTTTATTGATGGCTATGCATGTTTCAGCTTTCATCATTTAGCGCGTTAGAATTTACCTAGGACTGTAAATTGCTCCTAGAGGTTGATCAACCGCATCTTGGGTTTGGTAATGTCAAGTAGAATCTGTCGAGCCAAATCTCGAGGTATTTGTGTTGTGGTTTTTTTGGGTTTCTTGAATACGGTAGTTAGTGGACGATTCCCCCTCCGCAGTGTTGGTTACCTTCACTAGTGCCCTGTGGAAGTCTACCTGTTTTTTTGGATGTCTGCGGTGTATGGTGGAGAGTATGAGACTCCCTCGCAGTTAGACGGATTATATATCCGTTTGTTTTTGGGTGGTGAGTCCAAGAGTGACCACCTCGCCGTTGATGTTTTTGGGTGGTGAGCCCAAGAGTGACCACCTCGTCCGTTGTTGTTTTTGGGTGGTGTGTCTAAGAGTGACCACTTCGCCCGTGTTTTTTAGGTAGAGCCGACCACAGGTGCCTAATAAAGGTTTTGTACTGTCCCTTCTGGTGAAATATTCTCGTAGTCACCTTATAGCCTCGTGCATCTGGTGTACTCTTGTTGAGCGTGATAAATCACGTAGGAGCTCTTTTCCTGTTGATGCCCTATTTACTTTTGTACTTTACTTAAGTGTTTTTTAAGTCTTGGGTTGGTACCCCTGTTGACCTTTGCTTATTTTGACTTATTACTTTTCCTGCCACTACTTGTACCTTCTTGTTGAGGTGTTCTGTTTTGGAATGCCTCAGGTTCAGAGCAGTAGCAGTGCTGGTTTTGGAGTTTTCTGGGCGGCAGTGTTGACCGTGGTTGTTGCCTCGTCTTAGCGAGGTAGATTGTCGTTTGTTTAGTTTTACTAGTTCAGACATACTTTTGTTCGTTGGTTCGTGTCAGTTTGTTGGCGCTCACTGAATTGTTAGTTGTTTGATACTTGCTAGCTGCTCATTTCTTTAAATGTGAATGTGGATTACTTGTTCTCTGGGAGGATTTATGTTAGGAATGCATGTTAGGTATTTTCAACTATAAAATCTACTACTATTACTTCATGCATCGCATAATTTTGAAACTCTAACATATTATTTCTAGAGACCGTAAAAGCTATTTTTTCTACTATAATAAATTTAGAGTCTTGCATGACATGAGTTGTCCTTTAGGGACGTTTTTACTCATGTAGGATGTTTAAGTTAATCTAATCCAGTATTTTTCCGCAGCGTATAATATATTTTGATTCGTGGACTAGATGAGCCACTAAGCCGAGGGATACGGCTAAATTCTGCACTTAATTGATTTTCCTTAAAATAACTTAAAAAAAGAAACTTTCTTCATGGTTAGTTTGGTGTCTGCATGAGTGTCCGCAGTTATCCCCTGCTGACGTGGCATCATGACGCGCATTTTCCCTTACTCTGATAAGCTTTATTTGCGGTGAAAATGCGGGTTGTGACAATCCATGAGGTACGCGGGCCGATTGCATGATCATTGTCGTTCCGATTTTGATCTTTCCTTCTTCGCAGGAGGTGCCTCGTGAGGATGGAGGCGAGGGAATGGAGCTGAGGCACTCTTCCCTGTGCGTGACTGAGCGGGTCGCCATCCCCTGGGCTACGGGACATGCCCTTCCCGCGGGCATGACCACTCCTCTAGCAACTACTGGTGAGTCGACTCTTTTCCCGCTTTCTTGTTTGTTTTCTACTTAACTGATACCTTGTTGTTACCTCTATCCTAGGGGCTGCCGACCTCCCCCTGCAGGTTCCTCGGTTGCTAGCCCGCCCCAGGCTAGGAAAATCCTTTGTGGCGCTAGAAGACGAGCTTTTTAAGGTCCATCCAGGTACTTCCCGCCCGCAAACCAGCGCAGGGGACGTGCTGACCCCGGGTGAGTTTGTGTTCGCTTGCTTGAGACTGCCCGTCTGCTTTTTTCTGACCTTTGCTTTGCTTCTATGGGCTTCAATGCAATCTCGTCATCATACGTTGACATTAGCGAGGGGTATTCGCCTCCTCCTTCCCCAGACCACATCTCTGAATAACTAGGTGACCCTCTGGATACTGAAGAAATGAAGAGGCAGGTGACCCGGTTGTTCCAGAAGCACTCCTTGATGCTGCGAGAGGTCTGCAACAGGGTGGATGAAGAAAAGAGGAGGCGGAGGAGCGCTTCACTGTCCTGGAGGGCGTGAGGCGCCTAAAAGAAGGCGATGGGATGATTTCTCCGAGAGTAGACATTATGCGAGCAGAGGAGCGACTCAGGCACGCCACAGAAACAGGTCGACCTGGCCCAGAGGAACTGCTGGCGGTTCACGAGTATTTTTACTCTCGCCTACCGCCCCGTTCCGGGGTTCGAGGGCGGGATAGGTGTAAATGGATGCAATACTGATCCACCCACCCCGTCCTCATTATCGGCCTGCAGGCCTGGGTCGCACCTGTCTCTGGATCAGCTTGCGCTCTGTAATTATGAACTTTATTTCTCTTCTGAAGTGCCGAACTTTCTTAATTATTACTTGACATTGCTTGCCCGCTAATGGGTCTATGAATATTAATTCTTTTTCATATGTTGTTACTGCTTAGCTTTTCTTAGGCGAATGCTGGCGAGCTGTCTTGCTCGTCTACCCCCTCCTTAGGCGGGCGCGAGACGACTTGGCTCACTCGCCTCTCTGGCGGACGCGAGTCAGCGAGGCTCGCTCGCCACTTGGGCGGATGTGAGCCAGAGTGGCTCGCTTGTCACTTGGGCGGACGCGGGCCAGTGTGGCTTGCTTGCCTCTTTCCCGCTGCCGCATTGTCTTCGTAGGGCTACGACGAGTAGACTGGAACTAGTGGCGGGCTCGAATATCGAAGCGTCATGGCACATTTTTGCTATCCGCACGTTTCCCACCGATGGGACGTTTTCCCGCCCTTTTCTTTTTCTATAAGTAGGCCACGACCCTTCATCCCACCTACCGTATTTAAACCCTTCTACGTCTTCTCCACTCCTGCGATTCTCAGCCTGCCTCTTTCCGCGAGAATTCCAGCGTCCCGCCCGCTTAACAGATTGTGACATGGGCGGCAGTGGTGGTGATGCCGAAGGGAGGAGCAAGTGTGCATGGACTTTTTTAGACTACCCCTTCTTCTCTGCCACCCTCATCGAGGATGAGCTCATCACGGTGGTCGGCAACTTGCTAACTTCGTCCTACCTGGGTTTGAGGCGAGGCGACAAGGGGATGAGGAGAAGATCAACCATCTCTCCGACGTGGAGCTCGTCATCCCTATCACTTATTTCGATGCTGGCCTCCGGCTTCCCTTATGGCCCGAGGTCCAGCAGATTCTGAAGTACTACGGGGTCGTCCTGGGCCAGCTGACCCCCAACTCAGTAGCTGTCGCGGTCGCATTCGCCTGCTTCTTGCGGGAAGAGTGGATCGAGTTTAGCCTCGCGGTCTTCCGCAAGTTGTTCTCCTTCCAGGAGAACAAGGACGGCACCGCTAACTTCTCCAGCAACCACGCCAAGGTGCGGGAGACAGTGAACAAGAGCCACAACTGGCTCAGGAAGTTCATGTTCGTCAGGGGCGACTTTGGCGACATCCCATTCTCACCCGTCCAGCTTAGCGAGGCGAGCTACTGCCCTCCTAACTTGGGGGCCATGAAGCCGAGCTCTGTGGGTTCTTCTAAGGGAAGAACTTAGAGGTCGCGTTCCTTCGAAGGAACGTCGATTCCCTCGTCCCCGTCCCGCCTGGGGGTAGGCTACTCGCGCTCGATCCTTTTTTTACTTAACCTATTTTTTGTTGTTCTAATTCTATCGCTGCAGGTGAACGAGATCTCCCCCTGCACCCTCCTTATGAGAGTGCGTGAGTCGCTCCCGACGAGCTCACTCATGCCGAGGAGGCCACTGTCGCACATCGCGAGGCTCCGGCCCTCGCCTCCCAAAAGAAGGTCACCTGCGAACCGCCATCCAAGAAGTCGAAGACCGCGGGCAGCGCGCCTCCCGCATCCCCGGAGAAGGGCAAAGGTCCTACATGCCAACAACCTGAAGCGGCCGCCACCCTGGGTGTTTCGACTGGCGGGCCTCCTGGCGAGGCGGCCAACACTTTCAAGGTGAGAGAGCAAGTGCTCGCCGAAAAGCCCCTGGGGAGGGGGCACCACAACTTTGGCTATGACAAGCGGCACCTGGACGAGCTCGTCAATCCCCTATTGCAGTGGGACAAAGAGGCAAACCGGGCCTCTATCTCGACCTTGATGTCGAGTTGGTTGGAGCAGGATTCCATCAGCGGGGAGGCCTAAACCTTCTCCTTTGGCCTCAACGGGCGGGAGGACATCGCGGTCTTCGACGAGGAGGCAACGCGAGCCCTTGTACACAAGAGTGCGTAGGCCCAGCTCCGTGGCCTAGAGCTGGCTCACATGGTGGGCCGCCGGTGCATGCAGATGGAGCGGAATTCCGCCTCGCTCCAGAAGCATGCCGACGATAAGGAAGAGGCCCGCCGCCTCGCGCTGGAGGAGGTGGAGCAGTAGAAGAAGCAGGCGGACGCGGCCGACGTCGTTCTCGTCGGATACCTAGGGGGTGGTAAGTCCCAAGATTTGAAATAAGATTCTTCTTTTAGGATTGCCTCCATTAACATTTTTGCTTCTTCTCGCAGGATGCGGCGACGGCCAAGCACCTTAGCTTTCAGATGGCCACCCTCGAGAAGAAGACCGAGGCGCTGCGGACGCGGGTGCGAGAACTTGAAGCTGTCGCTCCCCCGCTGCCCTCCAGCAGCAGCGACCGACTCACACACTAGTCCGAATATGAGCTAGAGGAGATGATGCAGAAGAATGCCGCTAAGGCCGCGAAGTTTACACTCCAGACCATGCAGCAGGCCGACCTAGTGACGAGCAAAGGCTCGGGGCTCCCGGCGAGTGATGTGGTCCCCGAGCAGTTTCTTCCGGTCCCGAAGTCGGGCAACGAGGCCTTCCAACCCCTTTGGGAGAGCTCGCCGCCCGAGAGCTCGCCTCGCTGAATATTCGGGTCGTACTTCTCTTTTTTTTTGTAATATATTTTCTTTTGTTTCCCTTGATATAAAGCATATGCGGGCTGAGTCTCATGCCTTGTAACTTTTTGTGATTACTAAATGCTCTTCTTTGAAATGATCTCATTGTTTATCTTTTCTTTTCCTTTTTCTTTTGTACTCGCGACCTGGCTCGGCATTCCCGCTCACCGCCTCCGAGCCCACGCCCTAGTAGTGAGATCGCACGGTTCTCAGGGACTTAGTTTATAAAATCGATAAGACCTTAGGTAGACGGCCCGCGAGTGGCAATCTGTCGTCCTCATTTAGAGAGTTTCCCCGCGGTGCTCGCGAGACTTCGTTCTAAGCATTTCTCGGCACGCATTCTGAGTGCTCTGCGTGCGCGAACTGGGTCCTATTTAGCGCGATCTGAAGGATCGCAAGTGCTTCACGTGATTGGCCCTCGCAACCTGGGTCGCCCTGCTTGTACTGAAGATGTTTGTCGAGCGGGAGCGGCAAGACCTAGATCACTAGGAGGGGCGAGACCTAGTTCGCCAGGAGGGGCGAGACCCAGCTCGCCAGGAGGGCTATGCGAGACCCATCTTCACCGAGAGGGTTATGCCGAGAGGGCTATGCCGAGAGGGCTATGTCGAGCTGTACCGAGAGGGCCATGCCGAGATGGCCATGCCTAGAGGGCTATGTTCTCAGAGCACCATTTCTTGGAGCATATCCTCAAAACCTTCAACGCCTACCGAGTGACATCTAGACATGCCAGCTAATGGGAGCCTGACAGTGAGATCTGTTCGGGGTCTGGGTAGACTCAATCGAGTGATATCCATCCCTGCCAGCTAGTGGGAGCCTGGCAGCGGGATCTGCTCGGGGTTTGGGTAGACTCCATTGAGTGACATCTAGCCCTGCCAGATAATGGGAGCCTGGCAGCGGGATCTACTCGGGGTCTGGGTAGACTCCATCAAGTGACATCCAGCCATGTCAGCTAATGGGAGCCTGACAGCGAGATTTGCTCGGGGTCTGGGTAGACTCCATCGAGTGATATCCAGCCCTGCTAGCTAGTGGGAGCTTGGCTGCGGGATCTGCTCGGGGTCTGGGTAGATACCATCGAGTGATATTCAGCCATGTCAGCTAATGGTAGCCTAACAACGGGATCTGCTCGGGGTCTCGGTAGACTCCATCGAGTGATATCCAGCCCTGCCAACAAATGGGAGCCTGACAACGGGATCTCCTCGGGGACTTGGTAAACACCATCGAGTGACATCCAGCCCTGCCAGCTAGTGGGAGCCTGACAGCGAGATCTGCTCGGGATCTGGGTTGGTGAGTTCCTCACCTATTCATACAATCCATTGCAAATAAAATCTATCGCAAGAAGTCTTGAATGTCAAGAGATTTCATATTATAAAAAGATGCTACGTACATGGTTCAAGGATAGAAACACTTCAGGTCATCATCACTCCAGGTGTGACTTAGGGTCTCGCCCTCCATATTCTGGAGGCGATACCCCTGGATTTCAATGCTTCCTTGACAACAAACAGGCCCTCCCAATTCAGATTGAGTTTTCCCACAACAACTGATCTTCATACGGCATCTACCTTTTTCTGGACCAATTCCCCTTCTGTGAACTGTTTGATTCTAATGTGCTTGTCAAAATATTTGGCCATCGGCCGTTTATTTTCTTCTTGCTTGACAGCGACCACAACTCAGAACTCCTATTTCAGATCCACAAAGAGTCGCAACTCGTTCTTGTTCTCGACCCTCCATGCTTATCCACCTTCCTCTGCCTCTACTACCTGTGGTGTCGGGGCTCGAACTCTATCGGGAGCATGACTTCGCAGGCGTGGGAGAGTTTGAAGGGGGGTCTCCCCCGTGGATATGTTGGGAGTGGTTATCAGGGCCTAGAGGACTGAAGGGAGTTGCTCCACCTAAATCCCCTTCAGGTTTTCAACCTTCCTTTTTAGCAAGTTCACAATGATCTTATTTGTCGCCTCCACTTGCCCTTTACTCATGGGGTGGTGGACCGACACGAACTGGAGATCGATCCCTAACTGACCGCAAAAACTGATGAACTCCGCGTTGGCGAATTGTGGCCCATTATCCGTGACAATGGACTGAGGCAACCCGTGCTTGCAAATAATCTCCCCTCATACAAAGTTCTGGATCACTTGAGAGGTCATCTTAGCCAGCGCCTTGACTTCCAACCACTTAGAAAAATAATCAATAATGACCAACAGGAACATCCTATGCCCGTTGGCCTGGGGGAAAGGTCCCACAAGATCCATTCCCCAAATGACGAAAGGTCATGACGCAGTGATGCTCCTTAGTCTCTAGGCTGGTAGCAGTTGGAGAGGAGCGAACAGCTGGCACTTCTGATACTTCTTGGTGAACTTGGTGGCATCCCGGCCCAGGTTCGGCCAAAAGTACCCTTGCCTCACTATCCTACCTTCCAGGGTCCTGCTCCCTGAGTTACTCCCGCACTCCACAGAGCGAACTTCATCCAAGATCCTCGAGACCTACTCTTCAGCCACGCAACGTGCTAGAAGCCCTGAGATATTCTTCCAATACAGCTTCCCATCGCGCATCAGGTAGTATGTAGACTTATACTTGAAGCGCTTCTTGTCCAGGCCTTCCGGGAACTCCCATGTCGATAAGAAAGTCGTGAAGGAGTCCATCTAGGAGGGACACTGATCCACTTCCATCAGCTCCCCCTCTTGGATGGAAGGGAGGAAGAGGTCGGTGAGGGTTTCCCCCACACGGGGTCCATGTTTGGCTAGCTGATCTACTTGCTCATTTTCTTCCAGCGACACGTGCCGGATGGAGAATGCCTCAACTGGTGCCGCACTCTTATCAAAACACTGGGGCTCAGACTGTCCAGCACCACTTCGAGTCACCTATATGTGGACAAGACACACATTAGCGACTTTGCACAAGTAAGATCAACAATATAGGAACACGCACGTTTCTCAAACAGGTGTTTTTGCATTCCTTAGTGGACATTCTTGAGTTCATTTACGGTTAAAGCGGATCGCACTGACACGTGCTCGCCACCCCATAAAAAAAATTCGACCGCGAATTCGAAAGAGGAAGACCGAGACAACATGATACCAAATTGTAACGCCTCCATCCGTTACATGACATATAGTAGAAGGTCCGGCCGGGGCCCCACACCATATATCACAAACAAATGACGAAGTTTACAAGTTAATATCAAAGACTATTCGCATCCTAATCCAGAGCATACTAACGAAAGCTTTTAAGTTATTTGAACTCAACTCATTTGAATGTCCACAATATATAAACCAACATTTATATATCACCACAAAGGAATTTCCTCCAAATACATAACAAGTCTAGCCTTAAGGCCTTACAGTTAAGCTTTACAGGTGTGGATTACAAACATCGACATGCAAGCCGGCCATACATGAAAATAATAAAATTCTTCATGTTGAAGTTGGTGACCGGGCGGTCTGGCGGTCTGTCTTGACGGGTTGAAGACCGCGCGGTCTGGCGGTTTGTCTCAGCCGGCTTGGAGACCGGGCGGTCTAACGGTCTCCCCTGACATCTCTCTTCTTATCGTGTGGTAGCCGTGCGGTTAGCCCTCCCTCTGTCTAACCGCGCGGCTTGTGCGGTTTGTTTTGTATAGTCCGCTTAGTCCTGTAAATTTTTAGTCTCACATCTCTTATTTGTATTCTCTCATCTCTCCTCCATTCTATATAAGGGAGGGCATACCTTTGTAATAGATACCTTTTTCAGATAATAAAGTTTCAGATTAAAACCATTTCTGCTTGTTGTTTGTTCGTTTCTAACATGGTATCAGAGCACACGGTCTTTTCCTTCTGATTGTGTGCGCCCTCTGATTCTCGCCGCTTGTTTCTGATTCTTGCGACCTGTCTTTGCGGCTTGTCCTCTCTTCCGCCCGCTGCTCTGTTCGCGCGACTTGTTGCTTCTTTTCTCTAGCTGCTCTTCTTCGCCGCGACCTGTTTAGTTGTCGCTGCGACCTGCTTCCTTCTAGCCGCCTGTTTGTTCCCTAGCTGTGCGACCTGCTTCTGTTCGCCCGGATTACGACTTGTTGTTGTCGCTGCTGCTTCTTGCTTCCTCTTCTCTTCTGTTCGCACGGACTTTTCAGTACGCGCGACCTCTTCCCCGCTGTGCCTTGGTCTGCTTCCTGACCGCTGCGATTTCGCGCGGGTTGCTCTCTTCCTTTCCCCGCGGCTTTCTCCTTCTTTTTTCGCGACTTGTTTTCGCGATCTCCTCTATTCGCCGTGATTTCTTCTAAGTCGCTGCGACTGTTGCCTTCTACCCGCTCCTGCTTGCTAGTCGCTCCGGCCTCATCTTTAGCCGTGCGACTTGTTCTCCTCTGTTCGCCCGCCTTTTTCAAGCCGTGCGACTTCTTTCCCTTTGCTTTGCTCTGCTTCTTGGTCGTGGCCTTCCTAGCCGCACGACCTGTTCTCTGTTCGCCCGCCTTGGTTTTCTCTTCTCTTCTTCGCTTAACCGTTCGGCTTCTTTCTCCTCCTCACGGCTTGTTCTTATCGCCGCAGTTTGCTCCCCTCTTGCTTCCATGGCTTCCCCCTCCTCCAGACTGACCGCCTCGGTGGTCACCTCTTCTGGTAGTGCTCATGTTGTTACTCGCGGACGATGGCTCATTGACTCTGGTGCTACAAATCATATGACGGGCAATCCTCACTGTTTCTCTCTTCTTGACACACATGCACAGTTGCCCCCGGTCATTGTTGCGGATGGATCTCCCTCACCCGTCCATGGGACGGGCATGGTTCAAGTCACTCCATCTCTCTGCCTAGCTGATACCCTCTATGTGCCCAAGTTTCCGTGCAATTTATTATCAGTTACTTCTTTATGCAAGCAATTACGGTATTCTGTCATATTCACCCCTACCTCTTGTGTCTTTCAGGATCCGGACTCCCAACGGACGATTCCTACCGGGACTGAGAGTGGTGGCCTCTACTTCCTCGACAACGTTTCTGCCCTCTTCGCCTTCTCCACCTCCTCTACAGATCTTCTCCAATGGCATCTTCGCCTTAGCCATGCTCCTCCCCGCATTCTGCGCCAGCTCCTACCCCACCTCCCTCCTCATCATCCTCCTCTACACTGTGATGCCTGTCAACTTGGCAAACATCACAGCTCGTCCTTCCCACCAACGCACAGTCGGGGCTCTTCCCGTCCGTTCGACCTCGTTCACTCTGACATTTGGGGTCCCGCTCCTACCCTTACCATCGGGCGGGGTAGTTCCTATTTTGTCACATTCACTGATGATTTCTCTCGGTGTACGTGAGTGTATCTTCTCAAGGATCGCTCCGAGCTGTTCTCTGTTTGGACCTCATTTTACTCTATGGTTAAGACTCAGTTTGATACATCTATTAGAATCCTTCGTTCTGACAATGCTAAGGAGTATCTTAGCCACGACTTCTCCTCCTTTTGTATTCACCATGATGTTATTCGTCAGACAAGCTGTGTCTACACCTCCCAACAAAATGGGGTGGCGAAACGTAAAAACAGTCACCTCCTTGATGTCGCTCGCACTCTGCTGACTCAAATGCATGTTCCTCGCTCCTATTGGGGCTATGATGTCCTCCTCTCCTGCTATCTCATCAATCGCCTTCCCTCCATAGTTCTCCACGGTGCTACCCCTTCTCCCTTCTTTATCCGAACAAGGATCCCTTTCCTCTTCCCCTGCACATCTTTGGGTGCACCGCCTTTGTGCACTCTCCCGCTGCCACCCGTGACAAACTCTCACCCCGTGACACTAAATGTGTCTTTCTAGGGTACTCTCCCACTCAGAAAGGTTACTGTTGCTTTGACCCCGTTACCCGCAAGCAATTTGTCTCTGCGGATGTCACCTTCTTTGACAATGCATCTTACTTCTCTCCCGCTTCCTCCTCTCCCCCTCTTGATCCTACTGCTCATGCCGACCCATCCATTCCCTCTGCTCCTACTGCTGTTCCGCAATCTCCACCATCTCCACCTCCTCCACCATCTACACCCTCTACTCCGCTTTCTCCCTCCACTCCGCTGTCATCTCTCTCTACTCCCGGGCCAGCTCTCTCCACCACGGATACTCCGGATACTGAGGCACCTGTTGACCTGGATCTCCCTATTGCTCTTCGCAAAGGGGTTCGGGCATGTACCCAACACCCGCTTGCTGCAGTTGTTTCCTACGATCGTCTTACCCCTTCTCGCAGAGCTTTTGCACTGGCTATCTCGGCCACTGCCACCCCCCGTTCCTACCAGGAGGCCCTTACTATTCCTCATTAGAAAGCTGCCATGGATGAGGAGATTGCTACTCTCACTGAACGGGGTACCTGGACCCTTGTTCCTCCTCCTTTCAGCACGAATGTTGTTGGTTGTCGTTGGGTCTTCGTGGTGAAGTTTCTCCCAGATGGCAGTGTGGACCGTTATAAGGCTCGCCTGGTTGCCAAGGGTTTTACCCAAACTTATGGCGTTGATTACTTTGACACTTTCTCTCCAGTGGCTCGTCTCAGCACTATTAGGGTTCTTCTCTCTGTGGCTGTCAACAGGGATTGGCCCATCTCGCAGCTTGATGTTAAGAATGCTTTCCTCTATGGTGATCTGCAGGAAGATGTTTACATGGAGCAACCTCCGGGGTATGTTGCTCAGGGGGAGCCACGGGTATGCCGGCTCAAGAAGGCTATCTATGGCCTCAAGCAGAGTCCTCGTGCCTGGTTTGACAAGTTCAATGGCATTGTTTCGGCCATTGGTTTTACAAGAAGCTCAGCAGATCACTCCTTGTTTGTTCGGAAAACAGCCTCTGGTCTTGTTGTTCTTGCAGTGTATGTTGATGAAATTCTTCTTACTGGCGATGATCAGGATGGAGTATTGATGACTAAGAAACATCTTCGTCAACATCTGGTCACAAAGGATATGGGCTCCCCAAAATACTTTCTGGGGATTGAAATCTCTCGGAAGCCCGACTCCTTAGTTCTCTCTCAGCGTAAGTATGCCCTTGATCTTTTAAAAGAGGCAGGATTGACTGGAGTAAAACCTGCCCGATGCCCCATGGCAACTGGAGAAGACAAAACCTGGACAGATGATTCGCCTCCTCTTTCAGATAGTTCGCGGTACAGGCGTCTGGTTGGTAAGCTCATATATCTTACAGTGACCAGGCCTGACATTTCCTATGCTGTGGGCAAGGTGAGTCAATTCATGCAAGCACCTAGGGAGTGCCATCTACAGTCCGCCTTGCGGATCTTGGAGTATGTCAAAGCAGCGCCGGGGAAAGGATTACTTTTTCAGAAGAATGGTTATCTGAGGATTGAATCCTACTCAGATGCAAGTTATGCTGATGACAAAGGGGATCGCAAGTCAACCTCAGGTTTTTGCACCTTTGTTGGGGGAAATCTGGTGAGCTGGAAGAGCAAGAAGCAGTCTGTTGTCTCCAGGTCCAGTGCAGAAGCTGAGTATCGCAGTATGACGTCGACCACTTGTGAGTTAAAATGGTTGCGGGCTCTCATGCTAGATTTAGGAGAGGTCTACAACCATCCTCTACCTATGTTCTGTGATAACAAAGCCGCCATATACATCTCCAAAAATCCTGTCTTCCATGAAAGAACAAAGCACATTGAGGTCGACTGTCATTTCATTCGTGAAGAGATCTTAAAGGAACAAATTTGCACTCCCTTTGTCACATCTGATAAAGAGCTGGCTGACATCTTCACCAAGCCAGTTTCCGTCTCGTTTCTTCATATTTGCGACAAGCTGGGCATGATCGATATATATGCTCCAGCTTGAGGGGGAGTGTTGAAGTTGGTGACCGGGCGGTCTGTCTTGACGGGTTGAAGACCGCGCGGTCTGGCGGTTTGTCTCAGCCGGCTTGGAGACCGGGCGGTCTAACGGTCTCCCCTGACATCTCTCTTCTTCTCGTGTGGTAGCCGTGCGGCTAGCCCTTTCTCTGTCTAACCGTGCGGCTTGTGCGGTTTGTTTTGTATAGTCCGCTTAGTCCTGTAAATTTTTAGTCCCACATCTCTTATTTGTATTCTCTCATCTCTCCTCCATTCTATATAAGGGAGGGCATACCTTTGTAATAGATACCTTTTTCAGATAATAAAGTTTCAGATTAAAACCATTTCTGCTTGTTGTTTGTTCGTTTCTAACACTTCATTCGGCCTTCGAGGGCTAGCAGTAGCAGCAAGAAGGGCTTCAGCCCACCATTTTCCACTCGGCTCTCCAGTACCTGCATGGGGACAATCCACCGCAACGGTGGTAAACAAGGCAACGGTCAGCATTCAACTGACCAATTTATAACGACTCTACCCCTTACCCGGTGCAGCGGTATTCCTTCCCTGCAGCCATAGCGTTTCACAAGCAGATATATCATAAGATGTGCACTCACGCACCGCCAATATATCATAAACGTCGACCACACGACCCGATGTTCTGTGCACTCAGGGCACATTCTCGGTGTACCGGAAAACCAGGGCCCTACCACCATTCCCAATGGCAAACTTGAGCATTTCGCTCCACGGCCTACAACTGGAGACTTCAGTCTTAATGGCCCGCATGCCTAAGACTCTCATTATGTGAACCTGACGAACGCCAATATCCCAGGCACTCATGTCAGACAACCATAACGCGGACACAATTCAGCCCTTGCCAATTGCTCAAATCGTCAGTTCATTGACTAGACTGACGCGGGTTGGCATCACCTTGTCTGTTCGGCACGAAGCCTTTTTTTAAGAGCTCACATAACTCATAATAGCCACACTATCCCCTAAGGATTGGTTTCACAATCACAAGTTAGCTAGGAGCCATCGCTAGCGACACTCACTATCACCCGACGTTAGCGACAAAACTCTCTTTCCGTCTTCAGCCCTAACCTTATTTGGACCAACTATCCAGAAATCTTTGCAGCCACCTGTAGTGCCAGAAACACTGGTCTTTCATAACATAAAGCACATGCACTTTGCGGGTATTTTCCTGGAATTCCACTTCAGTACTTCCTGCTACTACCCTTAACAGGCACAACTCATCGACTCCACAAAATACTCGTTCATACGCGGAGTCTTCTCCGGTGCGCAAAATAAAACATCACAAATCCAGACCAAACTGTACAGATGGGCTCCACGCAGTATGCTTATTGCGTACTACACATTTCCGGATCTATATGCAAGACTCACTGGGGATTTCATGAATCAACCCAAAGGAACTCCCTCGACTTTTCACCTTTTGGTGGGAGATTTCATGCATATGCCAAAAGAAGAACTTCACTTGTCCAAGAAGAAAGATTGTTACCCTTGAAGTTCTCTTTGGAGCCATGACAAAGCGTTTCTACTCGGACGGAAATGATCGTTACACTTTCCTCTTCACAAATCTCGCTTTGGCTTTAGATTCCAGCCCCAAATCTTCCTTCAGCAGCACAACCAGAGCACTCAAACCCTAATAGCCGAGAGGGCCTGCTCCAGAACTCGGGAAGAAAGAGAATAGATAACGGGAATAATGATTTCCAATTTCCATTCTCTACAGATAAGCCATCAGTTATCTTCCAGCCACACGATTTCTTCCCCTGAAAACACATCAACGGCTCGGGATTGAAGCTGAAAAGTCAACCGCCGCTCAGTGTTCGCACACCAACCACCTGACACGAGACACCACTCGGCCATATCCATATTTTCGACAATTCGTCGAACGGGACAAATTTCGTCGAACGAAATTTGTCGAACGGGCCAATTTTGTCGAGCTCCGCCCGACGATTTCTTCGAGCTCCGCCCGACGATTTTAGTCGAGCTCCGCTCGCCAATTTTCTCGTCCAGCCAAGCCAACTCTTTGCCTGTTTCATTTTGGGGTGTTACACGCGCACTGAAGTGTGGAACTTGAGGTATAACACATTAGAGTAAAGAATCATCTTCTGGTGAGTAAAGCGTGAGGGCGTGCACTGTAGCGGAGTGTGAGGGCGCACACTGGACTGAACTTGAGAGCAGAGTGCGGCAGAGTACGCCGGAGAGGAGCGCAAGGGGGTGCACCGGAAAGGCATGTTTACGATAGAGATGTGTTCACGATAATGGGCACCAAAGCGACACTAGAGTTGCCTGTTCACAATAACGATGTCTTCACCGTAGCTGTAAGTTCACTAGAGCAGACTTAAGAACGGGGCACAAAAGCGCGCACGAGAGCGAAGCGTGGGGGTGCGTATGAGAGCGGAGCACGAGGGTGCGCACTGAAGTGGACTTGAGAGCAAAGCGCAACAGAGTATGCTGGAGAGGAGTGTGGGGCGCACACCGGAGATGCATGTTCACGATAACAATGTGTTCATGGTAACAAGCACCAGAGCGACACCGGAGTTGCATGTTCACAGTAGTTGGAAGTTCACTGGAGCGTACCGTGGGAGCGTGCACTGGAGCAGACTTGATAGCAGTGCACTGGAGAGCACGTTGGAGTGGAGCGCGGGGCACACACTAGAGTGGACTTGAGAGCAGAGCGCAGCAGAGCACGTTGGAAAAGAACACAGGGGCGCACACTAGAGAGTTCTGCGTCTGTGAACCTGTTGAAGAGTCTGTGTTCATGGGAGCGCACTGGAAAGCATGTGCTCAGACGAGCACACATAAAAGTCTATGCTCATGTGAGCTCACAAAAGAGTCCATGTTCACGCGAGCATACAGAAAAGCATGTGTTCGCACGAGCACACATTAGTGTCTATGTTCATGTGAGCACACACAAAAGCCTATGTTCACGTGAGCAGACAAGAAATTGTGTTTAGGCAAGCTCATAGAAGAGTTGCACATACAAGAACGCAGTAAGGAATTGCGTTGCACGTAAACGTCAAAGGCTCATACCACCATCCCCCCCTCTCCAATTTTCAGCCTCTTCAATTGAATGATTAGACCATTTTTAACAGACAAATGAAAAACACACTATTTACATTCCTTGGATCACAGGTTACAACGGTTAGATAACTTTGTCCCACAAATAGATCCGGGCAGTCCGGTTATGTTCACCGGAGCGGCGGCGGTCAGTGGTGGACATTGCCTTGTTGGCAAATAAAAGTGCTCAGAATTTGATAAAAAATCCAGGAAGCTTCGTCTCGCCGCCAAAAGTCCATTGGTGGCTACGGTTTCCTAGTGGTGTGATCACCGGCAAAATGGACGTTTTGGTGGAATGGCCGCCCCGCCAAAACTCCAGCAAAACCTTTGGTCGAATACTTTATCTTGTAGCATTTTTCGAGAGAAAACCGGCACATTTCTCGGATTGAAATTTCATTGAGTTGTTAGGGAGATATTAATTTCCAAAGTTTTGAAAATCTCGTTAGTAACAGTTTTGACATTTTGGTGGGAGGAAGATGAGGGAGAAAGAGGAGGGTTGCCCATGGTCACGGAAGGGCTCGGTTGACCCTCTCGGCGGTTTCCGATCACCAATTGGTGGCCAGAATGAAGGAGGAGGAGGTTGCCGCCGCCTCACGCTAGGGACAAAGCCCTCACGCAAACACAAAATTTAACTTGACAGTTGCAGGTTAGATCTAAGGGCCAGTTTGAGAGAACTTTTTAGTACTTTTTTGTTTTTTGAGAAACGCCCCCACACCTACAAAATCGTTTGGATTGTCTATTGGCGGGAAAAACTAATGCCAAAAACTCCGTTTTTTGCTCTTTTGAAAAGTCACTTGTCTCCTATTTTTTAATCTTTCCAACAAAACACTCACTCATTCCGATACACACATGCACACATTTTTTCGCCCTAGCGTGAGTTTTGCCACCCGGGCGTGCATTTTTTTTCCGGGCACATTTTTTGCTCGAGTACGCATTTTTCACCTTGACGCACATTTTCCGCTCGTGCCCGCAATTTCGGCCCGAGACTGAAATTTCTGCCTGAGCGCGCATTTTTTCGCCACATCGTGTATTTTCGATCGGGGGCGCATTTTCCACCAGACCGTGCATTTTCGATCATGGGAGAAAAGTACATTTCTTTTAAATTTTTTTTACAATACAAGTAACTCAATATTGATCCATATATTTTATTACAGTCGTATTTATAAATTACAAAAAAAAAATCCGGCACAAATTTAAATTTTCTCCTGGCTTTGCGGCTAAAGAGTAAAGGCTCACGAGAAGTATTCCAATTCCCACAGAGGGTTTACCTACCCCGGTTCGGTTCAACACTCAGTTCACCGTTCACCAGTTCACCGTCCGAGCGGTTCGGCTCAACACTCGGTTCACCGTCCGTACGGTTCGGCCTATATAATTTATTATTTAATTAAACCCTCGGGGGTCGGGGCGAGCCAGAGATGCCACGTCGATCCCAATGGCATGATGCGAACAGCGGGCCCCATGCTGTGCTGTCAAGCACGCTGATCGCTACTTTTCCCCAAGTACCAGCGGGCGCGCCTACCCCGCATACTCCCTCACCGCATACTCGATTCGTACGGCCCCCGACGCTCCTTTCGCTCCCATTCGTCGGCTCTGCAAAACCATCCCCGATCACGTCGTCCGCATAAAAACTCCATGCGGATGGTCAGCAGAAAAAGCAGCGACATCCATGAGTGGAGATCCTCGCCACGGCAGCGTCACAGCCGCCTCCATCTGCCGCGGGACCCATCCCCACCGCCACTAGCTCAACGTTATTCCCTAGGTGGGCCCCACTCAAACCCTAAACGAATCCAAAAAGGCCCCGTGTACGTCCGAGTAAAAGAGGAGCTGGCATTTCATTTTAGGCAGCTTATTTAATAACGGTAGGAGAAAGTATGCGTTAACCTTTACAATTATTAAAATTAAATATAGTAAAGCTTCCTTCAGAAAATATTTTTTTTAATAAAAAAATATTATTAAAAAAATGCCGGATCTGTTAATAAAATAATTCATATGTATAAATAATTGAGCAAGAATAATGAAAGTGGAGTATAAATAGGCCTCTCTTCCCTACAAGCCTCTTCACCTGATTAGAGTGTTTGGTCACCCCCACTCTCTCTCTATCACTCTCTATACCACACACATACTCTCTCTCTCTCCCTCCTCCCAGTCTCTCTCTACTCACACTTGAAGCTAGTCACACTTCTACCGCCACCAAAGCTTTATCAATCCATGGCTTCCGTCGAGGTCATAACTCTCTCTTTTTCCCTCGAGTGTTTACTAGTTATAGGCACTGTTTGTAGGGTGGCCGTAGGGGGGGGGGGGTATAAAAATATATATTTTGGTATAAAAATATCACTTGAATATCAATTTGATCACTAACTAGTATAAAAGTCGATTGTTCGAATGAGATCAACAAAGTTCAGGTGGTCTGTGTCTCTTGTGATGATTCAACAGCTTTTATCGCGATCGAGCAAGAGTTTAAGGCTCCGTTTGGGAGGACTTATTTTCACCGGTCAAGCGGTTACGACCGCATGAACCTGATCTTAATTAAGGCCCGGTTCATGCGGTCGTAACCGCTTGAAGGGTTAAAATAAGTCCCCCAAACAGAACCTAAGAGCAGATCAATCACAAGAACATGACGGCTTAGTGTGCTCCCGATGCATGATATTTGATGATTTTCTTTGATGTTTATATTCGCGGGGGCACGATGTGCGCGGATGTAAAGAGGTGTCACGTGAGAAGGAGAGATTGTTGATGCACGCGAGAGTATATTTTAGTTTCGCACTAGAAATATATGTACATGTAGAAATGGATCCGGATCCCCGGAATTTCCTCCGGGAACTGCAGGGGGTGGAGTTCCACTTTTGCGACTCGCTTGTGCGGAATCAAAAAAAATGATTAACACGAAAGTTGTAGATATCTCTGAGACGAATAACTTTCATGTTGAACATTTTTTGATTTGAAGTCGTTTAGACCCCCGATTTAAGCCCCAAAAAAACTAACTCCGAAAAACATTAAATTAATGTTTTTCGGAGTGAGTTTTTTCGGTGCTCAAATCGGAGATTTAAATGACTTCAAATCAAAAAATGTTCAGCATAAAAGTTATTCGCCTTGATGATTATGTTGAAAATTGATTTCTTTTTCTTGATAGTGATCATGGCTTAGTAAATTTTGCATCTAAAAATAACAAAATTTGACAATCTTGTAGGTAGAATCGGTTCCGGTTCCGGTGGAAGCGGTCCCCGAACCTGCAGCAGAAGAGATCACCATAGATTCCCCGCCGGCCGCCGAAGAACCCGTGGCAGAAGAGCCAGTTATAGAGGCTCCGGTGGTGCCGGAAGTAGAATCAGTCCCTGAACCCACAGAAACTACGAAGGAGGAGGAAGAGATCCCGAAGGCCGAGGAGACGGAGCCCGAAGCGCCCGCTGCAGAGGAAGGGGAACCCGAAGTGCCCGCCGTCGAAGAGCCGGACGCATCCGAGGAAGCGGCTGCGGCGGCGACGGAGGAGAAGGCCAAGGCCGCGGAGGAGAAGGATGCCGTGGCTCCGGCGGCCGAGGAGGAGATAGCGGCTGTCTGAGAGTGACTGCATGCAGCGGAATGGGGGGTGGTTATCAAATGGGTGATGAGATGATGAGATCTGAGTCGGTAGAATAAATGAAAGGCATCAGAGTGAGTGGGGTTCAGGTATTAGTATGAGAATCCTGGGGTTTGTTGTCTGTGTGAGGGTGTCTCTATGATGCATTTGTCTGCTGTAGTTGCTGCTGCTGCTGCTGCCTCTATTTTCCATGCTTCTATTGATGTTCTTTATTTAGTGTACTAAGAGTTTGCTGCCTCTCTAATAATATATCAATTTAAGTAAACTTTAATAAAAGTTATGTAGAGGGAATAATTTTTGTAATTTTTAATGCTATAATATTTCAGAACATCTTCTCAGAATATATAAATTTATGTGAATATCTATGAACATCATAGTGCTGGATAGAGGAGCTCTTGGTTGACTGAAACTGTATGATTGAATTTGAAGAGAAAATCAAGTGGATTTGCTGAGTGCTACGGGACACATTGGGGGCAAACTTAGCATTGTTGTTGGTGGTTTAATTATTCGCTATTTTTTGAACAATGTTATTATCTTGATGATGACGTATTTCCGTCCCTTTTGAATTAATGTTTTATTGTCCCACTTGTCTCAGCCCTTGGGGCAAACTTATCTTGTTGTTGAATTAATGACACATTGGGGTCGCTGAATTATGAGACTGCCACCAAGGCGTATACCGATCCAAGCCTTTTACGACTCTTCTCCTCTCACTCTTAGACTGGGAGGCCTGATTCGGCGCACAGCTCGGTTATCTCGGAATATTGCTCCCTTGATAACCGTGACACGATCGATCCACGCGGCACGTAACAGATTGGTGTCAGAGCCCGACAAAGACACTGTCGCTGACGTCTTCCCTTCGCTTGTGCGCACCTCTCAATTCGGCCTCCTCCTGCTACCAGCGGATCTCCTCCCCAACCCAGACGCACTTTCTCCGCCAAGTAGTCCCACCAAGGCGTATACCGATCTGGTTGCCGAGCTTGTGGAGCAGTTTGAATGTATGGAAGCCCGTATCGAGGCTCGCATCTACCACCGCATCGTGGACTTCCAACTTAGTTTCAATAAATCCCGTGGATCTCAGCGCCAAACCACCAACCCACCGCCGGGACATCCTTGAACACCCCCTCATTCAACCCTGTATTTCCTCGCCAGGAGGTTGCTTCACCATACCACCCAGAGAGCAGTATCGTGCCTCGATTCATAAAAATGGATTTTCCGGTCTTTGACGGTCGCGAAGATCCCCTCGCGTGGTTAAACTGTTGCAAGTTGTTCTTTGCAAACAAACGAGCCCCATCACAAACGAGCCCCGTCAGAGGACCAACTTGGAATCGCTTCCTTCCATCTAATGGGACCAGCCCAGATGTGGTTTACTCAACTCCACTATGAACATCCTCAACTCATCTGGACGGAATTCTCGACCTCCTGCACCCTCCGCTTTGGACCGCCTCTCCACGACAACCTCCTTGGCGATCTCATCGCGTTACGGCAGTCGGGACCGTTGGAGTCTTACATGGAGCGCTTCTAAATTCTCTTGGCCCGCGTTGCCTCTGTACGCCCGAAAGAACAAGTGTCAATTTTTACAGTCAGTTTACACAAGCACTTGCGCGGGACTTTAAAATACAGGTTCCTCCCGATCTCACCACCACCATGAATGTAGCTCGTGCATGCTAGAAATGACTTCTCTTGGACCGGCCCTACTCTTTGCGTCAGGAACCACTACACACATTCAAGGGAGGAAGGCAGGGGGATGCCCACACCGGTCTCCTCAAGAAGAGGGGATGCCTGACGCACCTCATCCTTCAGTCGCCGCTTCTCGGTCGTTGAATTGGATGACGCCTGCGCTAAGGTTTTATGCTTCAACTGTGATGAACTCTTCGTACCCAGACACCGTTGCAAGTGCCTATTTTGGATCAAGGTCGATGCGCCCTCGGACGAGGACGAGGATGAGCACGACACAGGTATGCCTAAACTTTCACTTTATGGCATTGCACGACCTCAGGAGGGACATACCATTCAAATGCGCTTTATGTTGTCCGACCAACTCCTATTAGCCCTCATGGATTCGGGCAACACCCATAGCTTTATTAGCCGCGCCATCGCGCTACGCCTTCACCTTTTGATCGTTCCCCGCTCGCGTTTGCGTGTATCTATGGCCAAAGGCCAGTACATGAACTGCCCGAGCGTGTGTCATAGGGTGCCATGATCAGTGGTGGATCCAGAAAATTAATAATGGGGGTGCACAAATTGATAATGGGGGTGCACACAAATTTTTTTTGAATGTGACGTTCTAAAAATTTTAATATGGGGGGGCCAGACATCAACTTTTTTAAAAAAAATTAACGTTTCAATCGTATCGGAGCTGTATTTCCCTTATCTGGCCACCGTTTTTGACGTTTAAGTAGTCAAAATTCATTGCCTCGACGAGAGAAATTCAAATACACTAACCATTTTGAAAAATAATGGGGGTGCCAGTGTCCCTCGGGCCCCCCTCTGGATCCGCCCCTGGCCATGGTAAAGTCCCACCAATTTCTGGTGGACCTCTTGGTGGTCAACCTCCAAGGCTTCGCGGTCATTCTGGGAGTGCGATTGTAACAGACGCTAAGCCCGCTTACGTGGAATTTTGACCGACTCAACATGCAGTGGCACAGTGGTTCCTTCCCTGTATGCATTGCCATATCATAATCTTTTCAATCTAGCAAATCTACCAAGCACAATCACATCACAAACGCCGGTATCCACCAGACGCTCCGTGCACTCAGTGCACCTTCTTGGTGTACCGGATATACCAGTCATACACCGCCGATCGAGGCTCTTCACTTGTTGGTTGGGAGGTTCAATCCTAGTCCACCAATCTCACTATTGACGACATCTCGTCCATACCACTCAGAGGTACTACCTCGCAGCATACACAAACAACCAGAGCAGATCGACCCACACCCGTGGTGTGGCAAGCCGGGTTTATCAGGGCTCCCTAGGCATTACCACCAATCGACCCCTCACCTATTTCTGATCGACCCACACCTGTGGTGCAGGAAGCCAGGTTTAACTCGACTCCCCAGACATTGCCACCAATCGATCCCTCATCTATCCAGATCAACCCACCCGAGTGGTGTAACAGGCCGGGTTTATCTCGCGCTCCCCAGGCGTGCTACCAATTGATCTCTCAACACAACCAGGAGCTTACTCAAAGCCTCCACACATCCATAACCAACATTCATTCATCCATACAACCATTCAAGCAAAGCATAAACCTTTCATAGCATCAAATCCACAGAGTCTTCTCCGAGTTACCCATAATCATCATCAATCCAGACTACCCGTCCAGATGGGCTTCACACAGCATGCCTATGCCGTACTCCACACTTCCGGCTCTAGATGCAAACTCAACCACGGAATCGCTTACGAAATCCAACTCTTGGTGGAGGATTCCACGCACATGCATAAATAAAGGACTTCGATGTCCAAGAAGGAGATCATTACCCTTGGAGATCGCTTCGGCGCCATGAAGTAGCTGGATGGAAGTCACCGCCTCGGCTTTGCCTTCACGAATCCGTTCTCGGATCTTCAATCCGCACTCCGCAGCTCCTGCAGCAGCTGGCTTTCCTTTCTTCTTTCCTTGCCTTGGCCTTTCCCTTTCTCTTTCTCTCTCTTGGAATGAGAAGAAGAAGAAGATGATGAGAATGAAGGAAGTTTCTCCCATTCTCGGCCTTTTATCCACAGGGAAGAAGCCTGGACCATTAGATCCAGAACAGTGAAATGAATGGCCAGAAAATTCGAACAAAATCACTTTTCGGGCCTGACACGCCCTGTGACACGCCCGTGTCACAGGGCGTGTACCTTAAGTGGCACACGAACCGACTCATTCTATCATTTCCAAAATAGAACACAACCAGGGTACACGCCCGTGTCGGCCCAGTCACGCCTGTGACCCAGGGCGTGTAACCCACTCAACACCTCATCGAGAGAAAAGCGTCGACCTCTCGACACAGCGGGACATGCCCGTGTCACACGCCGTGTACCCCTTGCTTGCCACTCGACGATCGTCGAGCATAGTTCGTCGACCAGAGGGGACACGCCCTCCGACACGCCCGTGTCGGATGGTACACGACCGTGTAGCACGGCGTGTTCCCTCTGTCAACCACTTTCGTCGGCCAAATACTCTGGTGTCGACCAAGGGAGGACACGCCCTAGGTCACGCCCCTTGACACATCCGTGTCACGGGCGTGTACCTCCCGAAAATTCGTCGAACGAATTTCGTCGACCACGCGCCTATCTGCTCAACCCGAGCAGGACACGCCCTGGGACACGCCCGTGTCCCAGTCTGTGTCACCCGATATTTTCCCGTTTCTCGAATTTGGGCTGTTACAGCCCTCCCCTCCTTCAAGAAATTTCGTCCACGAAATTGCACAGAAAATAGCAACCAAATTGTTATGACATCAAAATAATATATTACAAAACCATGTACTGTACAACCTCCACATGTGCACATTCATCCACAGTTTCAGCTAGTGATCTCTAGCCACACACAATCGATCGACCCTCAAACAGCATATACAAACATCATCGATCGATCACTTCAATTGCACCAACTTGTCAACATACATCATAACATATCATATATATGTACAAGATTCACATGACTATCATAATATATATATCCCATATGCACATCATCCAAGTGATCACTATTCTTACTTCCGCTCAGCCTCCCGATTTTGCATTTCTCGCGTAAGAGCCGAATTAAGCACGCGAGGCTGAATTTCACCAATTGAGCTTTGCGGATCTTGCACTTCTAAATTATGCAATCGTGGTTGCATCCAGGATGCAGATGATTCGGCCACTACTTTCCCCTTGTCTCCATACAACACACCTATCTTTTTCTCATTTCCCGCAGGCGTCTTCCAACACAATTTAGCAATATGTCCTTGCTGCCCGCAGTTATAACAGATACGTGTATCAACACGTCCTTGCCCATACGTTGCCCCCGAAGAAACAGTCTACGAAGCTGATTCAGTAGGTCTAAACCTTTTCTTCTCTCGTCTTCTAAACTCCGACTGCTCCGACTGTGGCACTTTAAACTCTGGCTTCTCCACTGCCAGTCTCTTCTTCTCTTGTACTCGCTTCAAATCTTTTTCCAAGGCACGGGCCGTATCAAACAACGCTTGGAAGCCTTGGTTCACTAAACTCGGGAGGACCAACCTCAACTCATCCCGCAGTCCCTCATAAAAGTGATTCGTCTTTCGCGCTTCCTCTACGAATGTAGACCCCACATATCTCCCAGTCTGGTAAACTCATGCAGGTACGTATCAATATCAACCTCACCCTGCACCAGGCGTTAAAACTCATTCTCCATCGCAATCCGCTGCGACACCGGCACATACTTGGCAAGAAACAATCTGGAGAATTCCTCAATTGAAACCTCCGCTAAACCTCGACCTGCCAAATGATGTATCTCCATCTAATCCCACCACAGTCTCGCATCTCCTTCCAGCAGAAAAGTGGCTAAGGTCACTTTCTACTCTTCTGCAGTCCTGATTGCCGTCAGGATCCTCTTTACTCGGGTCAACCAGTCTTCCGCCTGCGTTGGGGAAATCGCTCCACCAAACGTAGGTGGATGAAACTCCATAAAGCTTTTTAATGACTCATTCATTGCTTGATCCTCCACCACAACTTCCGCGCGCTCTTACCTTGCACCAGTCTGTATTGGCACCCTTGCTGGCCTTGTCTGCCCATTCGGCTGTGCCTGTAGCACTGCAAGCACCGTCTCCGTCACCACTTGTATGGTCTCCGCCGAAGGAGGCGTAGGCACTTCAACGGGTGCTGCACTCTCATCAGATTGCTAGGGCTCCGACTGCCCAACACCACTCCTCACCACCTAGTAATGTACAAAACACCATTAATCAACCATGTCATAATGGTAATTACACATTGACTACACACTCATGCCCCTTACGTGCATGACATACATTCCTAGTGGACATTCGTGAGTTCAAGTATGTTCTTCCTCCCAAACAATCTCAACCTACATTGATACCACTTTGTAATGCCCCCACTCGTCACGTGACATATAACGGTGGGTCCGGCCGGGGCCCCATGCCATATATCACAGACAAGCGACGAAATTACTTGTGGAAATCAAAATCTACTCGCATCCTAACTCAATACATTCTAGCGCAGCATTTTAAGTTACCATGAACTTAACTCAAAGAATGTCCACTACTATATGAACTCCACATTTATATATCCAAACCAGGAATGTATACAACTCACATACACTGGCCTTAAGGCCTTACATGTTTCTCTTTATACAAATACATTTTCGTACATTGGCACGCAGACCAGCCACACATGAAATCCAACCACGTTTTTCGCACAACCTTCAAGGGCCTTTAGCAGCAAGCCTCCATTCCGCTCAAGCAAATCAATTCAAGCATCAACACCTGCAATTAGCCATCCAATCCAAATCGGAAAACAAAGTAACGGTCAGCTTTAGCTGACCACTTATAACGACCCTACCCCTTACCCGGGGCAGTGGTTCCTTCCATGTATACATTGTCATATCATAATCTTTTCAATCTAGCAAATCTACCAAGCACAATCACATCACAAACGCCGGTATCCACCAGACGCTCTGTGCACTCAGGGCACCTTCTTGGTGTACCGGATATACCGGTCATACACCGCCGATCGAGGCTCTTCACTTGTTGGTTGGGCGGCTCAATCCTAGTCCACCAATCTCACTATTGGCGACATCCCGTCCATACCACTCAGAGTTACTACCTCGCAACATACACAAACAACCAGAGCAGATCGACCCACACCCATGGTGTGGCAAGCGGGTTTATCAGGGCTCCCCAGGCATTACCACCAATCGACCCCTCACCTATTTCTGATCGACCCACACCTGTGGTGCAGCAAGCCGGGTTTAACTCGACTCCCCAGGCATTGCCACTAATCGATCCCTCATCTATCCAGATCAACCCACCCTAGTGGTGTAACAGGCCGGATTTATCTCACGCTCCCCAGGAGTGCTACCAATTAATCTCTCAACACAACCAGGAGCTTACTCAAAGCCTCCACACATCCATAACCAATATTCATTCATCCATACAACCATACAAGCAAAGCATAAACCTTTCATAGCATCAAATCCACGGAGTCTTCTCCGGTTTACCCATGATCATCACCAATCCAGACTACCCGTCCAGATGGGCTTCACACAACATGTCTATGCCGTACTCCACACTTCCGGCTCTAGATGCAAACTCAACCACGGAATCGCTTACGAAATCCACCTCTTGGTGGAGGATTCCACGCACATGCATAAAGAAAGGACTTCGACGTCCAAGAAGGAGATCGTTACCCTTGAAGATCACTTCAACGCCATGAAGTAGCCGGATGGAAGTCACCGCCTCGGCTTTGCCTTCACGAATCTTTTCTCGGATCTTCAATCCGCACTCCGCAGCTCCTCCAGCAGTTGGCTTTCCTTTCTCCTTTCCTTGCCTTGGCCTTTCCATTTCTCTTTCTCTCTCTTGGAATGATAAGAAGAAGAAGATGAGAATGAAGGGACTTTCTCCCATTCTCAGCCTTTTATCCACAGGGAAGAAACATGTACCATTAGATCCAGAACAAGGAAATGAACGGCCAGAAAATTCGGACAAAATCACTTTTCGGGCCTGACACGCTCTATGACACGCCCGTGTCACAGGGCGTGTACCTTAAGCGGCACACGAACCGACTCATTCTATCATATCCAAAATAGAACACGGCCAGGGTACACGCCCGTGTCGGCCCAGCCACGCCCGTGACCCAGGGCGTGTAACCCACTCGATACCTCGTCGAGAGAAAAGCGTTGACCTCTCGACACAGCGGGACACGCCCTATGACACACCCGTATCACAGGCCGTGTACCCCTTGCTTGCCACTCGACGATCGCCGAGCATAGTTTGTCGACCAGAGGGGACACGCCCTCCGATACGCCCGTGTCGGATGGTACACGCCCGTGTAGCACGACGTGTTCCCTCTTGTTGAAACCGATTTCTCGGTCTCCTGTGGAGTTCGACCCTTGGGGAAGGGGTGATCTCGCGCCTACTTTACTCCTGCAAGCAAAACAACAAGGAAAACAAGGAAAAAACGACCCAAGGGCTCGGCGGGGAGGTCCCACCACACACCCAGAAGATCTCAGAGCGCTTCCCCTCCTTAGCCAGAATCCGAGCTAAGGTACCCTCAGAAAGCACTTGGAAGCTGGAGTAGGAAGACACATGAAGCATGCTTTCTGGGGTACCCCTTGGGTCCTATTTATAGTTTTTAGAATCTAAACTGCCAATAACAAAAAGAACTGACCTGAAATTACCAAAAAATCCTTGGATGGGTCTGCCAACAGCCAAACTCCGCTGTTCTGAAGGGCTACAGGCAGACCAGCGGGGGCAAAATAGTAAAAAGTACATCGTTCATCTAGGCGAGCTGGGGAGCTTGGTCATCTCGGTAGGTCCTGCTCGCCTGCTATTGTCGAGCTCCGTTGTGATGACGCGAGCTGGGACTAGCTCAGCGAATGCCGAGCTCGGGCTCGACCTCTCCACTGCCGAGCTCGCCTACTACTTTTAGCCCGATCTGTCTGGTTCCTGGCGGCCTTGCTCGTCGGACACAGGGTTGTACACAATCCCCGCTCTTTTTGAGCTTGGCAAAGCTCGGAAAGAAACATCTAACCTCAAGTGTGCGGCGAGCGTGGGTTGGCGAGCTGGAGGGAATCTTTGGGTGGGGTCCACCTGCGGCTATATATATGTGCACCTGCCCATCTGTCTGACTCTTGCCATTCCCCTCGCTCTAACCCTGCCAAGATGTCGATTCCCAAGGAAAATCAAGAACGCTTAGACCGGGCTCGCCAGGCTTCCGCGTCTCGCGTAGCCGCCATGATGGCGGTTCCCGCCACGGTTCCTCAAATCGATTCTGCCGAGCCCGACTCCAAGAGATCGAAGCCGTTCCCTCAGGCGGCCGAGCCCATTTACCACGACCTGAGTGCCACCCTGGAGCAATTGTTACACATAATGCAAGTGTTACAGAACTGAAAAATGTTGCAACAGCCCAGCCTGCTGATAAGTATAAAGCCAAACTAGAGTTTGATAAGGACTTCCAGGAAGGCATAACTGCTGTCAAAACAGCTATTGAGCTATCTCAACAGACTATTTCTGGACTGCTGCTGAAGTTAAAGGGTTTTTATAAGGATGAAGTTAATTTTCTGGATGAACAGATCAGATTTCAGAAGGATGATCTTAAGGATCATGTGGCCAGAGAAGTCATAAAGGGGGAGAGAGTCTTAGTCAAAGCTGGATCTGACCATGCTAAATGGATTTCCAATAGCATCAGAGCCACACTTGGATATCCACCTCTTTGTGACGATGACAATGTGGCTGAATCTGTTATACATCCTGCTATTTTTGGAGGTGAGCAAGCTGAAGTTGCTCAAGTAATTTATTATCCAGCAGATTTTGAGATGATACATCATGAAGTACAATCTATGTACAGTCCTCCTGAAGGCAATAAAAATATTATTCTTGAGAAAGTAGACAAGCCAGTGCCTGAGGAAGTGTTGACCAAAGAGCAAGAAACTCTATTGTCCAAGAAGAGATTCAGAGAACAGACAAAATTAAAGCCTGATTTTGAGCAGTGGAGTCCTACTTCTAGGAACATTATACTGACTGCTTGGAAAGCTGTTAAGGACCAGACCCATGATATGGGTAAATGGTATTCTGAACAAGAATAGAGAAAACATGAAGCCAAACAAGAAGCTATTGTACAGTATAGAAGGAAGACAAAACTGGGGAAACTACCTCCTAATGCTCAGGAGCCTACCAAATATTTCTCTAAGCCCTTTCATTATTTTGAAAGACAAAAAATAAGGGCTAAAGAGCAAAATAAGAAAGATCTTAAGGGCAAGAAGCCAGCTGATGACTCTGATGTTCCTATACAAATCAAAGTTCAATCAGACAAAGGAATTGTCATCAAGGAGCCAGAGCAGCCTTAGTTTTGTTTTACTAGATTTTTATAACATTGTAATCTGTAGTGTTAAAATCTATGTAAACTTTTGTTAAAGAAAGTATTGCATGTTGAAACAAAATCATAATGAATGCTCATTGTGTTAGCATACTTATTCTGTGATGAAATATCTTTTATGTTTTGTTTTAAGTATTTACCCTGACATATAATATTGTTATACATCATAATGTATATTTGTTATGAATGGTGTATATCATTGACAAAGGGTTATGACTTCTCCAAATAGGAGGAGATTGTTGGGTACATTGGAAAATGTGTACCAGATTTGAAAAAGCCTCACCCTACTCAATGATACGCATCAAGGTGTATTTGATGTGTTTTGAGTTTATATGTGCAGGTTAAGTAATTGCAGGAAATGCAGAAAAAATTTCTAAGTCCATGTGTTGACACATAGAGAAGTAGTGTCGACACTTATGAAGGCTTGTGTCGACACTGGAGACAAGCAGTGTCGACACTTGGAGTTAGCTGTGTCGACACCAGGAAAGTCTTTGTCAACACCAGAAGGAATTGTGTCGACACCAGGAGGCAGTGTCGACACACAGAGAAGCAAAGTCGACATCAACTGTGTCGACACCAAAAGACAGTGTCGACACACAAAAATAGCTAGTCGACATCAACTGTGTCGACACACGGGACTTGTGTCGACACACAGCAGAGTTTCAACAAAGTTAAAAAGAAGAAGTATTTGTGTCGACACACTGAGGCAGTGTCGACACCTAGAAGATCTTGTCGACAACAAATGTGTCGACACACATGACTTTTGTCGACACATGACAGAATTTCAACAAAGTAAATTTGTATGAAGAATAGAAGTGACTGTGTCGACACCACAAAGGCATGTGCTGACACATTTAACAGAAGGCTGTGTCGAGTAGCAGTATCAACAATAGAAGAGATGTGTCGACACCACCAAGGCTTGTGTCGACACTTAGTTCACTTGTGTCGACACTTAGTCTACTTGTGTCGACACATGATGAAGTCCAGTCTCGACACTTTCAGACAGAGACAGTATTTTCAAGAAGTGACTGGATGACTTGACAGCTGTCATTTCCAACCAGCCAACTAATACTGTCAGAGCTGTCAGGAGTTTGTTAGAAATCGGTTCAGCCGGTTACCATAGAGGAAGACTATATAAAGGCCTTCTCCTTCAACAGAAAGGGATTGATCAATTACAATAAAGATTGAAGATCTACACAGATATCGATCAACACAAAAGAAGAAGACCTTCGACAGAAGATCTAAGAAGTTGGAGAGAGAGAGCTCCTTCTAAGAAGAGCAGTTGCTGAACCAGACTGACAAGAAAGATTCAGATCGAGATCTGAATCTCAAGTCAGAAGCTGATTGAAGATCAACTTCTTAGGAGATTCAACCCTACTGAGTTCAGATTCAAGAAGCTTTGAAGAAAGCTAAGAGAGGTTGATCTCTGCCATCAAGTTCTTCCAAGAACTGATCAAGAAGTCATCCATCTCTTCTCACTATCTGGGTGGTGGTTAATTACTTTGTAAACACTATTTTCTATAGGATCTATTATAGATCTGAGTTGTAAGCATATTATATAAAGGCTGAGTGTAAGAGAATATTTTCTCTGAGTGGTAGGGCTGTGAGCCTGAGGTGTAGGAGATTGTGATCTCTGAGTGTAGGCCTCGTTGAAGGCTGAGGTAGGGCAGTTGGCCTGAGTTGTAGGAGTGTGGATACACTCTGAGTTGTAGGAACCTGGTTTGGGTTCTGAGTTGTAAGATCTGAGGTGAAGTGCAGAAGTTAGGATGAATCTAGTACACTGCTAGATAGGCAAAGGGGAAAAGTGGATGTACCCAGATCTTGGGGAACCACTATAAATACTGTCTGCACTCTGTGATTGATTGTTTCTGTGTTTGTTGTGCTGTGTTAGCAGTAGAATTTGCAGTTTATTATTAGTTAACTGAACAATTTTTCTGCATTAAAAAAAAAACATGAATTACACATATTCACCTCCCTCTAGGTGGTTAGACACTAATTCTTTCAGATAGTAGCTTCAGGCCTGTGAACCCCAAATGGCCCATCCGGTGGTGCCACATCCATGCTTCCTCTTCTTCCTCCGTCCTTGCGAGACACACCGTCTTCTTGACATCCATCCTCAGCGTGAAGAGACGATTCGTTGTCATCTTCACTTTTACTACCTCTCTTCCTTGATGGTCCTTCATGACCAAAGATCCATCCTTCAACAGCACGCAGTAACCCTTCTCGACCAACTGCCCAAGGCTTAAGATGTTACTCTTCAAGCCCGGCACATAGAATACGTCATTAAGGTGCACCTCCTTCCCATTCAGGGTGACCACTATGACTCCTCTTCCTTCTACTGATATCTTCGAGGCGTCTCCAAAACTGACCTCACCACCATTTGGCTCTAGGATGGTGAACAGTTCCTTCTCTCCACACATGTGGTTACTAGCTCCTGTATCCAGGTACCACACTTCGTTTCTCCCACCTTCAACACCCATGTAGGTTAGGAACATCATCGGGTCACCACCCGTGTTGCTTGCTTCGGCATAATGGTTGGCTTCTCCTCCCTTCCTTGGAGCCCAACAATCATAGCTCATATGCCCAAACTTGTTACAGTTGTAACATTGTATTTTGGATATATCGCCTCTACCTCTTCCTTGACCTCTTTCTTGGCCTCTACCTTGGTCTCTTCCTCTTCCTCCTGCATCTCGCCTCCAACCTTGAGGTTGTTTCGCCTCCCTCTAGTTGTACTGGTTCCTTCCCTGATCTCTTTCTCCTCTTCTTCCTCTACCTCTTCCTTGGTTGTCACGGCCACGCTGGCCTCCTCTTCCTGAGTTCACTCCAAAATTTAGCTGAGTCTGGAGTGCTTTATCCAAACCACTCGATTCATCATCATCCTGCAACATGCGGTACTCGTGAGCTTGCAGTGAGCCAACAAGTTCGTCCACTGCCATCAAGGTGAGATCTTTTGACTCCTCAATCGCCACCAACACATGGCTGAACTTCTTAGACATAGATCGCAAGAGCTTCTCCATGAAACTTACGTCATCTGTCACCTCTCCATTCCTCTTCATCTCATTTGTGAGCATCCGCAGACGGGTCACATAGTTGTCATCCTTCTCTGCACTCTGCATCTTCATCACTTCATATTGGGCCCGAAGGGATTGCAGCTTCACCTTCTTAGCCTTATCAACTCCCTGCATGGAGCGTTGCAAAATCTCCCATGCCTCCTTTGATGTCTCCGCATCTGAAATCTTCTCGAAGGTCGCCTCATCCACGCCTTGGTATAGTAAGAAGAGAGTCTTCTTGTCCCTCTTCTTGGACTCCCTCAATGCCGTCCTCTGAGCGTTAGTCAATGCCGCCTCTGCTTCCGCAGGAAGCTCCTCGACGCCGTCCTCTACTACCTCCCACAACTCCTTTGAGGCGAGTAGCACTTGCATCTGAATACTCCAGTTCCCATAGTTGGTTTTTGTCAACTTGGGGACTTGCCCCAGCATGGCATCTCCCATCTCGCACGACGACTACGCCAAACCACGCGGCAAGCTCCCTTCTCGCGCGGGATCACCTCCCTACTCGGCAGCGGGATCAACTCCCTACTCGGCAGCGGGATCAACTCCCTACTCGGCAGCGGGATCAACTCCCTACTCGGCAGACTCCTGGTGCTCAGCTCCCCGTCTACCTGCTCGGCAAAGGGAACACCAAATCACCCTTAGTGCTGCGACGCTCTCTTTCTCTCTCTAAAACAGAAACATGAATTTGGGAGTTTATCTCTCTCTATTTTGCATCAATCTTCAACAGAATACTTACAAGCCTATTTATAGACAAACAAAACAAAGAAAAACATGACAAGTGTCTAACACAATAAATGTCACCAAACTCTCAACTACCCTCTTAAATGTCTTCACTATCTCCTGCATTTAAAACATAAAAATAAAATGTAATCCCCCAAACCTTGTCGGCCCGGTCAACATGTCAAAGTTCAACAGTGTAGACTATTTAGGTCCTATAAAATATACATAGAGTGACTTATTTGGTTGACAGATGTCCACCCAGCTTTTTCGTATTTCACGCATCTATCTTAGCCGTCCACTCTCTCATCTCCCTCTCTCTGGATTTCCTTAATTTACTCCCATTTTTACCACAAAAATTCCTCTGGAAACATCAATACAATCCCTTGGAAGTAGTTTAGCTTCTATGTAGATGACATTGTCTTTTCCCATTCCATCAAACCCTGCTTCATGGCCGTCCACCAAATTTTTTATACTATTCAATGTTTTTTAGTCTCCCTTCAATCCATGTAGATGAGCAGGCATTCTGTCGAGCACTCAAGCTAGATTTAGTATATCTAAAGACATCACCGTAACATAAGTTCTCTACTCTATTTGATGACAGGGAGAGGCAGCCAAATTGGGATATCACTACTGGCACAAACTGATTGTGCATGGCCCTAAATATGGAACGCATTTGAAAACTTTTTTTCACTGCTTTTGTGGGGCCGCTCACATTTAGAAGCAACACGAAAACATAAAACCCAACCCTCTATCAATTGAATCCGGATCCTCCGTAGTTCGTGCGGGAACTTCAGGGTGGAGTTCGCGCAATCTCGCTCGTCTGATTGAAATCCAACGGGCGAGCGTGATTGCATTTTTTAATATTTTATCTTTTCATTTTTTTTGTTTTTTAGCGCGCGAGAAGTTCAGCCGTTTGATTGATGAAGTGGCGGTTCTCGCGCCGTTGGATTGAACTCCCACCCTTGAGTTCCCGCACGAACTCCAGAGGATCCGGATCCCTATCAATTCCTAAAAAATTCCTTCGTCCTAAAAAAAGTTATGGGCAGGGCTACTAACTCTCAATTATTATAATGTCACATGCTTCACCTATAGCAGGACATGGCCCCCAATATTCTTCTCATCAAGATTCCATTAATACATTCTTTGTCTTTCATCCATCATAAATAAATTTCATTGTGTACGTTATTTATTTAAACAAATATTTCTCCTATCATTTTCAAGTAAGAAAATCATTTTAACTTTAATTGAAAAGATAGCATAAAGGGGATACATAATATTCTATAAGATCTCAAGGACATGTATAATAATAAGTAAAACTACAGGGTGGCAAGGGAAAATGATATGAGAAATTATGGGCAGAGGGCATGTGATTGTGAGAGGTGGTGGTCCCTCAACTATGAAAATAGCAGCAATCACATGCACTGCTTTCTCAACGCCTTGTTTGGATTTCAGTGCTTAGTAGGACTTCTCCGTGAATACAAACATGAAGAAAAAAGATACCAAAGATTACTGGGCCTCAAAAGAGGGAAGAAGCAATTCCTTATGTCACACTCAGAGCTGTTTGATGGGACGTCGCAAAGCATCCACCATATGCCGCTGCTATACGTGAGAGCAACTTCAATGGGGATCTCTATATTTAGAGATCCCCATTGTACCATGTTCTCTAAATATAGAGAACATGGCTAGAGCAACTCCAACCATGTTCTCTATATTTAGAGAACATATTATTTTTATATCTATATATATACATATATATAATATTTATATTATATTTATATACTAATACATATAAATAAATAAATATAATATTATTATGATATTTTTTTTTTATCTTATTTTATTATATTATATTAATTTTAAAGTTTTTTTTTAATTTCAAATTTCATTACATAACTAAAATAAAACAAGCATACATAATTCAAAATAAAAAATTACATTTGAAAATAATTCTAAAATTCGGGGAGGTCGTCATCGGGTTCGTTAAGACCTCCGTGTGCACTTCCCCCTTGTTGTTCTCCTCTATACCCGGGTACTCCATAGTCGCTTCCTCCATATTGGCTTTCTCGATACTGGCTTCCTCCATACTGAGGTCCTCCAAATTGAGGTCCATCAAATTGAGACCCTCCAAATTGAGGTCCACCAAATTGAGACCCTCCAAATTGATAACCTTCATGTGAGTCTCCTCCATAATGGCTTCCTCCATAATGACTTCCTCCATATTGACTTCCTCCATATTGGTTTCCTCCATAATGGCTTCCTCCATCACCACTACCTCCATGCATGCCTCCTCCATACCTGGTTGCTTCGAGTGATGATGATCCTCTAAACAAGGATTGTTTTACATTTTTATTCATAATTTCTTGTTTTTTCTGCCGAAAATATTGCCGCTCTGGAGTTCCTTTTATGCTTTCCAAATCAATCATCATAATATCATGATCTTGTTTAGCACTCTGAAGCTCTAGTTTTTTTTTCATTTTCGACCTTTAACTTCAAGAGCTCAGTCATAGAAGACCTATCTTTTGCTCGTTGTTCTTGTCCTCTCTTCAAAATCTCTAAAATTTCTTCATTTGTTTTAGTATGAGTTTCAATATCAGAACTCTTACCACTAACTTGTCTTCTTTTCTCCTTTTCTTTCTTTCTTCCAGTAGGTCGAGTATTTGAAATTGAGGCTGGAGATTCTTCATCACCAGTACTATTAAGGTTCATTTCATTGCTGTCTGTATTTAGGTCTATTCGTCTCCGTTGAGTGGGAGAGTTAGAATCAAAAGCTTGCGATATGTCAAAATGCTAAGAGTTGTTACCTTCTGTAGTCCCGAACGACTCTATCCACTTTTCTGTATTTTTCAAGATTGACCAAACATGATCAAACAAGAAGCCTCTTTTCTCATTCAGATCTTCTCCATATAAAATTTTGGCCTGATTAATCTACAAACAAACAAACAATAATTATAATATAGCGATTCTTTAATATAAAATTTAAAATATAAATTAATACTTACAATATCGAGTTCAGATGCACCACTCGGATTTCGTTGCTCAATTTGTCGAATACATCCTCGAAATTTGCTAGTCTTACTTGCTAACAATGACCAACGACATGAGAGAGATTTAGGGGTTTTTTGTCCTAAACAAGTTGCGGGTCTTGTCTTGTGAAAAATGACGGATACTCTTTCCCACATCCTATGCTCCTTTTGATTGCTACCCATAACTGGGTCTTCAGAGACCTCAAGCCATGCATAGCATAGTGCTTGATCTTCTTTCACTGAGAATGCTGTTCCCCGACTGGAAGTCATGGTTAAGGAGAGAAGGAGTGCTCTTCTTAACTAAGGAGAGAAAGAGTGATTGATCTTATTTTGCATAGCATAATACTTATAGAACCGATTCTGGTGGGGAATCCAATGCGGGTGAAGAGAATCCAATGCTGGTGATAAGAATCCAATGCTGGTGGAGAATCCGATGCTGGTGGGGAATCCAATGCGGGTGAAGAGAATCCAATGCTGGTGATAAGAATCCAATGCTGGTGGAGAATCCGATGCTGGTGGGGAATCCAATGCGGGTGAAGAGAATCCAATGTTAGTGATAAGAATCCAATGCTGGTGGAGAATCCGATGCTAGTGGGGAATCCAATGCGGGTGAAGAGAATCCAATGCTAGTGATGAGAATCCAATGCTGGTGGAGAATCCGATGCTGGTGGGGAATCCAATGCGGGTGAAGAGAATCCAATACTAGTGATGAGAATCCAATGCTGGTGGAGAATCCGATGCTGGTGTGGAATCCAATGCGGGTGAAGAGAATCCAATGCTAGTGATGAGAATCCAATGCTTGTGAAGAATCCGATGCTGGTGGGGAATCCAATGCGGGTGAGGAGAATCCAATGCTGTTGATAAAAATCCAATGCTGGTGGAGAATCCTATGCTGGTGGGGAATCCAATACGGGTGAGGAGAATCCAATGCTGTTGATAAGAATCCAATGCTGGTGGAGAATCCTATGCTGGTGGGGAATCCAATGCGGGTGAAGAGAATCCAATGCTAGTGATGAAAATCCAAAAATCCTATATAATCATCACTTCCCTTATCATCTTCCGGCAAACTAACTATCTTTCCTTCATACAAAAAATGAACTACGGTGCAGGGTCATCTCATTTGCGATCTTCATCGTCTTCGGATGATGAATTATTTTCTCAACAAATTCAACAGTGGGAAGAAGACACAGCTGAATGGGAGCAAGAAGAGGAAATTTTGGCTTGTGCTTATCAGTCAAACAAAGCCAAAATTGCAGCTCAACTTCATGGAGATGAACTTACGAGGCACAGAGGTTCAACACCTGGTCATGCGGTAATCAACAGGGGCAGGATTGAAGGTGATACTAGATTGTGGAATGACTACTTCTCTGATCATCCCACATATGGGGAAACATATTTTCGAAGAAGATTTCGCATGCGAAAGAATTTATTCCTTCGTATTGTTGTCGCGGTGCGGGAGCACGATAATTTCTTCATTCAAAAAAAGGATGGTCTTGGAAAGCTTGGATTGTCAACTTTACAAAAAATTACGGCAGCATTTCGTATGTTGGCATATGGAACACCAACAGATAGCTGCGGCGAATATATTCGAATCGGTGAGTCAACCGTGATTCAATGTTTGAAAAGATTTTGCAGGACAATTGTACAAGTGTACAAAGAAGAATATTTGAGATATCTCAATGCCAATGATGTTGCTAGATTATTACGGAAAGGTGAAGAACGAGGATTTCCAGGGATGTTGGGAAGTCTAGATTGCATGCATTGGCAGTGGAAGAACTGCCCAACAGCATGGGCAGGACAATATTCAGGACGACACGGTGGGCCAACAATTATTCTCGAGGCAGTAGCATCTTATGACTTATGGATATGGCACGCATATTTTGGTTTACCAGGTTCAAACAATGATATCAATGTCCTGCAATCGTCTCCTTTGTTTGCCAACTTAGCACAAGGTATTACGCCTCCTACTAATTATGAAATTTTGGGAAAAAAATATGACGTTGGTTATTATTTAGCCGACGGAATATATCCGAAGTGGTCAACACTAGTCCAGACTATTTCTCATTCCCATGAAAAAAAAAACAACACTTTGCAATGATGCAAGAAGCATGCCGAAAAGATGTAGAGCGGGCATTTGGAGTTCTTCAATCAAGATTTGCGATAATTAAGGGGCCATCCCGTTTTTGGGATAAACATGTTTTACACGATATCATGACTGCTTGTGTTATAATGCACAACATGATCGTCGAATACGAGCGGGATGAAAATGACCATGTCACTGTTTTTACTCCATTACCAACTCAAAATGTTGAAGAGTTGAACACAAGTGAAGCCGAACGATTTCATCAGTTTCTAAATCGGCATAAAAAGATCAAAGACAGAGATGCGCATTTCGCACTTCGAGATGCATTAGTTGAACATTTATGAGAACGACATGGCAATGAAGCAATGTAATTTTTAATATTTTATGCATATTAATTTGAATGTATTTTTATTTTTACGCGAGTGTAATCAGTAAAAATATCTTCTCCTTCTTTTTGTATGACAACTAGTAATTACAATGTATTCAATATTAGTCTCGTTTTGTAGGTCTCGAAAAAAATAATTTTATTGATATATTATATGTCATAATTGGAAAACTATTAGAGCGGGTATGGAGATTACAAGTTATACGAAATTTTAATAAAACAAATAATTAAGTAATTAAAAAAAAAGAAATTAAAAAAAAATTTGCCCATTTTCTCTTTCCTCCTCTAAATTTAGAGGAGGAGAGAGACGGTCTCTATTTTTAGCGGCTGAATTGGCGATGGATTGGAGGTAAACGAATCGGCAAATATAGAGAATGCCGATGGATTGGAGTTGCTCTGAACTGTTTGGAAGCACAGTCCCACAAAAAGCCGGTCCACCAGGTCTTGTGCATCCCATAACCGCACACAAAAGACCATATTCCTACTCGCCCCGCGGCATCCGCGACCCCCAAACCGCCACAATCAGGAGAAATTATTGGGGGCAGGGGACACATTCTAAACGGGACTACTGCTGTGCAGCCGCGTGGCCAACTAGGTTGAAAACTATTGGAAAAGCCCATGTAAAGGTTTCATTATTGGGCCCTCTTTCTTTATTTATCTCTCCTCCTTCTTTAGTCTCACATCATGTATATGATTCATTCTTCTCTCCTCTTTCCTATATATTGTATTCTTTCCTTGTATTTTGATATTGAAATAATACATACAAGTTTTGGGTCATTCTCTACATGATATCAGAGCCAATCGGTGCCTCCTGCGGATTCAGACCTCTATCCACCCGGCGATCTGCGGTTTCCGCGGTTTGACTGTTCCTGTCCGCACCTCCTACTCGCATTGCCTCTGCGACCTGCCCTCCTCTCCGCTCCCTCTCCTTCTTCCGTGGAACCACTCCTCTTCTGCTCCGTTTATAGCCCTCTCATTCTGACCTGTGGGGTCCATTGCTTCCCCCAAGTCCGCTGCGGCCTCTGTCACTCCGCTGCGAGCTCGGCGCACTCGCTCCCAAGTTCTGCGATCTCCTTCTGTCCGCTGCGAGCTCGACAAACTCACATCCTCTTCTTGTGCCGCGGACTCGCTCCTCTCTGCGTTTTCCGTCTTGCGGACTGGTCCAGCCCGCTGCGGTCGCCCTCTAGTCGCCGCACATCGCCGCGACTTGCCAAGCTCTCCCCGCCTGTCTTCTCCTTCTCTATCTCGCCGCGGCTTGCCCTCTCTTCTCGGCGAGCTGTTGTGCTCTACTCGCCGCGGACTGCTCCAGTCCGCCGCGGCCTCTCTTTGCTCGTGCCTTGCCTCGTACCTTTGTACTCGCCGCGGCCTGTTGCGGCCTGCTCCAGTCCGCCGCGACCTCAAATAGCTCGTGCCTTGCCTAGCGCATCCGTACTCGCCGCGGCCTGCCTTCTGCTCTGCTCCTGTCCGCTGTATCTGCTCTCCTCCAGGTCGCCATGTCTTCTAGCGACTCCACTACAGCTACCCCCACGGCAGACCGCGCGGCTCCTGCTCCTGACCTCCGCGATGAGCTTCAGATTACTACTCTTTCCCTCTCTGGGAAGTCGAACTTCATCCTGTGTTTTCACTCTGTTCGGAGGGTCCTGCAAGTCAAGGGTCTGGCGCGTCACCTTACCCAGGGACCTCCTTCTCCTACTACTGATGAATGGCTACGCAATGACGGTCGCGTCCAAACCTGGATCCTGAACTCTCTGGAGGGTGAACCCTACCAGATGATCATGTATCATGAGACCGCCAAAGCAATGTGGGATGAACTCCACTCCTTGTACTCGGTCAAGGACAGCCTCCAGCACCTCTTTGATATCATCACCGATCTTCAAGCCTTGGATGTTGGCTAAGATATGGACATGACCTCCTTTGTGGCTCGTGCTAAGACTCTCACGGAGGCCTGGATTCAGCACCAGCCCTCTACTACTGATCTCGCTGCTCAGCGTGCCCAGAAGGAGGCTGTCTGTATTGCTATGATTATGGCTCGAGTCCCGCCACACCTTCACAGTATCCGGGCCCAGGTTCTGGCATCACCTGCTACCCCTTCCTTCTCAGATGTTTGCTCTATGTTACTTCGAGTACCACCTCCTCTGGAGACGTCTGCACCACCATCACTGGCCCTTCTTCAGCATGCCCTTCCTCCCTTACTTCCTCCACCATCTTCTACTCGGGGTGGCCGTACGGGCTCCCGCGGAAGGGACCGTGGTGGCCGAGGTTGCCCAAAGTGCTCATACTGCGACCGGGATGGACACGCTGAAGCTGTATCTCACAAGAAATAAGGCTACCCTCCTCGCCCGCCTACTGCTGCTACCGCTGCTAGCTCTCCACCCACCGGTATGAACCTTGAAGCTCTTCGCCTTCAGCTGCAACAACTCCAGGAGCTTCTCAACCCTCCGTCTGCTTCGGTTGCTTCCACCTCTACTGCAGGTATTGCTTCCACCTCTACTACAGGTACTGCCTGTCTTAATTTCCTCCAGTTCCCGTTGGATCTTGGACTCGGGAGCCACCCACCACATCACCTCACTGATGCCGCCAAGGTTCACAGATGCTCCTCATCCCATGTCTATTACTGTGGCTAATGGTGCGATTGTTCCGGTCTCCGGATGTGCTGATCTCTTGATCCACCCCTCCATCTCTCTTCGCTCTGCTCTTTATGTGTCGGCATCCCCATTTAATTTACTATCTGTTGGCCGTCTCACTACTGATATGAACTGCTATATCACCTTCACCTCTTCTGGTTTTTTGATACAGGATCGGCAGACGCAGATTACCATTGGTAGGGGCCGACTGCAGAATGGGCTCTGCCTCCTCGATGTCTCTTCTACCGCCCTTTTCTCTGTATCATCCAGTGATTGGCATTGCCGTCTTGGGCATGCTCCTCTACCTATCCTTCAGAAGACGCTTCCTGACGTATCCCTTCCTGCTTTTAAATGTGATTCTTGTATTATTGGCAAACAGCCACGTTCTTCTTTTCCCGCACATTATACTCGGAGCTCTGCTCCTTTTGATTTAATACATTCTGATATTTGGGGTCCGTACAAGGTTACAAGCATCTCTGGCTATCGTTACTTTATAACGTTATTGACGATTACTCTCGCACCACATGGTTGTATTTACTTCATGATCGCTCCGAGCTTCCTCGTGTCTTTCGGGCATTTGTGTTAGAAACTCGTACGCAAATCTCTACTACTCTCAAAACATTCTGCTCTGATAATGCCCGTAAGTACACTAGCCACGAGTTTGCCAATCTCTGCGCAGACTTTGGTATTATTCATCAGACATCTTGTCCCTACACCCCTCAACAAAACGGGGTCGCCGAACGAAAGAACCGCCACCTTCTTGATGTTGCTCGCTCCCTCATGCTTCACATGCATGTTCCCAAAGTATACTGGAACTTTGCGGTCTCCACTGCGTGTTTTCTCATCAATCGTCTCCCATCTTCGGTTCTCCAAAATGCTACCCCATTCAACCTTCTCTTTCCATCTGCACCAGCCTTTCCTCTCACACCCAGGTTTTTGGTTGTACTTGTTTCGTCCATAACCTGGGTCCCACTATGGACAAAGTGGATCCCCGAGAGGCGGAACACATGTTCGTCGGCTACTCCCGCACCCAAAAGGGCTATGTGTGTTATTCTCCGGCTACCCAGAAGGTCTCTGTGTCCGCTGACGTTACCTTCAGGGAGGATCAACCCTTCTTCCCTCCTCCTTTACCACCTCTTCTACCACCAACCACTCTCCCACCTTCCATTCCACGGCCGGTTATCCTCGTCAACTCGCCTCCTCTAGCCTTTCCTCCCCTAGTGCTCCTCCTAAGCCGCCCGTTATTCGGGTCTATACTCGCCGCCCACTTCCCTCCGTTTCCCTATGCAGTCGGCTTCGACCTCGGCTTCTCCGTGTTCTGCTGCTCCGGTGCCCGCCTCTACAGCTCACCCGATGACCAACTATGTTTCTCTACATCGCCTCTCTCCACCTCTTCAGACATTAGCTACTTCACTATCCTCGGTCTCTATTCCTAACACCGTACAGGAGGCTCTTCAACATCCAGGGTGGCACGCTGACATGGAAGAAGAAATGGCTGCTCTTTGGGCAAACCAGACTTGGACCCTGGTGCCCCTTCCTCCCGGACAGAAACCAGTTGGGTGCAAATGGGTCTTTCATCAAACATGCCCCTGATGGGACCATTTACAGACTCAAATCTCGTCTGGTAGCTCGTGGCTTCACACAACAACAAGGTCTCGACTATGACGAGACTTTCTCTCCGGTCGCTAAGCTCAACACAGTCCGCGTTCTCATCTCGGTGGCTGTCCATTACCAATGGCCCTTACTTCAACTAGACATCAAGAATGTTTTTCTGAATGACGACCTCCACGAAACGGTTTACATGCAGCAACCTCCCGGGTTTGAGATCACGAGGGAGTCTCGGGTGTGTCACCTTCTCAAATCGCTGTATGGTCTCAAACAATCCCCTCGGGCATGGTTCGACAAGTTCAGCAAACTCTCCGGAAATTGGCTTCACTCGGAGCTCGACTGACTTCTCATTGTTTACTCACCACCAGGCAACGAGTACGGTTCTCCTATTGGTATATGTCGACGACATCATCATTACTGGAGACGACTCGAACGACATACAGGCCGTTAAGCAACATCTGAGTTCCGTCTTCCAAACTAAAGATCTGGGACATCTTCGGTACTTCCTAGGTCTGGAGGTTGCTCGACGATCAGATGGTCTGGTTCTCTCTCAGCGAAAATACTGCCTAGATCTTCTTCATGATGCAGGCTACTCTGGCTGCAAACCTGTGAACACTCCCATGGATATCAATCATAAACTATGTGCTCAGGCCTCGGATTCTGATACTCTTCTACAAAATCCAGAATATTACCGTCGTCTAGTTGAGAAACTAATCTACCTAACGGTAACAAGACCCGATATATCCTTCGTTGTGGGGCTCGTTAGTCTGTATATGCACTCTACTCGAAGCTCTCATCTTCAGGTAGTGGAATGGATTCTCAGATACCTCAAGACATCTCCTGGCCAAGGACTTGTATACAAAACCTCATCTTCAATCCCAACATTAGTGACATACTCTGATGCCGACTACGCTGCCTTTCTTGATGATCGACGATCCACTAGCGGATTCTGCACATATTTTGGAGGACATCTGATTACTTGGCGGAGCAAGAAACAATCAGTGGTTGCGCGATCCTCAGCAGAAGCAGAATATCGAGCAATGACTTCTGTGGTCTCGGAACTCACATGGAATGAGAGTCTCCTTGCCGACCTTGGTGTAAGGCTATCTTCACCAGCTCTCCTCCTATGTGACAGTTAAGCTGCTATACATATTGCCAAGAACCCGGTCTTTCACGAAAGAACGAAGCACATTGAGGTACATTGTCATTTCATCCGAGAGAAAGTCCACATGAAGAAGATCGAGCTCAAGCATGTTCCGGGTACTGAACAGGTCGCGGACGTCCTCACAAAATCTCTACCAAGTACCCTCTTCTATCAGTGCCTATCCAAGCTTGGCGCATACGACTTGTACGCTCCAGCTTGCGGGGGAGTATTGGAAAAGCCCATGTAAAGGGCCCATTATTGGACCCTCTTTCTTTATTTCTCTCTCCTCCTTCTTAGTCCCACATCATGTATATGATTCATTCTTCTCTCCTCTTTCCTATATATTGGTATTCTCTCCTTGTATTTTGATACTGAAATAATACATACAAGCTTTTCGGTCATTCTCTACAAAAACAAAAAGAGTGTTCTCACATAGCGCAACTGCATTAGTTCCATTCCGAATGGTACCCACATCCCCAAAAATTGACCCCAAACAATGATCTCCAGTATGGTTTTTTTTACGAAGAATATACAACAACAAATAACCATTTTCAAATTTTCCAGACTAGAAGCTCTAGTTTCAGTGGCAGTTTGAATAATTTAGATGTGAATTTAAATCGAAGATCAAAAAGTTCGCTTGAAATTTGGAACAAATGTTTTAAAATGAAAAAAATAATAATTGACCTGCTAATCTACCAACCTGATTAGGAATTCTGCTGAAATGAGGTAGAATTTATCAGATCACTGGTTAGAGAAAACACTAAGCATATTGTAAGAAGAGAGAAACAGGAGAGAGAAAATTAACCGTAATTGTATATATCATCAAAGTATAGGAATACATACACTTATATAGAGGTAGATAGAGAGAGAGATATCTACATTTACAATGTGAGACTAAAGTAGCTATACATGAGCCAATACACATGGGCCTCCCAAATGGGCTAATTCTATTTTATCTTCAACACTCCCCCGCAAGCTCGAGCGTACAAGTCATAAGCGCCAAGTTTGGATAAAAACTGATAGTACAGAGTCCATGAGAGAGCCTTGGTGAAAATATCAGCAATTTGACTGGAGGCCGAGACATGTTCCAATACTATCTTCTTTGACTGAACCTTTTCTCGAACGAAGTGACAGTCAACTTCAATGTGCTTTGTGCGCTCATGAAATAATGGATTCTTGGCAATATGTAAGGCGGATTGACTATCACAAAGCAGGGTAGCAGGAGAAGAGAGTGTGAGACTCATATCACTGAGGAGGCCCTCTAGCCAGGTGACCTCAGATACGACCGCTGCCATAACGGGATATTCAGCCTCAGCAGATAAGCAAGCAATAACAATCTATTTCTTGCTGCGCCAGATAATAAGATGTCCACCGAGGTAGGTACAAAAACCAGTGGTGGAATGTCTATCATCAAGAGACCCTGCCTAGTCCGCATCAGAGTACGCAACAAGAGATAAAGAGGACGATGGCTTATAAATAAGTCCTTGTCCCTGAGCCTTCTTTAAATATCTGAGGATCCGCTCGACGACTCGGAGATGTGAAGTCCGAGGAGTATGCATGAATCGGCTTACAACTCCAACAACAAATGAGATGTCAGGCCGCGTAACTGTGAGGTAGATTAATTTCCCCACCAGACGTCGATAGTACTCTGGATTGGTCAGAACAGGATCATTCCCAGAGTCTTGATTCGACAGCTAATGATTCATATCCATCGGAGTATCTGTAGGTTTGCATCCCGAGTAACCCGCACTTTGTAGAAGATCTATGCAGTGCTTCCGCTGAGATAAGACTAGTCCATCAGGTCTCCTTGCAAACTCAAGTTCAAGGAAGTATTGCAGATTGCCCAGATCTTTTGTCCGAAAGACGGAATTCAGATGTTGTTTGATTTTCTGTATCCCGATGGTGTCATTTCCCGTAATCAGAATGTCATCAACATAGACAAGAAGAAGAACTGTCCCTGTTGCTTGATGACGAGTAAAGAGAGAGCAATCTGCAGAACTCCGAATGAATCCCATCTCACGAACCACCTTACTGAACTTATCAAACCAAGCGCGAGGGGATTGTTTGAGACCATATATAGACTTCCGGAGAAAACATACACGAGACTTCCCCGTGGTCTCAAACCCAGGTGGCTGGTGCATATACACAGTCTCCTGAAGATCGCCATTGAGGAAGATATTTTTGATATCCAATTGATGAAGGGGCAATTGACGGTGCACAACAAGAGAGATCATAACCCGTACAACACTCAGTTTTGCCACGGTAGAGAACGTTTCGTCGTAGTCGAGGCCATGTTGTTGAGTGAAGCCCCGAGCAACCAGGCGGGCTTTGAGACGATCAACAGTTCCATCAGGAGCATGTTTGATTATAAAGACTCATTTGCAGCTAACACAAGATTGACCAGGAGGTAGAGGAACAAGGTCCCAAGTCTGGTTAGCCCAGAGAGCTGCCATCTCGTTGTCCATGGCCGCACGCTAGCCCGAATGTTGTAGAGAATCCTGCAAGGAGTTAGAAAGGGAAATAGTGGAAATAGAGAGGGCAAAAGTGCGAAGAGGTGGAGATAGACGATGCAGGGATACATAGTTTCCCATGGGATGAGCCGTAGAGGGTGGTGCTTGATCGTCAAGACGCAAAAGAGCATCCGTAGTAGGGGCTACTGGTGGGCTGCAATCCTGGACGAGCGGCGAGTGTAGACACGAGTAGGTGGAGGAGGGAGAGGTGGTGAAGTTGGTACTGGAGAAGCGGAAGAAGTGGGAGGTAGAGATATGACGGGAACAGCCGGACGAGGAATGGTGGGCTGAGGTGGTAGAGTGGAGGTGTGTGAGAAGAAGCGTTCATCTTCAGCAAAGGTAACATCCGTGGAGACGAGCACCTTATTGATTGTGGGAGAGTAGCAAACATACTCCTTTTGGGTACGAGAGTAGCCTACAAATACACATTTGGTGGCGCATGCGACAAGATTGTCACTCAGTGGTCTGAGAGAGTGAACATAACAGACACATCCAAATGTGCGAGGCGTGAGAGAAAACATGGACTTGAAAGGAAATAGTAGAATGAAGGGAGAAACAAAGTTAAGAACGGATGAGAGCATGCGGTTAATGATATAGTAAGCAGTAGAGACATCAAAGTTCCAATATTCAACGGGAACCTGCATTTGAAGCATGAGTGACTGAGTGACATCAAGGAGATGCTGATTCTTCCGCTCGGCCACACCATTCTGCTGGGGTGTATATGCACATGAAGTTTAATGAATTATCCCAAAGTCAGTGCATAAGTTGGAGAAGCTGCGACTAGTGAATGCACGAGCGTTGTCAGTGCGAAGCGTTTATACGGTAGTAGAAAATTGCGTACGTATTTCAATAATAAACGCACAGAAAATAAAAGTTAGCTCAATACGATCACGAATTAAATAAAGCCATGTGAAGCGTGAATAATCATCAATGAAGGTCACAAAGTAGCGATAACCAAAAAGACTGGGTAGTTTATAAGGACCCCAGATATCAGAGTGAATTAAAGAAAACAAAGTACTACTCCGATCACATACATGAGGGAAAGAAGTACGATGTTATTTGCCAAAGATACACGATTCACAAAAAAATTCCTGTAAAGAGACATCAGGAAGAGCCTTCTTGAGAATCTGAAGAGGAGCATGGCTGAGACGACTATGCCAGTTGACGGAGGGTACAACAGAGAGTGAAGTGGGAAGAGCGTCCAGGAGATAAAGCCCGTGTGATAGCCGTCCTCTACCAATGATAGTCTTTGTTTGACGTTCCTGCATGATAAAAGAAGAGGGAAAAAAAGATCAGACAACAATCACGATCTTGAGCAAGCCTGCTAACAGACAGTAGGTTGAAGGGAGATCCCGGAACATGAATGACCGATGTTAAGGAGAGAGGAGTAAGTTGCAGATCAGCAGCTCCAGACACATGAGTAGTATCGTCATTGACCACAGTGATAAACTTGGGATGCTCAGTGTGTATGTACTGAGGAGGTTTCTGAGACGTAATATGATAGGTGGCCCCAGAGTCCAGGATCCACTGATAGCTGTAGGAGAGACAGGAGATACCTTTAGTAGAGAATGAAACAACCGAGCCAGAGGAACGGTTGACCATGCCTTGAAGCTGTAGTATTTGTAGAAGGAGGTCATTGATATCCTTCTGAGCAGTAGAAGAGGGGTCGATAAGAGAGGGGCTTGCAGGAGGAGGAGCAGCAGCAACAACAAGAGAGGAAAGATGAGGAGACAAACCATATTTGCGATAGCAGGTAGCTTAAAGGTGGCCATCATGACCGCAGTAAGTACACTTGAGAGCAGAACGACCAACACGTCCCCGACCACGAGACGTGAAGCGGCCTCCCCGAGTAGAAGATCCCCGACCAGACGGAGCAGGAGTAGGGAGGAGGGACTGCTGGAGCAAAGCCAGAGAAAAAGTGGCTGGAGCCTTGGGATGTGGTGTAACCTTAAGCACCATTGAGCAAACATCAGACAGAGAGGGTGTTGTAGGAGAAGAGAGAATCTGGGCCCCGATGATATGAAGATGACTAGAACACGAGCCATCATCATAGCGATCCCAACAGCCTCCTTCTGTGCCCGTTGAGTAGCAAGGTCTGCAGAGGGAGGTTGGTGCTATATACAGGCCTCTACCAGGGTTCTGGTCTTGGCAACAAAGGAAGTTAAGTCGCCAGTGGTGCCAGAGTCCAGTGACTGAAGAGCAGAGATGATGTCAAAGAGTGCTGTAAACTATCCCGACCAGAGTAGAGGGAGTGCATCTCATCCCACATTTCCTTAGCCGTTTCGTAAAACATTGCCATCCAGTAAAACTCTGTGTCCATAGAGTTGAGCAACCAAGATTGGACTCGGTTGTCATCGCGGAGCCAGTCATCAAAAGGAACAACAGGTTTGACCCGAGTAAGATGATGGAGTAGACCCTTAGTTTGCAGAACACGTCGAACGGAATGAGCCCATTCGACACAGTTAGCCCCCGCTGAGAGAGATAATGGTGATGCGAAGTTCATCATGGACCACAGAAGGCAAGGTAGCAGCACGGGTGGGCAGAGAGGAGGTAGCTATAGTTGAGTTACTGGATGCCATGGTGGAGCTTGAAGCCGTTCTGGCTATCCGTCGGGTTGTGCTACCAACTCTTTTCGAGGCCCGGGGTGTGATTATTGAAGGTGATGTCGCTAATGTCATTGACTTCTGCCGGGCTGCTGCTTTGAACTCCGCCCGCCCTTCTAGCCTTCTCCCGAACATGGACCTCTCCTTCCTTTCTGACTTCTCGGCGGTGCGCTTCCAGCACGTCCGACGTGAGGCCAACAAGGCATCCCACCACTGTGCCCAGCTGGCTGTATCCGGAGACTTTCTGTGGGCTTCTGGCCCTGAGGCGGATGCTCCCTTTCTTCAGCTCGTGGCGGAGGATTGTCGCGGGTTAGAGGGCAGCTAGGCCCTCCCTCGGCTCTAGTTTGTTGTTTGTCGTTCCTTTTATTTTTCCTCGTCCCCCCAGTTGTACTTGTTTTTCTCGTTTTTCTTCTTGCTAGTGCATATTTCAAAGATGCCATGGTGGATAGTAGCAGTGGACTGAAGTAACAGGCTGAAGCAGCTGACAGTGGACTGATGCAGCGGGCTGGAGAAGCGGGCAACGGACTGAAGCGGAGCCCACAAGAAAGAGAGGTGGCAGGGGACTGAATCAGACCGCAAGTAAGCGAGGGCGAGCAAGAACCCGGAGTCGCGGCGAATAGGGCAGGTCACGGCGAGCAGATCATGGTGACAAGGCAGATCGCTAGCGACAAAGAAGAAGGTCGCATGGACTAAGAGGAGGGTTGCGGCGACAAGGAGAAGAGCTCGGCAAGGCGCGAGGAGATATAGGCTGTGGCAGACTGGAGCAATCCGTAAGAGGAGAAGGGTCACGACGGACTAAGAAGAATGTCCGCGAGAAAAGAGCTCGCAGCAGTTGGGGGCAGTCCGCGACAGGTATAGCAGGAGGGCACGAGCTAGGAGAGAGCGCGGACTGGTCTAGAGTAGAAGCATGCAACGGACTACAGCAGAAGCTGGTAGCGAACTGGGGAGGAGTAGCGGGCAGCGGACATGGGAGACTGACCGAGGAGCTCGCAGCAGCGGACTAAGAGGAGATTCCACAAGAAGGGAGCTCGCAGCGGATTGAAGAAAAATATCGAGTAGGCAGGGAAGAAGTGGACCCCACGGGATAAAGAGAGTAGGCTATAAGAAGCCCGATGAGGAGGGTGGAACCACGAAGAGAAGAGGAAGCGGACCCAACAAGGATAGGCTGCAGGAGCCAGGCGGCTAAGGGAGATGAGCGGATAGAAACACAGGCCACAATCAAGTAGGGGTAGGAAGATAGAAGGCAGAGTCCGCAGGCCGCTGGCGATTAGGGTAGGCAGACAGAAGGATGGAGTCCGCAGGAGATGACGAATTCCTCTAATACCATGTAAGAAGAGAGAAACAAGAGAGAGAAAATTGCCCGTAATTGTATATATCATCACAGTATAAGAATACATACACTTATATAGAGGTAGATAGAGAGAGAGATATCTACATTTACAATGTGAGATTAAAGTAGCTATACATGAGCCAATACACATAAACATGAAGCATGAATGCAAAATTTTGAGATGTCTTAATCCTTTCATGTTTTAAGCCCACTTGGGGAGGAACCCCTGGCACAAATAAATATATCTTGTGAAGTATTTGATTTCAGTTTCTTCTATAATTTTCTCTCACGGTATACTTTGGTAAATTCATCTCAGTTTGCAGACTGCTATAAAAAATCCATTGATTAAAGATTGGGAGTGTGCTCAGAAGTAAAATACATTTGCTATTTGTTTCTATGTAACCTTAATTCTCCAAAGCAAAGATTTGTCGCTTCTTGTGAATGTTATTGCTGTTGTAGATGTACAAAACCTACCATGTTCTTTATTTTCTGAAAAAAATTGCTCTCGTTTTTTCTTTCCAAAGATAGTAGGAGCGTTCAAATCTTAACAACTAACATAGAGCATTGTTAAGAAAGATAGTAGAAGCAATGCAAGAGGGGAGCAAAGGTCAAGAATGGTAGATTCGATAGTACATACTACAGTTAATGAATATGCGGATTAATAATTATCTTAACAGAAAAAGTCGAACCTTGGCGAGCGTGAAGCCGACAAAACGAAGAATGAATATTGGGATCTGTTGGATCAGCAAGCCCTATGTGTGATCTACTTGAGGTTCGCAATGAACTTCACATTTGACATCACAATGGAGAAGACAATAATGGGTCTAATGAAGGTGTTGGAAGAAAAATTATCTGCTGCAAACAATGTACATTTGATGCACCAATTATTTGATTAGGAGAAGGGTGAATGTGTGTTTGTAATGAAGGGTCATCTGATTGGGAGATTGAACACCAAGGACTAAAAATAAAGGCAGCCATCATCAAGGAGATTGTGTGCATCAAAGGGACTACTGAGGAAATTCATGATACTCTTTTTGTAAGTGTAGACAGTCCCGTTGTACAACCTTAGATTCGCTGAGGTGGAACCTAGATTTCAAAAGGACCAAGGGTGGGCTAGCCTTGAGCTAGCTTTAGGCTAGAGGCCGGGTCAACTAGCAGATGGGCGAGAGGGTTCCCGCCCATGGCAGGCGAGAGGGTTCCCTCCCAGGGCATGCGAGAGGGCTTGCGCCCGGGTAGGCGGATCCCCTCAAGGTTGGTATGGGGCAGGCGAAAAACTTAAAGAGCGGCGGAAGGGCTTCCGCCCAGTGCGGTCCAGGTGTAAAATTATCAGATTGCCCTCGGGTAAAATTACCAGATTGCCCTCGCGTGAAATTACCGAATTGCCCTCAGGAAAAATTACCAGAATACCCTCGGATCTGCAATTAGCCTTTTTGCATAGCAGAATTACGTTGTTGGCAGACCAGATACTGAAAATCTATAACTATGGCCCACAAGGTACCTCAGAAGGCAAGCTTCCATACTTTCTCAAATCAGTTAGTGCTTTCTGAGGTGCTCCCAGCCCAGCAATTGTCTAAGGAGGGGAAGCGCTCAGAGATCTTCCGGGTTAGAGGAGGGACCTCCCAACTGAGGCTTACGGTCAGTTCTCGATTCTTCGTTGCTAGTCAGGGGTCAGGGTTGGGAGAAATAGGTGTTGGCTACACCCCAAAGTCCGAACTCTCGTTGAGACCAGTTTTTTGGCTTCAACATTTCTGGTGCTGTGAGCGTGGATCATAGCCGACACAAGAAAATCTCAAGTCAAGTCTCATGACTGGGGGTGAGGGCGAAGGAGCTGGCTCGGGAGGTTACCACTCTCGGGGAAGTGGGGTGGCGTTGGGGATGTTGTAGGACTTCAGGCGGGAAGTCCTGCAGACCATCCACTTGACCTTCTCGGCAAGGAGCGAGTGGGAAATGCCCTCGGTTCCGTTGGTGGCGGCTCTGTCGCTGGGCAAGAACGCTCCCGGGAAGGAGGTTCCGACGGAGGTTGCCGAGAGGGATGTCGCCGGGCGGGAGCTGTTCCTTGGGCAGGCCACTGCAGACAGGGCCAGCGAGCCAAGGTTGCTGGACGAGCTCTCTCGGCAGGCTGGGGTCGGGAGCCCTTTTAGTGAGCTTATCATCTCGGCTCCGATTCCGGAGGGGTTCCGGGAGCCAGACATGTCCTACTATACCGGCCGGGACGACCCAGTGCAACATGTGCAGTGGTTCGAGGATGTCGTTTCCATAAGGCAAATGTCAGATGCCTTCAAGTGTAGGCTCTTCGCCATCACTCTGAAGGAGAAGGCCAGGGACTGGTTCCACCAGTTTCCTGCGAGTTCAATCTACAGTTTTGAGAATCTGCGACGCGGGTTCTTACTGAGGTTTTCAACATCCAAGAAGAGGAATAAGGGAGCGGAGTGCTTGTTTGCTATCAAGCAGAAGCCGGAAGAGGGGCTGGGACGCTATGTGGATAGGTTCCAGGAAGAAATTTTGCAGGTCCAGGAGATGCCGGGGTACACCATAATGCTTGCCTTCACCCTAGGGTTGAGGGCAAGCTTCTTTAGCATGGAGCTGAAGAGAGTTCCCCCCTCTCCTTCGAGGAGCTGATGGAGAGGGCGACGAAAGAGATCGAGATCGAGGCAGCCAACCCGGCGTTCGCTAAGAAACTAGCCAAGCTGGCGGAGGATGCTGGGAAGGAGTCGGGAGCAGGGAGACAGAGGGAGCAGAGAGAGGAGAGAAGAAGGGAATACCCCGAGAGGATCCCGCTGTCAGGCTCCCATAAGCTGACAGGGCTGGAAGGCGCACTCGGCCCCGAGTAGACCCGCTGTCAGGCTATCACTAGCTGGAAGGGTCGTAGGCTCGCTTGGGGGAAAGGGAAAGAGGTTGGTAGTTTTCAAGACCCCGAGAGGATCCCGCAGTCAGGCTCTCATTAGCTGGCAGGGCTGGAAGTCTCACTCGGCCCCGAGTAGACCCACTGCCAGACTCTCACTAGCTGGCAGGGCCATAGGCTTGCTTGGGGGGGGGGGGGGTAAGGGAATACCCCGAGAGGATCCCGCTGTCAGGTTCATATTAGCTGGCAGGGCTAGAAGGCGCACTCGGCCCCGAGTAGACCTGCTGTCAAGCTCTCACTAGCTGGCAGGGTCGGTGGCTCGCTTGGGGGGGAAAGGGAAAGAGTTTGGTAGTTTGCAAGACCCCGAGAGGATCCCGCTATCAGGCTCCCATTAGCTGGCAGGGCTGGAAGGCGCACTCGACCCCGAGTAGACCCGCTGACAGGCTCTCACTAGCTGGCAGGGCCGTAGGTTTGCTGGGGGGTAAAGAAATACCCTGAGAGGATCCTGCTATCAGACACCCATTAGCTGGCAGGGCTGGAAGGTGCACTAGGCCCCGAGTAGACCCGCTGCCAGGCTCTCACTAGCTGACAGGATCGTAGGCTCGCTTGGGGGGAAGGGAAAGTGGTTGGTAGTTTGCAAGATCCGGAGTGGATCCTGCTGTCAGACTCCCATTAGCTGGCAGGGCTGGAAGACATACTCAACACGGAGTAGACCCGCTGCCAGGCTGTCACAAGATGGCAGGGCAGTATGCTCGCTTGGGGGGTAAGGGAAAGCCCCGAGAGGATCCCGCTGTCAGGCTCCCATTAGCTAGTAGGGCTGGAGGGCGCACTCGGCCCCGAGTAAACCCGCTGTCAGGCTCTCACTAGCTGCTAGGGTCGTAGGCTCGCTTGGGGGGTGGGGGAAAGAGAAAGAGGTTGGCAGTTTGCAAGAACCCGAGAGGATCCCGCTATCAGGCTACCATTAGCTGGCAGGGCTGGAAGGCGCACTCGGCCCTGAGTAGACCCGCTGCCAGGCTCTCACTAGCTGGCATGGCCGTAGGTGGGGGGGGGGGGGGGGGTAAGGGAATACCTCAAGAGAATCTCGCTGTCAGGCTCCCATTAGCCGGCAGGGCTGGAAGGCGCACTCGGTCCCAAGTACACCCGATGTCAGGCTCTCACTAGCTGGCAGGGTCGTAGACTCGCATGGGGGGAAAGTGAAAGAGGTTGGTAGTTTGCAAGATCTCGAGAGGATCCCGTTGTCAGGCTTCCATTAGCTGGCAGGGCTGGAAGGCGCACTCAACCCCAAGTAGACCCGCTGTCAGGCTCTCACTAGATGGCAGAGCCATATGCTCGCTTGGGGGATAAGGGAATACCCCGAGAGAATCCCGCTGTCAGGCTCCCATTAGATGGCAGGGCTGGAAGGCGCACTCGGCCCCGAGTAGACCTTATGTCAGGCTCTCACTAGCTGGAAGGGTCGTAGGCTCGCTTGGGGGGAAAGGGAAAGAGGTTGATAGTTTGCAAGACCCCGAGAGGATCCCGCTGTCAGGCTCTTATTAGCTGGCAGTGCTGGGAGGCGCACTCGGCCCCAAGTCGACCCGCTGTCAGGCTCTCACTAGCTGGCAGGGTAGTAGGCTCGCTTAGGGGTAAGGGAATACCCCGAGAGGATCCCGCTGTCAGGCTCCCATCAGCTGGCAGGGCTGGAAGGCGCACTCGGCCCCGAGTAGACCCGCTGCAAGACTCTCACTAGCTGATAGGGTCGTAGGCTCGCTTGGGGGGAAAGGGATATGATTTGTGGCTTCTGGTGGCACCAAGTAGGCCCGCTGACCGGACTTCCATCAAGCCAGTCAATTTGAAGGCTCGCCTAGTGACGAGACAAAAGGGAAGAATAACTAAATTGAGAGCCACCCCGCCGTCAGATTCTCACCTAGCTGACGGGGCAACTGGATCCAGGACGAACGTTGCAAAGAGCCTCACTAGCAAGGGTTGCAGATAGCCAACACCTGTTCAAAATTAAGAGGGGAGAACTCATGGCCTCTCGACACATAACATCTCGACAAATGCTTCCCGACAAGTCTATTCAGCACACCCCTCTCGGCGAAAAACTTATCTAATCTACGCAAGAAACGAGCCGCGATCATTGCCTAAAGAGCCTAGGGTCCAAACATGGCCGTGGAAGTGTTCGCGAACGATAGCAACACACACAAAAAAAGGGGAGGGTGGACAAGAATTCAAGGCCTTTCGACGAAAAGCGAAAAGCAAACTTTTTATATATGTATCGCAAAACTTTGCATGTTCCTAAACATCTCACCCATTACATCAAAAGTCAAAATATAAAAGAAGGAAAATTACAAATTGGAGTTGGGCGAGAGGCCGTCAGGCGGAGCCGCTGGGGTTCCCGTTGGAGGTCCCGCTGGAGCTCTCGCTAGAAGATTCGCCGCCGGATCTGTCGCTCTGGCCGAGATCCAATGCCTCATCTTCGCCCAGAGATTCTCCCTCCCCCGCAGGCTTGGGGATGGGTTTGAACAGCCAGGGTAGGATCCCACGCGCGGTGAGGGTCTCGCCACCTTCGTTCAAGAAGCCCGATTCCCGCAAGACCTCGATCACCATCGTCGATGCCTTCTGTGCATTCTCCTGCATCATCACTTCGATTTTATATTCCGAGAAGTGACGGCTTTTGAGCCTCTCGTCCAGGGAGGGCGGGACCAGCGCCTTGACCCCTTGCGCAAGCTTGAGCTCTGTCTTCAGCAGCTTATTCTCGCATTCGAGGCCGGTCACCCTCGCCCGCAAAAGCTGGGCCTGGGCGGAATCCTGCGAGGATTTTGGGTTTAGAATTAGCATGAGATTGTCGTAAGGCGAAAGTCCTTTGAAGGGTTACATACCTCATCCGCCGGGCGAAGGGCGAGAAGCTGCTGAGAAGCGGCTAGTTCGGCCTTCAGGGTGGTTGTCTCAGCAACGATGGTTTCCCTTGATTTGATCGCATCGACAAGGTTGCGATCGAGGGTGATGCCGCGACGCGCAGTCTTGCTCACGAGCACAAATGCGTACATCTGGGCTCTGACGGTGTCGTAGGCGAGAGACTGGGTAACCTCCTGGTCGAATGTGCGGGCATCTTTCCGGTTGTAAAGCCCGAAGCCTAGCACGAAGGCCTCGCCGGTGACCATGTCTCGCTCCGCCCAGGTTGGGACAAGTGACGAGATTGAAACCCGGTTGGCTTCGGGGTCCCACTGGAGCAGGGGCTGACCCTCTTCATCAACGAACTTCCCGCCGATGCCGAAGTTCCGATGCCCTTTCGGCACTGGATTGGTGAGGGCCTCGGCGGGGGTCTCAGCAGCTTGCTCTGCGACAGTCGCTTCACCAGCGACAGGTGGGGTCTCGGCCGGGGTCTCGGCGAGGGACTTGCTCTTGTCCGTCGCACTTATTTTCTTCTTGGGAGCCGGAGGAGGGGAGTTGGGCTTCCGCTTTCAGCCACTTTGTGCGGATGAGGAGCCGGGCTCCTTTCGGCAGGCCTGGGCGGCGGATTTGGCGAGAGCCAGGGTGCTGGCGAAATCCCTAGCCTCATCGAAGTGCTGGCGGAGGGGAATTTCCCGTTCACCTATGAAGGCTTTAATGATTAAAACTCATAACCTATGACGAAGGATTGCGAAAACGGGCCAAAAAAGTACCTTCTCCGGGAGGGACTGGCGGAAGAGAGTCTAGGTCTCGCCGAAGGAACTGGACGTCGAAAGCCTTCGACCCGAAGAACTCGACAAGGAAGCCCACTCGCCCCCTAAGGCGGGAGGCTTGTAGGTTGCCTCGTCATACTGAATGGGCGTGGGGGGAATATTGCCGAAAGGCCCGGAAACGAAGATGAATTTATGGACCCATTGGTGGTTTTTGTTGGCGAGACCGCCAGTCTTCACTGATTGCCCAGAAAAGAAAACCGCCCCCTTTAGACCGGAAGTTGAACAACTTCCGGAAGATGGACAGGCTGAACTCGATACTTTCCACCCACATATAGCAGACGAAAGCTACCAGGATTGCGACGGAGTTGGCATTGAGCTGGGCTGGCACTACCCCGTAGTAGCGAAGGGCCTGACGCACCTCCGCCCAGAGGGGTAGACGGAACCCCACCTCGAAATGTTCTAAAGGGATGGCGAGCTCCCTTTACGTCGCACGGTTGACCATGTCCTCGTTCCTAGGGTTTCGCGCAACGAACTCCGACGGGATGAAGTTCTCAGTTATCGAGAGGTATTCCGCCTGCGTCAGCCGACAGGGCAGGAAGTTATGGTCCAGGAAGGTTCGCGCGCACTTAGAGCGGCCCTCGGTCTCGCCAAGCATCTTGAGAAAAGGTGGAAGAGAAGAGGAAAGTCTAGTAGGCGAGTGGCTCTGAGTTGTAGAGGACAGCGCGAACAAGGTAAAGAGAAGGACGAAGGTGCAGAATCAGAAAGAAATAAATGTGGTTGGTGGGCTTCCCCATTTATAGAGAGAGAAGTAATCATTAGGGATTTCCTAAGCGGCGGAAGTGCGGTTAGCAAATTTAGATATTTTGACTCTTCATATTCTACCCAGCCTCGCCGACGCCTCTCGCACCTGCAAATGGCGAGAGCTTCCAGGAGGGACCCCGGATAAGAGAAAAGTAGCATACAGATATGAAAGGAAAAAAGGGTCCGGGAGCCAGGCTCTCGGCAAGATAAACAAAATAACAAGGTACATAAAAACTAAAAAAATATATATACCAAAGGCGTCTCGCGAGGCGAGAGCCTTAGAAATAACAATTATAAATAATGTTTTGATAGTCGGAAGGGGTACAAGCATGAAGGGTAGGCTGAGAGGGTTGGGGTAGGAAGATGCGAGATTCTGCGGAGTTCAATACTGCTCCTAACGTCAACGACCCCGACCTCGCCTTCCTGATCTCAGCGACACCCGTGGGTAGTGGTATGCGGTCAGGGAAGTGAGCCCCTGGTTAGCCAAGCGCAGCTGATCTCGGACTCGCGCAATATGCCTTCCAGGGGATGTCTCCTCCCATTCAACCTGGTGCTCCTGCTCACTGAGAAGGTGAGTGTAGTCCCTCTCGATCACAACCATCCGCCGCTCGACCGTCTTTTCGAGTCTCGTCAACGCCAGCGAATCAACTTGGCGCATCCCAACGAGCTTTGTCAGGACTTCCGTTATTCGCTTCCGCCGAGTTCTGCCGCTACCATCGGCGTCTAGATATTCCTCCATGTCGCTGGGGTAAGGCAGGGGCGAGATCGTCCCCTCTTCTTCATCGGCTTCCGCCTCCGCAGCCGTCAGATCTAACAGTAAAAATCTAATCAAATCAAGCAAGGGTGAAAAGACTGGGCAAGGACTGCTTACCTATGCCAGGGGGTGGGCTCCGGGCCGCAGATCGAAAAGAAGGGCCGGGTTGCCCTTCCGTGATTTTTCCAAAAAGGAGGTGGAGCGGTTTGCCTCGTCCCGGGGGTACGCCGTGCGCTCCAGAGCGGTGGTTTCGGCCAGTTGCGGAGCGGCGATACCTTCTTCCGTCGGAGGCCGAGACCCTGACACGAGAGCGGTTGATACAGTAACAACCCTCCCGGGCGAGAGGGGAAGACCGGTTACTGCGTTCTTAGGATCATTGAGTGCGGGAGTTTGGGGGGCCCGGTGGGTGAGCCTTGGGCTGTCGATGACGGGAGTTGTAAGGAAACGAATCAGCAAAAAGAAGGCAAGCCAGCGCGATCAGGAGTCAGAGAGGGAGAGGCCAAATCCTTCTTCGAGTGGTCTCACCTAACCGACTTAGCCTTCCTCTTCTTCGGTCAGGAAGGCGAGCTGGCCGGCCTCTCGCGCATAAGCCAGGGGGCAACCCCGACGCTGTTGGCATGGGCCCTCGCCTGAGCCGCGACGAGACGGTCTTGGAATTATTTCGAGAGTGGCTTCTTGCTACGTTTGACATACATCTTGACAATCTTGCGGGAGCTAAAGCGGAAGGTGACGACAACAACAGTGGCCTGAGAACTGGCATGATGGCGTGTGTGTATATATATATATATATATCTACATATATTATATATATATATCTACATGTATATATATATATAGATGTATACATGTATATATATGTATATATCTACATATATATACATGTATACATGTATATATATACATGTATACATGTATATATATACATGTATACATGTATATATATGTAGATATATATGTATATATGTAGATATATACATATATACATGTATATATATGTATATATGTACATATAGACATATATACATGTATACATGTATATATATGTAGATATATATACATATATATGTAGATATATATGTATATATGTAGATATATACATATATACATGTATATATATATATATATATATATATGTAGATATATACATATATACATGTATATATATATATATGTACATATAGACATATATACATGTCTATATGTGTAGATATATATACATATATATGTAGATATATATGTATATATGTAGATATATACATATATACATGTATACATGTATATATAGATATATACATATATAGATATATACATGTATATATATGTACATATAGACATATATACATGTATACATGTATATATATGTAGATATATATACATACATATGTAGATATATATACATATATATGTAGATATATATGTATATATATGTAGATATATACATATATACATGTATATATATCTATATATGTACATATAGACACATATACATGTCTATATGTGTAGATATATATACATATATATGTAGATCTATATGTACATATATACATATATATACATGTATATATGTATATATCTACATATATACATATATATACATGTATATACATGTATATATATGTATATGTACATATACATGTATATATATACATATATACATATATACATGTATATATATGTACATATATACATGTATATATATGTATATGTACATATATACACATATATACATATATATACATGTATATATGTCTATATGTACATATATACATACGAGCATCTTCGCACGGGCTACGCCCGTGCTCGATGCTCTCGGGCGGCCTCCGGCCGCATCCAGGCGGGCTTCTCCCGCCTCCGAACGGGCTTCTCCCGTGTTCGATGCGTCGTTGCGGGCTGTGCCCGCATCAAAGCGGGATGCGCCCGCATCAAATCGGGATGCACCTACATTAAGACGGGCAGTGCCCGCAATATATACATATGAGTACTCAAAATGACCGTAAAAAAATATAAATCAACATTATAATTTTTATTTTATAAAAAATTAAGTTTTGTCGTAAAAACATTAATTTCACGCAATATTTCTCTCTTCTTTTTCTCCTTTCCCATCTCTCTTCCTCTCTCTCCTCCTCCTCTCTCTCTCTCTTTCTCTCTCTCCCTCCTTTCTCTTCCAACTCTCTCTCCTCATCTCATGCTCTCTCTCATGATCCAATGATTCTTATTTGTTTTATGGTGTGCCTCCAAATACCTATATTGCTTTATATAATAAGATATATACATGTATATATGTATATGTATATATGTATACATGTATATACATGTATATATGTATATACATGTATATATGTATATATACATATACATGTATATATACACATATATACATATATACATGTATATACATATATACATGTATATATATGTATATGTACATATATACATGTATATACATGTATATATGTATGTGTATAGATGTATATATGTATGTGTGTGTATATATATATATATGTGTGTGTGTGTGTGGGTGTCTATATATAAATATGACTAACATGATATCTCAGAAGGCAAGTTTCCATACTTTCTCAAATCAGTTAAAGCTTTTTGAGATGCTCCCAGCCCAGCAATTGGCTAAGGAGGGGAAGCACTCAGAGATCTTCCGGGTTAGAGGAGGGACCTCCCAGCTGAGGCTTAGGGCAGTTCTCGATTCTTCGTTGCTAGTCACGGGTCGGGGGTTGGGAGAAATAGGTGTTGGTTACACCACAATGTCCGAACTCTCGTTGAGACCAATTTTTTGGCTTCAACACCTGTGGAATCCTAGATTTTAGATTATAGAGCATCGGTACTCTATGTAAGACCAGTTGCAAGAAAGATATGAAAGCATTATCTGAATGACGATGAAACTTTGAATATTTTGAGAATGAGTGTTGCTTTTGTTATAGGAAATATGTAAAAAAAGCCCAAAGTAAGGCCCATACAAAGCCAACTACCTCTTTAGGATTCAGTCTCACATCTTAGATTGAGATTTCTACTCTTCTCTCTTCTTCTAAATAAGGGTACAAATACATGTACGCACAATAATAATTTTGAGAAATTAATAAAAAATATATATACTATTTCTCTCCTTTCTGTGCATTTCTACATGGTATCAAAACTCTCTCTTTCGCGGTCTCATTTCCCTTAGCCGCAACCTTCTCCCTATGAAGCACAGATACTTCCCTGAAGGCAGCGTACCCGTACCGGATACGTATCCGGTACCGGTACGTACTCGATACTCGACGGATACACCATGTGGACACACTTGGACTTAGCACATCACTCTGCATATTGTGATAAGAGTCCGTTTTTCTAGAGTAAACAAAAGTTGGTTCTATTCTAGGAAGTGTTGGTACGCCCAATTAAGTTGTGTATCTGTACCGAGCATGCTTCTGGTACTGGTACGTTTTTGTTACAATTACGTGTATTGAACATGTTGATACGACATAAGTTATTAACAAAGCGATTAACTTGTCTCTAGACTAACCAGAGAATCAGACATTGAAATTGTTGATCTCTACCAATAAGAAGAAAAAAAAGACAGATGAATAGACTTAAGTTGAATTTTATCTCTTTTGATTAAACATATAAGAATTAATTTTTGTAATATTTATGAATGCTTAATGTTTGAAAATTTCATGTTATATTGAATTGATTTGTGGACTTGTACTTCAAGTGATCATGCTCGCTGATTCCTCTGTTGATTGTCCAGACTCCTGAAGTGATCACGAGCACTTTTGCCAGTGTTCCTGCTCACCGACTCCTCTGTTGCAAGCTGTAGGTGGTGATCGCCAGGCCGCCTGTTCTACCCGCGATTAGCGGTGTTCCTCTCTCACCGCATACAGTTGACAGTGAAAGTATGTTCATTGTACTCTGTTCTTGCCGCGAGTGCTCATCTGCTCGTGCCCGACTTAATGTTGTTGCTTGCCTAGCCACAACTTCTAGCAGCATGTGATTGCGGATTTTTCCCCATGGATTTGGCTAATGCTCCCTCTCTTCCTGCTCGTGCTACTATGCCCCTCCTTAAAATCCGTGATGAGCTTCGAATAACCACTATCTTTTTTAGTGGGAAGAAGAACTTTGTTAAGTGGGTGCACTGTGTTCGTCGTGTTCTGCAGACAAAAGACATCTTTCATTTCTCTTGATCCTTCGGCTTATGGAAGTCGCACACCTTCTCGGAGCAGGAGACTTAATGGAAGACCTCGTCTTAAATGTTCTCATTACGGTCGGGATGGTTATCTTGAGGCCACTTGCTATCGCAAGAATGATCTGACCAAACAACAACATGCATCTGTTACGGTCGGGATGGTTACCTTGAGGCCTATCCTGTTGCCGAAAACCCTAGAGACGCGAACATTGCTGAATCAATGAATATGAATAGCTCGAGATCGAGATCGAGATTGCGCGCACTAGACTGTGAAAATGCGAGCGCGAAGAAGAAGATAAAGAGCAGATTTTCACGTGTCTGGAGCGCCAAGTGTCATCGTCCGCCACCGCGAACCCGCAATGGGACCGACTGGCTACGGGCCCAAATTGTTCATGTGGCTATTGGCAGCCGGGATATTCAAAAATGACTATGGGAAGACCACTTTTAGGGATTAATGTCTCTTTGATTTTTCTAGGTAATTGTTATCCGCATTATAATTTTGACCATCCATAAAATTTTTTATATCCGCAAAACAGTTTCGTTTAAACTATATTTGCAAATCAAATTTTCTGTATCCGCAAATTGATGCACTTTGAATCTTTGTTTGCACCAATACTTTACAAAAACTTCATCTAATAAGAAAGAAAGAAAGAACATGCTCTTTGGATACAACATTCTCATCCATACAAATATCTATAATATATGTTGTACTAGTTACGGTAAAACGTCATCATATAAAGATCATTTGCCAGCTAACAAAAAAGTATGCATCAGAAATCGGAAGTTGCATCTCAACACTCTATGTTGTACTAGTTGGTATGGCGGCGACGATGACGTTTGGCTAGGCAGCGGTGATGGCGGTTGGCGCTGCGGCGGCGATGGTGGTTTTGGTGTGGCGATGGCTCCGGCGGGACGTCATGTGCGCAAGCTCCAGAGCACACAGCGGAGCCAGCGCAGTCTCGTGTGCGAGGGTCCGGGTGGACTCTTTGTCGTAGAGGGTGGTGTCCACCCGGCTGTACAGCCCGAAGGTGAGTGCGTAGGCCTCGCCGCTGGTAGTGTCCTGCTCCATCCAGGTCGGGAGGAGCGTTGAGATAGAAGCACAGTTGGCCTCGGGGTCCCATTGGAGAAGCGGCTGGCCCGTCTCGTCCAAGTGCCTCTCGCCGAGGCCGAAGTTCCGGTGCCATTTTGGGACCGGTCCCCCGGGAGCGTTCTCGGCGAGGGCTACTATCTTCGGGACGATACTCGTCATGTTCCCCGCGGACGGGGCCTTGGCAGGAGTCTCAGCAACAGACTTGCCCTTGTTTGGCGTGGGTGTTTTGGACTTCTTGGAGGGAGCTGGGGGAGGAGCATCTGGCTTCCGCTTCTGGACACTCAGCTGAGACGAGGTCTCGAGTACCTCCCGGCAGGCCCAAGCCGACGACTGATCGAGGCATAAGCCGTGGGCGAGAACCCCAGTTTCCTCATACTGTCGGTGGAGAGGGATTTCTCGCTCACCTGCGCAAGCAATAAGGGTTAGTTTCGTTGAACATCAAGGCATTAATCAAAGAAGGCAGGCAAGACAGTACCTTCCCCGACGGGGACTGGCGGGAGGGAGTCGATGTCCCGCCACAAGAACTTAACGTCAAAGTTCTTGGTGCCGAAGAAGTTGAGGAGGGCGGTCTTGTGCCCCCCAAGCGCGGGAGTCTTGTAGGTCGCCTCGCCATACTGTACGGGCGATAGGGGCACATTGCCGAAGCTCCCGGTGACGAAGATGAACTTCTGCGGCCAATGGTGATTCTTGTTGGTGAGGCCGCTGGTCTTGATTGTCTGTCCCGAGAAGAACACGATCCCGCTCTTGGCCCTGAAGTTGAATAGATTCCGGAAGACCAAGAGGTTGAACTCAATCCTTTCCGCTCGCATGTAACAGATGAATTCCACCAGGAGCGCGACAGAGGTCGTGTTGAGCTGTGCGGGACCACTCCAAAGTAGCGGAGGGTCTATCGCACCTCCGGCCAGAGGGGAAGGCGGAACCCCACCTCAAAGTGCTCAAAGGGAATGACGAGCTCCCCTTCCGGCAAGAAGTTTATCTGCTCTTCTCTCTTGGGGGCCGCGTGACAAACCCCGACAGGATGTAGTTGGCCACCGCAAAAACATACTCCTTCCTCGGTCAGCCTGCAAGGGGGAAGTCATGGTCGATGAAGCCCTGCGCACACTTGGTCCGGCCGTCGATCTCCCCGACATTTTAGTGAGTGCTATAACGGGTTAGGGCTTGCGCAGGTAGCGAGATCTCAGGAAAGCGAGTGCGTGGAAGGAAGACGAAGGCTCGGGATTGAATGGAGTAAGTGCGGTTGGTGGTATGGCTTATTTATAGGAAATTTCGGCAATCATAATGTTTTCCTAAATGTGGCGGGGTACGAATAGCTTTTTAAAATATATTGATGCCTTGTAATCCACCTGGCCCCGCTTCCGCTTCTCTTACCTACGAATGGCGAAAGCCTCCGGGTAGTCCCTGGGTAAGCGAAAGGCATAGCGCAAGATAAAAGAAAAACGAGCATTCAGCAAAACAGACATTACAACAAGCAAGAACATTGTTTAATCATACTAGTGGCCACTAGCGAGGGCAAAATCAAAATGTTTATTACAATCATGCGGAAAGCTAAAGTAAAAAAGAGGAGGGAGCCGGCGCGCTTAATACTGGACCCGTTGACAACGACCCCGACCTCTCCTATCCGACTGCAGGGGCACTTGCGGGTAGTAGTAGGCGCTCATGGCCGTCAGATCCTAGTTGACCAAGCGCATCAGGTACCGGGCTCGCGCGAAGTGCCTCTCGGGGGAAGTCTCCTCGCATCCGTCGCATTGTCGCTCCATCTCCCCGACAAGGTGCCCGTAGTCCCGCTCGAGGACCCCTAGCCGGCGCTCAGTGGCAGCCTGGTGTGCTTCCCCCCGGCAGGAGTTGTCCCGATGCGTCCAGATCAGCTTGGCCAACACCTCCACCATCCGCTCCTTGAGTGTCTCGGCATCCTCGGGATCTCCAAGGAAGTTGGCGAGCTCGCTGGGAGATGGTGGGGGAGAGAACTCCTCCTCGTCGACTTCAGGATCCACCGCCGAGGTGTCCCAGTAACCTGGCGAGAAATTGCGGTCAATATCAGAATACTCAAGCGAGAAGGGAAGGTTCGACAGTTTACCTGGCGTTAGTATGGAGCTCCCGCCTAGTGACTTGCTGGAAGGACCAGGTCTTCCCTCAGAGTGTCCAGTAAATATATTGTGGCCCGCTTTCCCTCGTCCCGGACAGGTTGGCGTTTGCGCCGACAGGTGGGTCTCGGCAGGAGGGGAACTTCCGGAACTTTCTCGGTTGAGGGGCGAGAGCCTGACGCCGGTTCTTTGGGGACCTCGGCAACCGGGGTCTGGGGCGCGGGGCTGACCGGGCCCGTGGTCCCAAAGGGAGGAGCTGCGGGAAAAAGCATAAGCGAGAGGGTACTCGGGTTACAGGACGCGAGAAGGTAATTACTATCAATCATACCTGGAACGGTTGCGGTCTCGACCCGGGTAACTTGGGGGTCGTCTCTAGAGCCTACAGTTCGCTCTCTTTGGGAAGCCGGAGGGACTCGACATTCGCCGGGGGAGCGCCGGTGTCTCTATCTGGCAGGATCTCCTGCAAATGGGCCTGGGGCTCAGGATAAAAAGCCTAAGATTCCAATCAGAAGAAGCGAGTAGAATACCTCTGTGAGGATGACAAGGTTCTCGCGGTTCGGTGTAGGTGTCGGAGACGCAAGCTCTTTCGCTGCTGGGTTCCACCGAATCATTTTCGCCCTCTTTGGTCGATAGGGCGAGTCAGCATGCCTCTTAGACGAGAGCTTGAAAGCATACATGTAGGCCTTGGAGCTGGCCTTCTCTTGTGCAGCTGCAGGACGATCAATGAGCTCTTGCGAGAGAGGTTTCGCGGTCAATCTGTTGTACATGGTTGAAATGGCAAAAACTCAGGGGACGATTTGAGGACGAACATGGATATCAACTCCTGGGCCATCCTGTGGTATTTATAGAGCCGTGGAGGGACCCACAAAAGATTCCCTTCCAGGTCAGCAAGCACTCGTCAAATACCCGGGGTTGGATGATTATTTCTGAGCTTTGCGAAAGCTCGCAAAGAGCGGGGATTGAGTACAACTCTGTATTCGCTGAGTGGGCCCCCCTCCAGGTTCAGGGCTTTGCGGGATATTTAGGTTCAACCTTCAGATCAGCATTCGCCAAGGGGGAGCGAAAGGGATCCCGCCCATAACAGGCGGGGAGGCTCTCGCCCATAGCAGGCGTGAGGGGTCTCGCCCAGGTGATTGGCAAATGACCCTATGATCCTGTTTCCATCCTCTCTGAGCCGCGGAGGTGAGTGCCTAACTTGCCCAGCACTCGCCCCTTTAGGCGAGTGGCGCCTTCATGGGCCACTCGCCCAGTAGGGTCCAGAGACAAATTACTTGGATGTCTTTGAAGGGCTGCAAATAGCATTCCAGAACAGTGGAGTTTGGCTGTTGGCAGACCACTTTTGGCTGCATATAACAGTTTAGAACGGTGGAGCTACGGTATTTGCAGGTCAGGTTTTGAAATCTATAAAGAGACCCAAGGGGGTACCTCTGAAGGCCAGCTTTCCAGTTTTCTAATTCTCAGATCTTCTTGCGCTTTCAGTGGTGTCCTTAGCTCAGCACTGGCTAAGGAGATGAAGCGCTCTAAGATCTTCCGGGTGTGTGGTGGGACCTTCGTGTTGGAGTTTTGGGTCAGTTTTGAGTTCCAAGTCTTCGGTCAATCCAGCTTGATAGGAGAAGTATGCAGTCACCCCTTCCCCAAGGGTCTAAACTGCACAGAAGCTTGTTTCCGGTTTCAACATTCATCACCTTAGAGCAGGGTTAGGCTACCCAACCATATTTGCTAGAGTTAGAGAACTTGTTGGTTTCTCAGGAGAGTTTGGTAAGTGATAGAGGAAATCATGTTGTTCAATCTATACTCGATTAAGGAAAATGTACCTATCGAAATATATCATCAGATATAAAGATATCAAGATTGTATTAAAACTCGGGTTTGTCGAGTACTGCTACTTCAAAAAAACAATTATTATTTTATCAATCAAAACTTAAAAGAAATTATATTTAATTTAAAATACGAAATACAAAACTAAGCTTGATCAAGACAAACTTTGAAATTAAATAGAAATGTTGATTTATAAATTCTAATCAATGTCTTGACCGCGGGGATTCTCAAGATATGATCGTACCTCTCTCGAGGAATACACCCAACTGATATTAAGAACATCAACCGAACACTCGTCCTATAATTGAATACCAAATACTCGCCTTACCGAGGTGAATCCCGCAAAACCAGAAAAATCACGTAATCCTCTCTTGAAGGTTACGTTCAATTCTCTTTATTCTCGAGCGATTGATTCGTACACGAGGCTCTCGGCTAACCAAAAAAAACAGATATAAAATCATACATAGACATATGATATTAAAATAAATCAAGAATAAATCAAAGTAGATCAGAAATATAAACGAATGATAAATTACTTCATTCAACGTCCGCAATGAACAAGATCTAAAAATTCTATCTACTTAACATGAAATAAAAATTAATAAGAAAAAAAGACATTGCTGTAAATAAAACTAAAGATTATCATTGCATAAAATGAAAACAAGGAGTACATGAAATGGAAGAGAATTACATTGCATAAAATAATATCAAACATAAAATAAAATCTATAACTAAAAAAAAATAAAAGCATCTCCACCCAAAAAGGGTAGGGGAAGAGAGAGCGCATGAGAGAGGGAGTATGCTTGGAATATGACCTCTATATATAGGCAAATGAGGAGGATGAAGGTGGAGGAATATGAAGGGTTAAAATAATGTGATTATTTAAGAGAAATAGGAGGGGTGGTAATATGAATAACCATAATAATTTAATATTGGGGTGAAGTGGATGAGGAGGTGAAGGGGGTATGGCTCTTTCGATTCAGGATCCGCTCAATTTCTGACGAAATGGAGGGGATCCAGTTCATGGTCATGATGGCTTGCATTTTGATCCAACAGGTTCAGTCATTCTTAACCTTTTATATTTTTTTTATTCGAAAAAAATCTCATCCACAGGATATTATTTGGACTGATCTTGATCATTAAAGGATGAAATGGATCCCCTCCATTTCATTTGAAATGGAGAGGATCCCGATCGGGCTCTTTCATGTGGGAATGCAAATGGGCAACACCATAAAAGTGGAGGTGATGAGGTGGCATATAAATGGAGATATTCATGTGGGTAGCTATTAACATGAGAGGTTTCATGTGAGTCATGGCTATTAAAGAAGATGAAGCCGTGGTGGCGCTGCATGAACGGGAGGGACTAGGATCCTCTCCATTTCAGACGAATTGGAGGGGTCCAGTTTGCGGCCTTGATTGCCTCTCCAAAGTCAAAGAAACTTAGCTGCACTCGTGGGGCCCACTAGCAAGGTCAGCGCTCTCGCCTGTCCGCCGTCCGATCTGGGAGGAAGCAATCAAGGCTGCGAGCTGAATCCCCTCCCGTTCGCGTGAACTGGAGGGGATCCCAGTCCGAACGGGAGAAGGTGATGGATTTTAATATTAATGAGCCGGCGACGCGGATCCTCTCCAGTTGGGGCGAACTGGAGGGGATCCAGTTCGCGGCCCTGATTTCGCTTGGGAAATCGGACGACGGAACTCCACTCGCAGCTGATATGACGAGCAGGCCCCGCGAGTGGAGTTACCTCCTCCGCCGTCCGATTTTGGAGGCGAAATTTGGGCCGCGAACTGGACCCCTCCAGCTCGCCCCAAATGGAGACGATCCCGGTCCATGTGGCGGTGGTGTGCTACAACGATCAAAGAGAGAGAGAGAGAATAATAAGTTCTTATGGTTAGCCAAAGGGAGATTAATGGAATTCGGTTTGCAAGGAGGGAATGCATGGGAGATGAATGTGGGCTGGCGATATTAAATGAAATTGTTGTTGAGAGAATTGAAATGTAACAGTATACAATTAAAGATGGTGGCTACAATATTAAAATGAAGAAGTGGTGGTATATTATGGGGGTGAAATGAGGTGGTTGTAATAAAAATACATAAATGTAGAGGTGGGTGGCACAAGTTGCTTGGGATTAGCCTCATGCAAAGGTGGCGGGTTGCAGCGGGGCATCGAGTGGAGCTTGACTTGGCGTCGAGTGAAACAGGCATGACGTTGAGTGGAGGCAGGTTGGCGTCGAGTGGAGGCAGCACGACGTCGAGTGGAAGGCAGCATAGCGTCGAGTGGAAGGCAACATGACGTTGAGTGGAGGCAACATGGTGAGCTACACGTGCATGGATGCGGCTCGAGCAATGCAGCGACTGACGAAGATGATGCTTCAGTGAATATTTTGTTTTTTTTAACGTCATGAACATTTCATGAGCATGATCTCGACATTAGTCCTATAAAATAGAAATAAAAATAAATAAGTGAACAAAATATAAAACAAAATGTATTTTTTTTAAAAAATGCATAATATATTACTATTTGTATTAAATATTAAACTAAATTATATAATCAAAACATGAATAAAGTCTACTCATCAGCAAGGCAGATGTCTGAATGTTTTATCTCAAGGGGAGATAGCGAGATTCCGTACTCTGGGAAGAAAAGATGAGATAAGAAGAAGAAGACCTATGATGGTGAGAGCACTTCTACCTCATCAAATTTGAAGGGAGGCAAGTCTCCTCCTAAGCATGATGGAGGTCAAAAGGGACCTAGGTGCTTCAGGTGCCACAAAGTTTGTCATATGAAGAAGATGAATCTTCAACCAGGACATGCGGTGGGGAGAGGGGAAGGGTCAGAAATAAGAGATGAGTGGGGGGACTGTTTCTTGGCAGACATGACGACAACATTAGTTGATGTCTTGGCCTCCATCAACTTCCAGGAAGATTGGATAATTGAGTGTAGGTGTAGTCATCAACTCACCAGAGATGAGTTGAAGATCTCCTCACTTCAAGCATACAAGGATAATGGTGTTATCATTACTGTAGATGATTCAGTACATGCAGTAGAGAGGGATGAAATATAGTTTTGGGGTAGTGAGGAGAAGCCACTCACCTTGAAAAGTGTGTATCATATGCCAGGTATGAAAAAGAACTTGTTCTCGATAACTAATGCAATGGATGCAGGTTACCACGTTCTGTTCGAACCAACAGAAGTGAAGTTTCTTCGAAACTTGTCATCGATGAAGACTAATATTACTCACACGGGGAGGCGTGCGAATGACTTATTTGTGTTATCGACTAGCTCCTATGCAGAGAAGATGAAGCTGAATGATAGCGCTGCTATATGACATGAGAGGCTGAGACATATTAGGATGGATAAGCTGAAAGCTATGACAGTAAAGTTTCTTGTGAATGGTTTGCCTAGTCTCTCACCTATGGGCGGTAGTCATGTATGTGAGGGTTGTCAATTTAGGAAGGCACGTCGCCTCTCATTTGACAAATTTTTATTCAGGTGTAAGGCACCGTTGGAGTGCATTCACAGTGATCTGATAAGACTGTGTGTTACACATACCTACTCATGTAATAAATATATGTTGGTGTTGGTTGATGACTTTACTGAATACACTTAAGTGTACTTTGTAAAGGAGAAGTCAAAAGTCTTCCATAAGTTTGTGAAGTTCAAACAGCTCGTTGAAGGTGTGATGTCATGTGGATAAAGAAGCAGAGGATGGATAATGAAGGAGAATTTACTTCCACCGAGTCCTCTACCTTCTGCAGGAAACACAAAATCAAGAGGGAGCTGACTTGTGCACATACTTCACAATAAAACAGAGTGGCGGAGAGGAAAATCTATCACTTAACAAAGATTTATAAGAGTTGGCTTCATGTTAAAGACAAACACACGGTCATATGGGCAGAGAGAATGACCTGTGCAGTATATATCATCAATATGATGTCTTTGAGTCCTGTCAACATGAATTATCCTCATAAACTGATGTTCAAGGAGAGGTTTAGCGCGAAACATCATCGAGTGTTTGGTTCTACTTGCTTTGTACACATCCTGAATGTTCTCAGAACCAAGCTGAATGTTAAGGCACAAAAGTGTGTATTATTGGGTATGATGAGCGGAAGAAGGGGTAAAAATGCATTGATCCCAAAACAAAGAAGTTCATTGTCTCGAGGAATGTGGTATTCGATAAGTTGATGTCATATTATGGAAGCTCTACTGTAGAGTTGTAGGAGAGTAGAGAAGAAGGAAAAAAGAAAAGAGGTTGATGATGATCTTCTAGTGGATCTGTCTGTAGCTCTAGGTGATCCGGTTACATCAAGCTCGGGGTCAGGTGCTTCAGTTTCTGGAAGTAGAGGAGTGATGCTTTTATTATTTATAAACGGAGATCTGATATAGAATATGCAGTAGCAGAAGTGGTGGAGACTGGAGAGTGCATGTCCGGCCTTGCGAAGGTCGAAAGGGATCAGCATACCACTAGCTCCGTTTAGAGAAGGCAATATGATAAGCATGGTCTCATGTTTCTTTGTCGGACCTTTAAACGAGCGAGAACCAGCTTTCTTTAAAAACATCATTGGAGTGAAGAAGTCAGGAGATGTCATGGATGGGAAGATGACTTTACTTAAAAAGAATGAGACTTGAGATCTTGTGCCCAAAGTAGATGACGTTACTCCAGTTACTTGCAAATGAGTGTACAAGTTAAAAAAAAAAGCAGATGACAACATTAAACAATACAAAGCTCGTCTTGCAGCTCTGGGGTTCTCTCACCAGTACGGTAAAGACTGAGCAGATAATCAGTCATGTGGAAAATATGACATCAGTGAGGATGGTTATTTTTTTTCGCGGCTTGTCAAGGATAGACTATTTGGCAACTCGACGTAAAGAACTCTTTTTTTGTGGGGAGATTGACAAGGATATATTCATGGTGCAACAACCAGGTTATGTATCTGAGACTTATCCATGACTTGTCTGCAAGCTGAAGAAAGTCTTGTATGGCTTGAAGCAGGCGCCTCGAGTTTAGTATGTGAAGATAGCCGAATACCTATAGTTTTGTGGGTACTTTGCATTTGACTTAGACTTGAGTCTATTCATCAAGAAGGGGGATCTTTGATTCTTGGTACCATTGTATGTCAACAACATGATCGTGTCAGGGAGCTGTGTCAGAGAGCTGGCAAAGCTTGATCCCAAAAGGGTTAAGCGAAGTGGCTCAAGCAACAATTCATGAAGGATGAGAAGAGCAACTCTACTCCACTCAAAGTTAGGTTGGAACTTCAGAGGTATGAAGGAAGGATTCTTCCAGATACAAAAGTTTTCCAGGGCTCTAGTGGGTAGCCTGATCTATCTAACGATTACATGGTCAGACATCTCTAATGTTATTGGTCGGGTAAGTCGGTAGAAGCAGGAGCCCAGGAATCCTTATTTGGAGGCTGCGAAGGGAATATTGAAGTACGTGAAATCCACCTCGGACATGAGATTGTTGTACGAGAAGGACATAAGCTGCAATTTGCATGGATACACAGATGATGAGTAGGTAGAGATATAGATGATCGGAAGTCAACATCTGTGTATGTCTTCATGTACGGATCAACGACTATTTCGTGGTTCAGTAAGAAGTAGGATTCAATGTACATCTCCACTACAGAGGCAGAATGCAAGACGTCATCCTTAGCAGACCAGGAGGACATTTGTCTACGCAGGTTAGTGGAAGACATTTACCAGGAGGTGCGAGGTCCTACTCTGCTTTTGCGGTGATAATGTCAGTGCTCTGAAGCTAGTTACAAATCCAGTTTGTCACGTGAGGGCGAAGCACATCAAGATCGAGCATCACTTTATTCGAGAGAAAGTGTTGGAGGGATCTCTAATGAAGGAGTATGTTCAGAGCAAGGACAATGTCGCAGACATCTTCATGGAGCCGCTTTTGAAGGGATCGTTTTGATAGTGTTTCCATTATGATCTAGAAGTGATCAAAAATAGTCTCACTACCAACGCAATATAAGCCTATGAGGTCGTTGTTGGATCCCTAGTTGGATTTGGGCTAGGTTCACTAATTAGGATGTCTGACCCACAATGTACAGCCAGGGTCATGTGTTTTGAGTCTTAGAGTTTAGGCTAAGTCATTAGGTTCAACCTTACATGGACCAACCATCAGAAGACTTCAGATTGACTCAGGACTTAGACGAAATCAAATTCAGTATATAAGTTCGACGTTCGTCGAATTCAGCTCCACGATCGCAGATCGTTGATCGACGAACTCAGAGTTAACTCTCTGAGTTGAGCTCGATGATATTTGAGCTCAGGTCGATGAAGTATGGAATTCAACTTCAACACATTCTCTCCAGAATATTTTTTTCTGAACTCAGCTCGACGAAGATAGATTATCAGCTTGACGATCTTGGAGCGTAGAATTGGCAAGTTATTCACAGAATACAGTTCCCTATGCTCAGCTCGACGAACTTGGATCTCAAGTCGACGAACAAGTTTTCTCAGGTCGACGAACAGGATTTCTCAGCTCGACGAACTTGGATCTTAGGTCGACGAAATCTGTTCTTTGGTCGACGATTTCTGTTGCAGTTTCAGACTTAGAATTTCCCTCATTTATGTCCTTATTCCATATTATTTAGCAATATTTTTCCGAGTAATTAATGCACATATTCTCTGAATATAGTCGTTATTGATAGCATTAATTATGGTCTTCATCAGGTTAATTACTTGCTTAATTAATTGGGACAGTTGGGGGAACTCATTAAAGAAAATATTCTCCAGCCGATTTTCATTCTCCAGACAGTCAACAATTAATGCAGAGAATTCAAAATTCAAAGGAAAATTCAACCAGAGAATATAAAAGAGATTTTTTTCTTTTCAGTCGACAGTAATAAGGAAGAAGAAAGAGAGAACACAGCACAGAAAAGATAGAAAATACAGAAACAGTCTCAGACATTCTCAGTGCAGAAAACATTTTGTTTTCACCTTGATCTTTCTGAAGAAGAACAACAACAATCACTATCAAGAGTGTTCTTCAACTTCAACTCCAGGAGCTTTCAAGGACAACAATCTCTGAATCAGTCAGAAGTTCCTGGATCATCTCAAGTCAAGGATGAAGACCTACTACACTCTGTGCAAGGCTTCAAGTGATTTCTGAAGAAGTCTTGACAACAACAAATCCACTAGTATTCTCAGTTGTTTGAGAAAGAGAAGACACCATCAAATCTCTCTCCCCCTCCTGTATAAAGGGTTTATTAACTCCCTTCAAAAGTTTATTTTGATTTTTTGGCACCTGATCAAAAGCTCAAAGGTGGCAGTCACCTGATCAAAACCTGCTAGTGGATTCCTACCAGGGTGGTAGAAGAGTGGATGTACCCAGGTTGGGGAACCACTATAAATTCTTGTGTTTTCTGGTTTCCCTTTTTCTTGTTGTTCTTGTTGTGGTTGTGATAGACTAGTTTGCTGTGTTAGAGTATATTAATTTAGATTGTTTTTCCTTTCTGTTATTATTGGTATCACATATTCTTTACTCTGATAAAATCTTATACAGCCAAAAAAGTTTTAACATACTCTATTCACCCCCTATAGAATAATCAGATCTAACACCTATCTTTCAATCGCACATAAGAGTATTGGAGAAAAGGTTTGTGTTGACATTGCTCATATGTGATATGAGTGAAAGGTCAAGTCTATGACATTTTGGATTTGGAGGTTTTTCCAAAGTCGGACCTATATTGTGAATATAGATGACCGGGTAAGTTGTCGAAAGGTATCTTGATGTTTCAAGGAATCTGTCTGAATTCGTCGAGATGTCTCTTGACATCTCGACGAATTGGACTTGAATTTTTCGAGTATTCTCTTGATGTTTTGACGAATTGGACTTGAATTCGTTGAGTATTCTCTTGATGTTTTGACGAATTGGTCTGTCTGTTAGAGTATTCTCGTGTTATCTCGACGAATGGATCTTTGATTCATCGTATATACACGTGTCATCTCAACGAATGCTGTTAACCATGGTTTGATTCTTTAAGTCCGATTTCGGCCTGGTCTGCATGTAATGACTGTTTCGGTCTTTGAGTATAAATAGATGGATAAATGTTATCTCAGTGTGCTTGACCTCATCGATCGAGATCGAGAGTGTGACGACTTTTTCCTCCGACGAAACTGTTCCGCAATCTAGAAGTCGCAGCCGCTGCTCCGTGTTGCCGACCATTCCGATCCGTTGTCGTCGTTGGGAAAGTGTTTTATAAGTTTCGTCTTCTTCACCGCCACCTCTCCTTTAATGGATCTAGCAATCCGTGGAGACGTTGAGGGCATTCCTTCTTCCAATCTGGATCTTGTGTGATAAGACTCTAAGGGTTCTTCTTGCTTGTGTGGATACTCATAGAGGCGTTGATATACTTCTATGCTTGGAACTCCAGCTGCAAGTGTTCGCCGGACTTCCTTGTAGCACCTTGGTTGAGTAATGACTCAATCCGACTAAGGCATGCTTTTATCTAAAGTTGTTTTTACTTCTCAATCAATGATCATCAAAAGATCCATTTCTCTTTGGGTTTTTTTGATTCCTTATTCTGATGTGCACATGTGATGTGCCTCTCATAGAAACCCAACACGTTTGACTGGTTACGGGGATTGCTTGGTATGATTTCCGACTCTCACTTCAAGGGATAGTGTTAAAATGTTGAAGTGAGTAGTCGTGCGACTTGAAGTGTCTAACTGCCTAACACTGGCGATAATGCTATCACCGAGCGATAGTGGAGATTCCTGAATATTACTCCTTCACCTATAAATAGGGGTTTTGACCCCCATCATTTGTACCAGATCAGTAAGAACTGTACATCAGGACAGAAGCTACAGTTAGAAATCTTTTAACCACGCGACAAGGGAGAAGAGGTCTCTGGCTAGCTTGTTTGCATTCTGTGCGACTCGCACTGGTTGGTTTGATGACTAGATCTGGAGGTTAAGTAAGTAGTCTAGCTTTAGTGCAGTTGCAGGTTTCAGTTGGCGACAAGGAGACTAACGCTAGGCGATATCAATATCGCCGACGATAGCACGGGTTTGCGACCAGAGCAATTTTCTTCCTTGGCAGTTCTCAGACAGTGTCACTAAGTGACTTGTTTGTGTGACCTCTATGGCCAGGCGGTTAGAGGTGCGGTTAGGCAGCTAGAGGTGTGAACAGGCGGCTAAGCGATCATTGTTTGCTTGCCTTATTTTTTGTCTGTTTTGATCTCCGTCCAATGCAACACAAAATCATGTCTTACGCTTATATGTCTCATTGTTGCAATTGAGTAATGAAGCGATACAAGTCTTGCTTGCTTCCTCATTATTAGTGATTTACTTTCTTGATTGGTTGAGAATTTCTTCGATCTCATCAGTAAATTTTACAATAACTACCTATGAAGAGAAACCTATTATTTTATCCTTTGAGGTAACCAAGGATGCACTCATTCCCATACAAATTAATATAGCCGCGCGGTCATAACCGTGACATATATTAATAACATGCCATAATTTTAACCACAAGACACAGCCGGCCGCTTTACCGTAAAGTGTAATTCATCATTGAGATGGATCGCCCTGATGCGGCCAACGAACTCATACGAATGCAAAGACTTGTACAAGAGAGAAGAAGCCAAAGGAGAGCTAATCTAAAATCTAAAAGGAAAGAAGAGAGGAGAGTTAATCTAACATCTAAAAGGAAAGATAGGGGACACTTTGTCTATCGCCCCTCGGCTCCTTCGGACCCCTGACTCTATCGGCTCACCTACTATGTATCTTTCTAAGTTCAGCTCCTTCAAACCGTTCACCTTTTTTTGTATAGATGACCCTTGGACACTATCGCGGCTCACTCCCTCGAACCTCGAGACCATAGATTCACCTACCGTGTACCGTTAAGCTTATATAAGCCCTTTGGTATTCACTTTATTTCTCACTACATTCTCATATAAAGAAAGGTTTTGATTCAAAACACAAAGATGATGATTTCACTGGGCCCTGTTTTCTAGTAGTATTACAAAGCCAGTTTTCACTAAGAAAACCAAAAATACATTAGAAAACTGAATAAACTATAGAAAACATTATAAAACATAATGAAGCATAGCCATCTGCCTCCACTGCCATCATCTCTTGGTTCAATTGTGAACATTCAGCACATAAACCCTAAACATTTGTCGTCGGGCGCTAAGCATTTGCCAGCCGATGGTTCTTCGAGTGCCAATACATGATGCTCGCCGCAAGTGTGAGCATCATCTTCTGATTCACCTGATTGAATGATATTGGCGAGCGAAATCAAAAACTATTCATTAAATTTTAAGAAAAAATGATCGTAAAGTACCTCCAGTATGTCCTCGGGTAACAAAAAGATGGAGCAACCAAGCTTTCGTGCCACGGAGATGATGTAGGAGGCATTCATTTTTTGCTCTTCCTCTGTGTTGTTTCTAGATAGTTAAGGCACAATACATTCTCGATCCGGAGCGGTCATAACCGAAATATTCATGATTCAGAGAATGTAAGATGATACCGGAACAACGAAAAATGGTTTGGGGTTTTAGGTGGAGGTGCGTGAGTTTTACGATCTAGGACTATAAGCCCCACACTGCCACACATAAAGGCATTTGTTAAATAAAGGTTCATTTACATAATGTAAAGCCCGTGGTGGTATAAAGCTCATAATGAAAGCTCAGTAGCTTCTCTTTAGTCTCACGTCTCCAAATTGTAAATTGTTTTATTCTCTATACCTATTTATACTACACTTCAAGGGATGCATATAGCTTGATCAGTGCTATCTATCATTCTAACATCTTTAACCACTAACATATGAGTAATGTTTTGTAATACAATGTTAGAAACTAAGCATTCTGTTGGAGGAGAAAAGTTAATTGAGTTTATTCATCCACATGGGGGTATTTATACAAATACAACGATATGACACGTCACTGATCCGTGTGCTCTCATATTTCCTAAATAGCAATCGATCTATTTAGGAAACAAATAACGTAATCAATACAAAGATTATATGCAATATCCAACACCCACCCTCAAGTTGGGCGTGTGATGTCAGCCATGCCGAACTTGCCAATAAGATCTGCGAACATACTGGAACTTAGACCCTTTGTGAGAACATCGGCCAACTGTTGGTCAGATGGTATGAATGAGATAACAACGGTTCCTCGGTCGATATTTTCCTTGATGAAATGTCTGCCAATCTCAATATGTTTCGTACGATCATGTTGTACCGGATTGTGGGCAATGGAGATTGCAGCTTTGTTGTCACAATACAATCTGATGGGCTCACTTCCTTTAAGCCCAAGTTCCTTCAGGATAGTGGAGACCCATAATCCTTCACAAATGTCATGTGCGATTGCTCTAAACTCGGCCTCAGCACTGGACCTAGCAACAACATGTTGCTTCTTGCTTCTCCAGCTGACCAAATTCCCACCAATCATGGAACAGTATCCGGTTGTGGAGCGCCTATCGGTGGGCGATCCAGCCCAGTCCGCGTCAGTGTAAACTTCAATAATCAACTCCTTATTTGGTGAGAACAGGATGCCCTTCCCTGGTGAGGACTTGAGCTATCGGAGGACACGATGCGCGGCATCAATATGACGGGCCTTTGGAGAGTGCATAAACTGGCTGAGAACTCCCACAGCATAAGAGATATCTGGTCGAGTGTGAGATAAGTAGATTAATTTCCCTACCAGCCTCTGGAAACTGGGAATGTCATCGATCACATCGCCATCTTCTCTGCCTAGCTTGTGATTGGCTTCGATTGGGGTGTCGGCAGGCCGACACCCGCTCATCCTAGTGGCTTCAAGAAGGTCGAGCACATACTTCCTTTGTGATAGGAAAATGTCATGCTTTGATCTTGCAACTTCAATGCCGAGAAAGTATTTGAGATTGCCCAAATCTTTCACTTCAAATTCTTTTGCCAATTTCTCCTTCAGTGCTTGAATCTCCTCCTTGTCATCCCCAGTGATTATGATATCATCCACGTAGACAATCAGGACGGTTAACTTCCCCTTGTTGATTCTGATAAAGAGGGTGTGGTCGGCATTGCTCTGACGGTACCCAAACCTGTTCATGGCTTTGTGGAATCTTCCAAACCAGGCCCTGGCTGATTGTTTCAGGCCATAGAGTGGCCTCCGTAATCTGCACACTTTCCCTTTTGATCCGCTAGGGCTGAGTCCCGGAGGGAGAGCCATGTAGATCTCTTCTTCCAGGTCGCCATGAAGATAAGCATTCTTCACATCCAATTGGCAGAGTTGCCAATCCTTGCAGGCAGCACAAGATATGAGGATTCTGATCGAATTCATTTTTGCAACAGGAGCAAAGGTCTCCTGGTAGTCTATGCCCTCTGTCTGAGTATAGCCTCTTGCCACGAGTCGTGTCTTGTATCTTTCTACAATGCCAGAGGGGTTCTGTTTGACGGTGAATACCCATTTGCATCCAACAGCCTTTTTTCCTGGTGGCAGTTGTACCAGGTCCCATGTGCCGGTTTTTTCCAGGGCACTCATTTCTTCGAGCATTGCTAACTTCCACCTGTCGTCGGAAAGGGCATCCTGCCATGAAGTGGGGATGGAGACAGAGGACAAAAGGGAAACAAATGCTCCATGGGAAGCTGTTAGGGATGAGTAAGAAACAAACTGAGATAATGGATGTTGAGTGGAGGTACCTTCCGTAGGGATGATGGATCCCGACGACGGGTCAGGTGTGTGGTCTGATATCCAGATGTTGGGCCGCGTGTTCGATCCCTTGGGTTGACGAGAGTAAACCTGCGGAGGTTTAGTAACAGGGACCTTGACAGGAGGGGCGCAAGGAGTAGGAGGTGTAGACTGAGAGGGATGATATACCAGAGGAATAGGTAGAGGGGTGTCAGAGTAAGGTAAGGTACTCACTTCCGTTGTGGGAAGAGACCCCCCCTGAAGTGAGGGCCCATAGTAGCTTTCAGATTCCCGGAAGGTAACGTCCATGGTAACGTAAACCTTCTTATTGACTGGGTCAAAACATTTATATCCCTTCTGAGTAGGGGAGTAGCCAATGAATACGCACTTGTGCGCACGAGCATCAAGTTTCGGGCGGTGGTGGATATGGACGAAACAAACACACCCAAAAACACGTGGTGGGAGAGTGGTAGGTGGAACCCCAAGTGTGGTGAGGGGAGTTTTGAAACCGAGAACACGGGATGACATACTGTTTATAAGGTACGCTGCGGTGAGTACAGCATCCCCCCAGTAGTATTTAGGGAGTTGCATGTGGAGGAGGAGACACCGAGCAACTTCCAATAGGTGGCGGTTCTTACGCTCAGCCACCCCATTTTGAGCCGGGGAGTAGGCGCAGGATGTTTGATGGATAATCCCCCGATTGGCGAGGAACTGCTCGAAAGTGGAATCAATGAATTCACGGTCATTATCAGTGCGGAGAATCTTGATGGGGGTCGAAAACTGTGTAGAGACCATGTTGTAGAATTGCTGGAACAAGGGAAAGACCTCATTTTTTGCTTTCATAAGGTAAACCCAGGTGGTACGTGAAAAACAGTCGATAAAAGTTACAAACCAAAAACAACCCGAAATAGAAGCAACCCGGCAAGGACCCCAAACATCACTATGTATCAAATGGAAGGGAGCGGGACTTGGAGAGGAAATATGATTAAAAGAGGTACGATGATTTTTACCACGATCACATGCATCACAACGAAATTTATCAACTAACCCAGACGAGAAATTAGGAAATAAACGTTCCATAGAATGGATAGACGGATGTCCCAGCCGACAGTGCCAGGACTCCAAAGTAGTTGTCCGATCCACATGGAGAGCTCGGGGAGGAGAGGCCGGGGTGGAAGAATCGAACACATATAGCCCGTCCACCAGACTACCAGTTCCAATCACCGTTCCCGTCTTCAGGTCCTGAAAAATGCAAGAAGAAGTAAAGAAAGTTACTGAGCAGTGCATAGAATTGGTTATATGACTAATAGAAAGGAGATTGCGGGTAAAGTTTGGAACATGAAGAACAGAGAAAAGAGTTAGGGAGGAGCACGAGATGGAGCCTTTTCCGACAATGGGAGAGAGGGAACCATCTGCGATGCTCACTTTGTCCCGACCAGACAACGGAAGATAGGACACAAAACCTGAGGAGGAGCCGGTCATATGGTCTGTTGCTCCAGAATCAATGATCCAGTGAGTAGAGGGACGGGTGGAGGCAGCATGAGCACCGGAAGGCCCCTGATGGGCATATGAGGACGAAGAGGCATGTGGATCTGGTGATGGGCCCTGCATCAGGCGTCAGAAAGCAAGGACCTCATCAGGCGTCAGAGTCAATGTGGGAGTTGTCGGAAGCTGTGGCTCGTCGAAAACATCAGACAGGTGCGCGGAGCGAGGCTGGGTAGAGCGACCCGACGTGCGACCAGGACCGCGACCGCCACGAGAGGAAGATCCACCACGGGGTGTAGGGAACCCATGAAGCCGAAAGCAAGTCTCCCGTGTATGACGGTTCTTCCCGCAATAGTCACAGAGGAGGTGATCCTTGTCAGTTGACTTCGGCCGAGAATCACGAGCCGCCCGTAGCCCAACCGGGGCCGTCAAGGCCGAACCATCTGGAGGAGGCTCAGGAGTCCAAGTTTGACTCCGATCTTTTTTTAAGGAGGCCGAATGTTCGCTCTATGACATTCCGTTCCTTTGAGTGTCGGAGATTGAACAACTCTTTATAATTGGTGGGGTTATTGCCTTGTGCAGACCACTCTTTCAAGTGATATCTGATTGACCTATATGGAGCTAGATAGCCAGGGCCATTGGTGTATCCCGCATCCACCAGATAGTACTTTCCAAGTGGCACCTCAAAACGATATGCTCTTTCTAGTGCATTGCGCAAAACTCTGGAGTCCGATGAGGAGCCCTCCCATCCCGGTAACACATACAAAAACCTCATATTTGAATCACATGCGGCCATTACATTCGTTGTAATGGCCTGTTTCCTATTCCGATACCTACCCTGATCTTTAGTAGGCACTGTAACTTCAATATGAGTGCCGTCAATCGCACCAATGCAATCCTATATGGACATCTGGACAGTTTAGATATTTTAAAATAAAACTTAGGATTGTAAAAAAAATAACTTACAGGAAAATGACGCCATCTTTGTACTGTTGACGCATCAGGGAGTTTTATAAACTCAGGACCTAATTTCAGAATTGCTCGCAGCACCGTTTTGAAATGACGGCTAATTGTATCTGTTGATCGTAGATACGTCCCGCCCACAACCCTAAATTTTTTGTTGTGCCCCAAAACATGTAAAAAAACGCTGACTGCCTCTCTAATTCCTACATTTTTTGTGTCTCTTAACAAACCACGCTGAATTAGCATGTTACACAAAACTTCGAACGAGCTTCTATTCATCCGAAGCTGGTTAAAACAATTTATATCTGTTCCGCCATACAAACGGCTAAACAAACTTTCCCTTACAACATTTTTTGCATCAGCCCCCACGATATTTCTTCTAACCCCACATTTCATCATCACTATGACGGAAGCAGCAAGAGCAGCAGCTACTGCTGCTCTCCTACGCCTACGACGTTTCACTGTTTCATCCATCTAAACATAAAAAAACACACGTTACATAGTCAACCACAAAAGCACACACGCAACCACATACAGACTTCAATATTTGGAAGAAATCATGAATTTCCAAACACGTGTATAGTGTAAGGGTTAAAATCTTGATTCTATCTTTTTGATAAAACAACCCCACACAAAAATATAGTCATATAGTGCAAAATGGTGTACTAGGCCGTCATTAATGCATTCACAAGATACTATGCACTACCACATTTAGAAGATTTTGAAAATAAAATAAAATGACATAACAGAGGCACCAACCAAATAAAATGAATTGAGTCCAAAAAACTTCAAGCCTTGCATGATACTGTAACAGCTTAACTTTATGTGAGTGAAAATTATAACACATAACTACATGTAGCGATTACTGATTTTTATCTCATTCCATGAAAGTAAATCTACGACACTAAACAAAAAAAATTTGGTCCAGATTTCTTGTGAAATCTGGACTGAAATCAGTCCAGAATTCACAAGAAATCTGTACTGATTTCAGTCCAGATTTCACAAGAAATCTGGACTGATTTCAGTCCAGATTTCACAAGAAATCTGGACCAATTTTTTTTGTGAAATCTATCAGTCCAAATTTCTTGTGAAATCTGGAGTGATTTCACAAACAATTAGAATTAATTAAACCGGAGTGAATTAAACTGAAATAATCTGGAGATAATCTGGAGTGATTGCACAAGTAAACAAAAGAAGAAGATTTCACAAGTAAACTTTCTGAGTACTAAGGGCTTGATAGTTGTCCATGGCATACACACCACCAGACTCATGTCCACCAGCAATCGTCTTCCCACTCGCCAGATCCTGAAAAACACAATGGGAGGAGAAAAATGTTATAGAACAATTACGCTGTTGAGTTAAACTGTTTACAAATAACAGATTTGTAGGAAATGAGGGTGACAATAATCACATATTTGAGAGAAACAGAAGGTGAAAGATGAAATAAAGCCAAGGATCCATCAACGAGTTTCATACCACCAGATGTAGGAGAAATAGAAGAAACTCACATGGAAGATTCAGTCATGTGGTCGGAATCCCCCGAGTCAATAATCCAAGGGTTGGATGGTCCTTTAGAGGACACAAAAGTAGAATTAACATGAGCAGTCGTACCCGTCAAGTCAACAGTAAAAGATTGTCCCGTAGAATTAGCTTTCAGAGCATCGAGTTCTCTCGTCAAACTCTCATTTTCTGCCTGAAGGTACCCAGTATTCTCAAGAGTGCTATATATAGCGGTTTGAGGTCTCACATATTTCTCATCAGAACCACGAATCCAACCTGGAGTGATCAAGTTAGGATGAAGATCCCAACATTTCTCTTTCACATGACCATTCTTCCCACAGTGAGGGCACTTCATTTTACTCTTGTCTTCTTGTCTCATATTTCTAGGATGTCATTTCTTTTGCTCAGCAGCAAGGGCAGATTTCTCATGAACAATATGAATATCTGAACGGAGGGAGTTTATACCGCTCGCCTCCCCTCAAAAATAATGGTCATTGTCTTAAGATCCGACACCGAATCTCTTTCCAACATCTAAACTCTCTGGAATTCAAGTTCAGGAGGAGGGCCAAAAAGTATCTCAAATACCCTCTGTTGCATGAGTTCAGTCTTGTAGTCTTCTATAGTCTGAATAGCGGAATATTGATCTATCTCAGCCCACTTATGGGTCAACTTAGTATAATATTCCTCGAAATCCACCATCCCTGTCATGTGAATCTGTTCAGTTTTGAGTTGGTATATTCTCGTCAAGTCCTTTTTTTGAGTAGTTTCGTTTGATCAGCTCCCATATTTCTTTTGCAGTCTTACAAAAAAAAGTAACTTGCAATCTTGGGTTCCATAGAATTGACAAGCCAGTTGATCACAGTAAGATTTTCATCTTCCTATTCTTTATATAGGGAATCAGTCTTGCTTGGTGCCGGTTTGGATCCGGTGAGAAAATCAAGTCTTCGACGGCTCCCAATTAAAATCCGCACAGCCTGAGCCCATAGAAGGTAATTTCTCTCATTAAGTTTGATGTGGGTAACACCTTGATTGAAGTCCATGATAGATTTCCTCAACTATATTGTTTGGGAGGATCGACGGCCTCTTCAGAGGCACTTGCACTTTTCAATTTGTTAAGAAAATAAGAGAATACAAGAAGGAAGCCCTTCAGAAACTCAAACACAGCTGGACAGACCCTTTGGAAACACATTGGACCAGGAAGCACCACACACAATGTAACAACCCGGTTTTATAAAAACCTATTTTATTATTTATAATAAAAAAACATGTTTTCCCCAAAAATAACTACTTTAAAACTATTTTCAGTGTTTTCTGCATCCGCCTTAGCAGACATGGCTTTCTTTCCGCCCATGCCTGTGGCATCACGACTCGTCTCAAAGCGCACTATGACTTCTGTCGAGACGGGTCGTGACAGTTGATACCAACTGTCTATTTAATTATTATAAAAACCTATTTTATTATTTATATAAAAAAAAACCTAATCTATTCCTACCTAACCCGAGCCAATCCCCCCCTTCTTAAACCCATCGGTCTAGGGCAAGCACCGTATCCCGCAAACCCCAGCTCCCGCACACGCAGATCCCGTCTCCCGCTGAAGCCGCAACCCGCTCCCGACTCCCGCGCCTCCTGCTCGTCGTCGACCCCGCCTGCTCCTCCCCCTCTTTCTCTAGTTGGCAGCCAAGGGCCGGTGCCTCTCCTGCTTCCTCTCCAGGCGCCAACTTCGCCTCTTCCTCCTGTCATGGCCGACAGGGGCTCTGCCTCCTCCAGCAGCCGCTGCATCCAGTTATTCTCGCCTCCTGGAGGCCGGCAGCCGACTCCTCCCTCTACTCCAAGGCCGGCAGCCGCCTTCTCTCCCTCCGACAGCCGCTTTCCCTCTTTCATGGGCTCTGATTTCGCTAAGGTTTCCTTCCCTCCTCTATTCAGATTTTCTTGTTTTGCTTAGGGATTATTTGTCTCCAAACTTTGTATAGCTCGTGTTTCTGATTTTTGCCCCATAAGAATCAGTTATTTCTTGTTGTAGATGTGTTCTCCGACATCGTTCGTCGCACTCTTTGACGGTTCGTGAAGGAAGCCCTCTCCGATTTAGGGTTCCCCTAGCCGAGCATCGCCAAGTCTCCGTCTCCGCGTGGAATCTCTTCTCCCCTCGCTCACGAGGGAGGTAAATTTCTTAGCCCTCTCCTATCTGAGTCTGTGATAATTTATTGTGTGTGCTAGCGTTAGAGTTTTTGATAACTCATTGTCGTATATGCTTGTGTTTCCGCAGGTCTGATATCAAGTTTTCCGATTTCGCTTGTGCTGCAATTTGGTCTCCTCCGCCAATTTCAGCTCTCTTTCAGGCAAGTAGAGATCACTTCTCTCTTGCAAATTTTGAACTTAATTGTTTTGTCTGACCTTATATTTATATGAATCAACCTTTGATAGCTTGTTGTCAGTTAAATTTAGATAATTAATCATTTATTAGACTTGTTCCTACTTTGAGGTTCACGCGATAGAATTAGCACGAGTCGTGAATATAAATAATGATATTTGAGTAATTGAGAGACGAGTTAGTAAATGATAGTTAATTGGATATTCAATTTGAGGATTTGTATTTTTATTTGATGAATAAAATGAGGACAGTAAGCTTGAGTACGAGCATTAATAGATTTGAATGATCATTGTTAAGGCTCCTGGTTAGAGATTTAAAGATGGTTGAGTTATGTCACGCTCGTACCGTACACACTTTTGAATTGGAAAATCACATTTGTAACGAATTACGGATAACAAATATATGCTTGGTGATTCGATATCATGCTCGGTAGTGAACGCATGTTTTTCTTGGAAGATAACTGTGCCCTAGAAATTGTTAACTTAGGCAAATTTTTGACATCTCCGATTCAATACACTTCAACTTACCTTTGCTTTTTACTCGAAAAATTTTCCGGTTTCTGATGTCTGTCTGGTTTTTGATGTCTGTCTGATTGTAAGACCCGAGTAAAACTTATTTCCAATCTGATCTTTCTCGTTGACGTGAATCTGTATCACGATCTGAAGGTTCCTCTCATAATATGGTCATAAAATAATATGATAAATAATCTCGTATGAAACTTGAAAACAAATCCGCGGTTGTAAGCGAATTCTTGAACTGTAGCGTCTAACTGGGCATCTGTCTGTTGGCATGGTCACGGCAAGCAGGATTACTTTTCCGATAAGACTTGCACTCAGATCTGATCGTGAGCCATGTGCGTCCGCTATAACACCTACACCCTTCATCGATCACAGCTTACAACCTATTACATGAATAATTTTAGGCTATTCTCCGGAGTAGTCTAATTAACTAACTTGATCTGTTTAGCTTTTTGTTTGTTTGTCCCGGATAGTTTTGCTTCATGAGAATCTGGTACTCATACTTTTCTGCTTCTATTACTGTTCTGTACTTTACCTTGCTCATTCTGTTTATTTCAATGTTCTGAGGCTTTTCCTTTGTGTTTTGGAATTGTCTTAGCTTTCGTGTCAGCGCCGCCAGGTCCCCGAGCCCGGTCTGCTTCAAGTTTCAGGTTCTATGTTTACCTTTTTTTCTGTCAAATAATTCCTTTATGTAATAATTGCAATCAACCATTTTCTCGGATATCATGGACACCTGCTAGGCTATATAAATATTTATGCACTAGAATCTGAATATAACGCATGTGCACTCTCTGTTGCATCATAATGACATGAAAATTATAGTAGTAGCCTGTAAAACATGAATTTTACAAAATACATATGCATTTAAAATTTTGAAAGCTTCCGCATAATAAAAAAAACATGTTTTCCCCAAAAATAACTACTTTAAAACTATTTTTAGTGTTTTCTGCATCCGCCTTAGTAGGCATGGCTTTCTTTCCGCCCATGCCTGTGGCATCACGACTCGTCTCAAAGCGCACTCTGACTTCTGTCGAGACGGGTCGTGACACACAACACCCCACACCGCTCCACACACCACTAGAAGAAGGACAACGGGAGACAACAGGAGCAGCAGTAGGACGGGGCAACAGAAGACGGCGCAGCAGTAAGACGTCGCAACAGAAGGACACACGGACAGAGCAGCAGAAGACTTGTCGGAAGGAAGCACGAGGAAGACGATCCTGCGGACAGAGAAGGAAACACCGAGGTCGATCGAGCGTAAGAGCCGATCCCGTGGACGGAGCAGGGAAGACGATGCGCAGGACGACATTGCAGAAGAATAAGCCGATCGAAAGATCGCGGAAGACGATGCACAGGAAACGCCGAGGTCGATCAAGCGCAGGAGCCGAGCCTTCAGGTAGATCATGATAGAGGATTCACCGCCTCTGATACCATGTTGAGAGGGAACGAGGAGAAAAGAACAAACCTTAGGATTTCCCCTTTCTTGCGATTCCACTGGGCCGAACCACTATTAATAATTAGCCACATAACTTGATATTGTCACCACCTAGTGAGTACAATTTAGCTTGCCTCATAACAAACAAGACTACTTTTACATGCACATATGGAACTTTTGCATTCTGAAAAGCGTCATTTGGATTATGTAACACGTCTATTACTTTTCAACGTTGTATGATTTCTATTTTCACGGATTCAGTCAAGTGTCATTTCATGGTACGAGAAAGAATTATTCTAGGTCATAAAGTATCTAATAAGGGTTTGGAAGTCGACCGAACAAAGATTAAAGTTATTGAGAAACTCTCGTCACCAACAAATATTAAGGGCATTCGTAGTTTCTTAGGCCATGCATGGTTTTATAGACGGTTCATAAAGGATTTTTCAAAAATATCTAAGCCGTTATGTAATTTACTTGAAAAAGACATTCTTGTTATTTCTGATGATAAGTGTTTAAAGGAATTTCAAACATTAAAGAAAAAATTGGTGTCCTCTCATATTGTTAAGGCAACTGATTGGTCATTATCTTTTGTTCTAATGCGTGATGCTAACAATTATGCAGTGGGAGTCGTGTTAGGGCAAATGCACAACAAAGTCTTTCACACTATATACTATTCAAGGATAACGCTTATGAATGCTCAGATGAACTATAGTACCACAAAAAAGGAACTTTTGGCGGTGGTGTTTGCATTTGACAAGTTCCGAGTGTATTTGATAAATTCTAAAGTTATAGTTTACACTGACCATTCAGTCATTCAAGATTTAGTAGATGAAAAGGATGCAAAGCCTAGACTTATCAGGTGAGTTCTCCTCCTTCAGGAATTTGATCTAGAAATCAAAGATTGTAAGGGAGCTGAAAACCCAATTGTGGACCACTTATCGCATTTAGAACACGAGTGTGAAAAGAATAGTCAAGTGGAGATCAGAGAAAACTTTCCTGATGAGCAGATATTAGCCATCACTTAAGGTAACGTTCTTTGGTATGCGGATTTTATGAACTACATAGCAAGGTTGTCCGGATCGAGATCCTAGTTGGGATCGTTTAAGGGGTTGGATCAGATCGGATCGTAGGATCGGATCGTGGATCGTAAGATCTCACTACATTCTTAAAACAAGACTTAAATGATGAAATCGAATTTGATATCAATCATATCATACAATTACACAAATAATCTATACCAAAAATCATATAATTAATCATTTTTATTTGTTTACTATAAGACTATTATTACTAGAAATTTAGAATAGATCTTAAGACTAAGACAAAATAAGAACATGCATAAAGAAACAGTTATGATTGTAAATGCACCTGAGTAGTGTAACTTCCGACTCTACGTTAGCAACTCTAAAACCAAGATGAGTAAGCATTTTTGCCTTAGCTCTCCCATTTTCGTCAAACTATCTTCAATAACCAAATTATGAAGATAAACCTATAAATGATAAAACATAAAGCACAGAGACAATTATAAAGAAAAATTATCACATTATCTAACACTCTAACCTCAGAAGCAAATGATGAAACATCAGGAGCTGCTTGACTAGGATAGAATCATGGAATGTTGCAAGCTTGCATGACAAAGTCTGAATTTGGTTGTAAGTTATAACGATGACAAATTAACAATGTTATCAGCTTATCAGATCGTTAAATTTGAAATATAAAATCTAAAAAAAATAACAAATCATTAAAAGACACTTCAAATATAAGTCATCCAACACATCAAATAGGAAATACAAAAATAATGTCTAAAACAAAATAACAAATCGAAGAGTAGGTTCATGGTTCATCTAATGGTCAATGAAAACCATCAAAAATCAGTACAAATCCTTAATCGGTATGTCGACCATGTCCTCATCATCAAGTGTCATATTTTCCACATCATCACCACTGGCATTCTCGTCATCATCTCTTCACTCTCACTAATATAATTGATAGCATCGTGATCACTGCCCCTTATGGTGAATCTTCAACTCTACCTAAAAAATAGAATTTAATTAAGAAAAGAAAGGATGATGCATGATCTATTTGAAAAACTGTACATTATCAAATAATTTAAATTTAATATGAAACTTATATTCTTCATTCAATTTCGTAGTGTTTGTTCAACATTTCTTTCAATGCTATCATCACTATATGTTTCGTGAGCATCTTTATGTTGAAGAATCATCAATCAGTTGCTATTGCGGAAAAAAACTGGATCTTCCATCTCTGTGATACATTCATCATCAGAAAGAATATTCTCAAAATTAAAAAAACTTATCTTTTACCTGCATTTCTATTTAATCTTGTCTTTCCATCAACTTTTTATTATACATCACAAACACTAGATCATCCATCTTCTTTTGAAGTAACCGATTTCTTTTTTTTGCATGAACCTATGAAATATGAATTATAATGAGTTAATGACAATAAAAAATAATGAGACCATGCTTTTAAATATACAATAATAATTGAGGCATTGAGCTCACCATCTCAAATGCACTCCAGTGACGTTCACATCCGGAAGAGTTACATGTTAGACTTAGAACCCGAACTACAAATCTTTGCAATTCGGGACAATTATCACGGTATGAATACCACCAATCAGCTGTAAATTTGAAAATTTTGCAAATGCTTAAACATAAAATTACATTACATGCTTATTGATTAATAATTTAAAATATTATAAACATAATTTGTCTCACCTGTAGATCTTTTGTTCCTACTTACCTTTGCAGACTCTAACCTAAATGTAACGGCCCTACATTCTAGGCACCATCATAATTTTCATATCATTTTCTCATTTCACAAAGTTGCAAGGGAATTTAACATTCAGCATTTATGAGTACATAAAGAAAAGTGCAGAAAAGTAAAACAGTTTACTTATATCACAAGATCATCTAGTACATCTGATCACCAAAAAGATAACCCAGCATATGCATACAAAAGTGGGTATCTTTTATCTGTGCTACAAAGAACAGTATATCATATCACTGTTACAAAGTATGAGTAGAGCAACAGATCAAAACTATAGTACTATGGACATATCAGACTATATATCAGAGGTAATATGGACTACTGGAAGCAAAATAGGAACTCATCATGCGGGCAATCTGGGTCACGGCAAAGGGCTTTGTGGGCGGCCAAAACTCCAAAGACCGCGGTGACGACCTCGACCCAGATTTTATACATCTTCTCGCGTCGAGTAGGGGGTTGGCTAGACGTGCCTGAAGTAGCTTCCTACTTGACCTGTTTAGTTACAATTTCTATTAATCAAATACTAAATGAATTCTCATTTTTCCTTTCATGCGTATGATATCGTATTCATGTTTTTACGATTTTAATCTTTCATCTTCTCTTGATTATGTTATTTCTCGTTATCTCGCATGCATATCATTCCTTCATATTATTCGTTTTCATCGTCTTCTTATTGTTTATCTTCTTCTTCTTTTACTCATCATATTCTTGTATATCTTTTCATGTTGAGTTTTATTTTCTTATCCTTTTCTCTTATACTTTTTCTGTTGTTATCGGGCAGTGTTAAGGGAATATTAACATTTCTTTTTTTATATAGCGCGCTTGCGTACCTTTTCATATTCGCACATAATCCTTAACGTGTCTTTTCATATTCACACGTTAACTTTCATTACATTATCATTGAGAGGACATTCACGTTAGCTCATTTCAATTCTTTATTCATTTACCTCATTTTTGTATTCCTCTTTCTTTAGGCATATTCATTTACGTCATTATGCATTTACTTAATTCCTCTTCATCACAACACATAAACATGTTATAAATAATACATGAAATAAAGCAATTATAAAAAGGGGGAGAACTCACCGTGGCTTTCCCTTTCCTTTTTTCGTTTTTATTTTCGTCATTGCGCCTTCCGCTGCCGTGTGACGTCATTTCCTATAATATAGCATCCCTAAATATGTTAAGAACATCAAATTGATGTCTCTAATTGACCTAATTAGGTCAAAGATCTTTTTAAAGACTTGGGATTTTGCTGGCCTAGGTTTTATTAGTGAACTTTCACTATTTAGTGAAAGGGGCAGCATAATATCCATGCTAAAGACCCTTAGGGTTTCTCCTTTTTCAAATCTAAAATCAAAATCATCTTAACCTAGCTAGGGTTTCATCAAAATCCCGTGGAAATCACGGATTTAAGTTAAAAATCCATTACATAAACTTTTCCAATGAAAACAAATAGGAATTTTCGGAAAACCCTAAACCCTAAACCCTATGGTTTCTACTATTTTCAATCCGTGAAAATTTTTTGAAAAAGAAACAAAAGGACTAGAGAGGAAGATATTACCTCTCGTTAGGAGGAGAAATCTGAAGAAAAGGAGGTGAATCGAGCTCTCGGGAGGAATCAGCGTCGTGCGGCTTCCGTCTATCGCCTGCAGCTTCTTGCGGGATCGGGAGAGGAGGAAATGAATAGCGGCTGTCTTTGTTTCGTTATTTATCGGGCACCGCTTAACGGAAGGATGACACACACCCTCTTGCACGCGTAATGCATAAGTGAACCGCCCGGTTCATTCCTTCCTATGGATATAAGCACACCATTATACATAATTATACAATAGTAAATAGAGTGAATGTTGTAACATTAACACACCTTAATTTGGTGGCGTCACAATTCTCTCCTACTTATTGAATTTTCGTCCACAAAAATCTTCAATCTGAATCTACATCAAACAAGTGAGGGAAAACATTTCTTATTTCTTCTTCTTTTTCCCATGTTGCTTCGTGAACACTATGTCCTTTCCACCAAACTTTGACGAATCGAACTTCTCGATCTCAAAGTTATTTATTTTGCCAATCCACAATCTTGTAAGGTTAAGTTGGACTTGACAGATCCGGTTCTATTTGAATCTGTTCAGAAGGAACTATTTTATCTGGATTTGCTATATATTTCCTCAATGAAGAAACATGAAAACATCACGAAGGTTTTGAAGAGCATTAGATAATACTAGGCGATAAGCCACCGATCCAATCCTTTCAGAGATCACGAATGACCCTACGTATCTTGGACTAAGCTTCCCAAAGTCGACAAATTCGTGAAGTTCCCTTGAAGGGCTTTATCTTAATACATACCATATCGCCTATATTAAACTCAACTTTTTGATGCTTGACATTATAATATTTTTGCTGTCTGTCTTGAGCAACTTTCAATTTTTCTCGTACAAGTATAAGTTTATCGTTTATTTTATCCACTTGATTCTTTTGGAATAACTTTTGTTCGCTATCTTCTGCCCAGCTTATTGGGGTACGACACATTCGTCCATATAATGCTTCAAATGATGTCATTTGAATACTTAACTGGTAACTATTATTGTAAGAAAATTCTACCAGTGATAAGTATTTTTCCCATGAGCCCTTTAAATCGAGTACGACCATTCTCAATAGATTTTCCAACATTTGGATAGTTAGCTCAGACTGACCGTCTGTTTGTGGATGGAAGGTTGTACTATATAACAGCTTTGTTCCCAACTTTTTCTATACTGGCTTCCAAGTATCTGATGTAAAGCGTCCATCTCTATCTGATACGATAGATCGGGGAATCCCATGATATTTTACAATAACATCGATATATTTATCGACTAGCTTCTGTACTGGACTATCATTTTTCATAGCAATGAAATGTGCAACTTTGGTTAATCGATCAATAATTACTCATATATCGTTGTTACCAGCTTTACTCGGCAGTCCCATAACAAAATTCATGGTTATGTCATCCCATTTCCACTCAGTGATCGGCAGTGACTGTAAGTATCCACCACGTTTTTGATGTTCTGCCTTCACAAGTTGGCACGTATGACATTTGACAATATATTGGATTACGTCAGTCTTCATTCCTGGCCACAAGAAGTCCTGTTTAAGATCTTGGTAAATCTTCGTTCTCCCAGGGTGAATTGAATAAGTTGTATTATGCACTTCATAAAGTATTTCTGCTCGTAGTGTATTAACATTAGGAATACACAACCTTCTATTCAGAAATAATAATCCATCATTTTCTGTAAAAGTAGTTGATTGCTCACTTTTTACCTTTTCCAGAATGTTCACAAGTATAAGGTCCTGGTTTATCGCTTTCCTTACTCGGTCTTTAATGGAATGCCCTGTCATTAGTTGAAAGAGTAAACCTTGAGTCTGAGAGGTAGTTATATATGTAAGCAATTCAAAGTTTTGTATCTCTCGCAACAACTCCTTCTACTCGGTTAGTGAGACAATCATAGGTCCCAAGTGCTTTCTACTGAGTGCATCAACAACGACATTCGCTTTACTGGGATGATATTTGATATCCACGTCATAATCTTTGATAAGTTCTAAACATCGTCTCTGACGCATATTTATTTCCTTCTGTGAGAAAATATATTTTAAACTCTTGTGATCTGTCAAAATTTCACATTGAGCATCATATAAATAATGTCGCCAGATTTTTAGGGCAAATATGACAGCTGTCAACTCTAAATCATGCGTTGGGTAATTACGTTCAAAATCCTTCAATTATCTCAAAGCATAAGCTATGACTTTACCATTCTGCATTAAAACACAACTAAGGCCTTTCAGGGATGCATCACTGTAAATTTGAAATCCTTCAATGCCGCATGACATGACTAACACTGGTGCAGTGGTTAATATTGTTTTTAACTCATCAAAGGCATCCTGACACTCGTCAGTCCAGAGAAATAGAACACCCTTTCGGGTTAGCTTAGTAAGCGGTAATGCAATCGCTGAAAAACCTTGTACAAATTATCTATAATAGTTTGCTAATCCGAGAAAACTTCTGATTTCTGTGACAGTAGTTGGCCTTGGCAAATTCATGATTGCTTCTACTTTTGCTGGATCTACCAATAATCCATGTTCCGTAATGACATGACCCCCCCCAAAAAAAACTTCATTTAACCAGAAATCACATTTTTAAAACTTTGCATATAAGGCATGATTTTTTAATGTCTGCAACACAGTCTTTAAGTGTTCTGCATGTTCACCCTTACTTGTCGAATATATCAGAATGTCATCGATAAATACAATAACAAACCTGTACAGATATTCCTTGAATACACAATTCATTAAGTCAATGAAAACAGTTGGTGTGTTTGTCAATCCAAACGGCATGACCACGAACTCAAAGTGTCTGTATCTTGTACTGAAGGCGGTCTTGTAAATATCGTCTTCCTTTATTCACATTTGATGATATCTCGATCTTAAGTCAATCTTGGAGAAGACTTTTGCATTAACCAATTGATCGAATAGATCGTCAATGCGAGGTAGAGAATATTGGTTTCGAATTGTCAACTTATTAAGTTTTCGATAGGCGACACATAATCGAAACAAATCATCCTTCTTTTTAATGAAAAGCACCGGGGCTCCCCATGGTGAAGTGTTTAGTCGTATAAAATCTTTATCAAGTAATTCCTGCAATTGACTTTTCAGTTCTGCCAATTCTTTGGGAGCCATACGATATGGTGCCTTTGCTACTGCTTTAGCTCCTTCCACCAGATCAAGAGTGAACTCAACATCTCTTGATGGGAGTAGCCCTGGTAATTCCTCAGGAAATACTTCGAGAAAATCACACACTACGGGTACTGCAGTCGGTTCACATGCCACTACCTTAGTTCCCTTAATCATTACCAATGTTGCTTCACAACCTTTCATTAATTTCTTCATCGCTTTTGATAAAGATATAATAATTTTTGAAACTTCATTCAATCCTTTAAACCTACATTGTGTTTGATCGCTCAGCTTAAGCGTAATTTACTTCTTTTTACAATTGATGATGGTTTCATATCTTGATGACCAATCCATCCCTAGAATGATATCAAATTCGGATGGGGTTAGAATGGCAACATCCGCTTCTACTGGGTTGTTATCAACTGTTATCCACACTGTACATCTAAGCTTTGTGATCATTTCGGTATTATTGAGCATTTTAACTCTCAATTTTTCAAGTGATATATAAGGTTCCAACCTTAATTGTTTAATTGCTCTTGTAGATATGAAAGATTGGTTAGCCCCTGTATCAAATAGTACCTTTAGAATGTGATTATGTACATGGATCATACCTGTGATAACCGTATCATCGGCTTTAGCACCTGCTGATTCATATTAAAGACTCTAGGCTGCACCTGTCATTCTTCTCTAGTTTTCACCACAGATCCAGATGTTTCGATCCCTTTACCTTTATCAACTCTACTAACCGAGTTGGTATCAAGGTAATGAAATGTTGGTGTCTGACTCGGAACATTTCTTTCAGGTACTGTCTTCCACAACTGGCAATCTTGTCGGCAATGTCCAGGGCTTCTGACATTTGAAACAAACTTTGGTCCCCTTCAAACAGTCGCCAAAATGATTCTTCCCGCATTTCAGACATAAGGGCTTCAGCGTATTACTGCTGGCTCCGCTTTCACTTCGAACTTGTGTTGGAGGACCTCCTTTCTTTCTTTTCCAGTTCGAACTTCCACTCCTCCGTGAGGAATCCATACTATGTCCCTCTCGAAGCCTCTTCTTTTGAAAGTTCATTCGCTTTTGCGAAGTTTCTACATCCATCTCAATTAATTTAGCAGTCTCCACCAGTTCGTTGTAATTCTTGATCCTTTGAGAGATTAGATGTACACACACATCTTCTCGTAGATCCAATTGTAATCAAAAACAACGATCGCTTTCCTTGGCGACCATGTCTCCTGCATAATAAGCTAGTTGTGCGAACTCAGCTTCATATTGAAGGGCTGCATAATTTTCTTGCATCAATCGAAGAAATTTCTCCTGTAGCATTTGTTTCTTAGACGGAGGGTCAAACCAGTTAACAAACTCCTTCAAGAATTCGGCCCAGGGGATCTCCGAATTTTTACATCCAACAAATTTTCCTTGCCTCATGTTATCCCACCACCGATCAGCCTCTCCTTCCAGCAGGAAGACGACTAAATCAATTTTTTGATCGTCGGGGCACTTCATTGCATTGAAGATTAGTTTGATCCTCTTTATCCAGCTTTCAGTTTCCATCGGAGATAACCCTCCTCGAAATAGACGCGGTCTCATATAGAGAAATTGTTTCACATAGGGATCACTTGACGTTGGTGGTTGTGATGCGACAACAACATTATTGCTCATTCGAATAGCCTCTGCTAATGCTTGTATAATTTCCGATAAAGGCAGATTTCATCTCTCTCTATATCTGTCTTCAGCTCTACGACTTTGTACTCCTTCAAGTTCGTCTCTTTCCCCGTCTACTTAGATAGGTGCGGAAAGGTTCCTGAAACAGGAAGATTTACATTGTCATGTATTTGTTTTACTTACGTCCTTGTACTCGTATCTTGCTGATAGTTCAAATATAACATTAACCTCTGATACCATTTAATTGTAACGACCCTACATTCTAGGCACCATCATAATTTTCATATCATTCTCATTTCACAGAGTTGCCAGAGAATTTAACATTCAGCATTTATGAGTACATAAAGAAAAGTGCAGAAAAGTAAAACAGTTTATTTATATCACAAGATCATCTAGTACATCTGATCACAAAAAAGATAACCCAGCATATGTATACAAAAGTGGGTATCTTTTATATGTGCCATAAAGAACAGTATACCATATCACTGTAACAAAGTATGAGTAGAGCAACATATCAAAACTATAATACTATGAACATATCAGACTACATATCAAACTACATAACAGAGGTAATATGGACTACTGGAAACAAAATTGGAACTCATCATGCGGACAATCTGGGTCACGGGAGGCGGCTTTGTGGGTGTCCAGAACTCCAAAGACCGCGGTGACGACCTCGACCCAGATTTTATACATCTTCTCGCGTCGAGTAGGGGCCGGCTAGACGCGCCTGGAGTATCTTCCTCCTTGACCTGTTTAGTTACATTTTCTATCAGTCAAAGACAAAATGAATTTTCATTTTTCCTTTCATGTCTATGATGTCTTATTCATGTTTTATGGATTTAATCTTTCATCTTCTCTTGATTACATTATTTCTCATTATCTCGCATGCATATCATTCCTTCATATTATTCGTTTTCATCGTCTTCTTATTATTTACCTTCTTCTTCTTTTACTCATCATATTCTTGTATATCTTCATGTTGAGTTTTACTTTCTTATTATTATCTCTTATACTTTTTCTATTGTTATCGGACAGTGTTAAGGGAATATTAACCTTTCTTATTATTCATATATCGCGCTTGCGTGCCTTTTCATATTCGCACACATTCCTTAACGTGTCTTTTCATATTCGCACGTTAACTTTCATTTCATTATCATTGGGAGGGCATTCACCTCACCTCCAGTATTACGTTGACCCTTAACTTAACCCACTATTAGGTTGACCCTTAAACATACAGTAACATGAGACCAAAATCTAGTTGTATTCAAAATAATTTTTTGAATTGAATTCCCCTCCTTTGAACCGACAAACCTACTAGACTTCCATTTGGCAGAAGTAAACATTGTCATCAAACCACCTTTATTCTCAGAAATACATCCCAATGTCAAGTAAGTTGTGGCAAATCGGGTAACTGCAGTACGGATCAACTCTCTACACTTTGTAAAATCAAGCAGCCAAGTATGTAGTAAAGTTCTGAAGTAGATGTATGATGTTATCTTTCTATCTTTTGCTATTGTTAATTTATGCAACTCAATTTTTTTTCTCAAAATCTTATAAAATCAAGTCCATATCATGCGCAACACATGGTGTCTAATATAGATATTTTCTCTTCTCCATTAACATTTGTCCGACCGTCATTTAGTTTGAGGCATTATCCGTTATCACTTGCACTACATTCTCTTCTCCAATTTTCTCCACAACTTCATCTAATATTTGAAAAACCTTATCTGCGGTTTTGGAGAAATCAGATATATCTATTGATGATAAGAACACGGTACCTTTCGAGCTATTTACCAAGAAGTTACATATGGATCTCCTTTTTCTGTCTGATCATCCGTCTGACATAATAGTACAAACAACTTTCTTCCATTCCACCTTGTAATCTTCTAGCAACTCAAGAGTTCTGCTCATCTCTTGCTTTAGGTATTTTACTCTAATATCATTGTAAGATGGTGGTTTCATTCTGCGCCGTGTTGGCCGATTGCTTCAATCATGTTTACAAATTCCGGGTTCTTAACACAATTGAATGTAATTGCGCTTGTATAAAAAAACGAGCAATTTGTTGACAGGCTTTTTTACATGCATTTTTCTTGAAAATATGACTAATAGTTGATTGACTTGATTTTCTAACAAAAAGATTCATTGCATATTTTCCGTTTTGTTTGTCTCTTATACCCACTTCTACTTCTTCATCATAATGAATAGTCTGCTCAATATTTCTTCTCTTTTTAACAAACTCCTCCCCATGAGCTTGAAAAATATTTAAAAATTGAATTCTAACATTTTCACGTCCTTTAGTGCAAGGTTCTACATGAAATTTAGTTCCGGCTTGGTGATGTTTCAATCTGTATATCCCACCAGATCTAATCACTAAACAGTACTTACATTACACTTTTTTGATTGTGCTATCAATTTCGATATTATGCTCCCAACCCGGATCACTTCTAAAACCGGATGCATTCTTTCGGGACTTTTTTCCAACTGACTTTGAACCGGACACAAAGGCAGACATCTACAAAGTCAAGTAAGCATTCAAAAAATATAAGCATACATAAACAAAAACAAAGATTATTTCCAAAGAAGAAGACCTGATCCGTGCGGCTGTGCGGGAGCAAGACCAGGGGAGCCGGGAGGAGGAAAAGTCGTGTGGCTGTACGAGAGCGAGACCAGGGAGTCGGGACTCGGGAAATGAAATATGGTTTAGGTTCAGGCATCACAACTTTTAACATAACCGACGGATCGTGGAATCATTCAGGAATCATGATCCTAAAGATTTCACGATCCGGATCGCGATCCCACGTAGATGTGGCCTAATTTCGATCCGGATTAAGATCTAAATCGAAATGTAGAATCTGGATCGTAGGATCGTGCGATTATACGATCCGGATCGCGATCCTGACAACCTTGCTACATAGCAAATAATGTGTTTCCCCCTGATATGGACTATCAGCAAAAGAAAACATTTCTCCATTATGCGAAATCTTACCTTTGTGATGTGCCATATTTGTTTAGGATTTGTGCTGATCAGGTGATCCGTAGATGCGTACCGGAAGTAGAAGTTTATAGTATCTTAGAAAAATGTCATGCATCTCCTTACGGAGGACATTTTATGGGAGAAATAACTGTTATAAAAGTATTTGAGGTCGGCTTTTACTGGCTGATATTGCTGAAGGATGCTCATATGTTTGCAAAACGATGTGATAGATGTCAAATGATAGGTAATATTAATCGAGGGGCTAGCATGTCAATGAACAATATCATAAAGGTGGAGGTGTTTAACGTATGGAGGATTGACTTCAAGAGACCATTTGTAAATTAAAATGGAAACTTATTAATACTATTAGCTATGAATTACGTCTCTGGATGGGTGGAAGCTAGAGTTACACAAAAAAATGACGTCAAGGGTGTGCTTAAATTCCTTAAGTCGAATATTTTCACTAGATTTGATATGCCGAGAGATATAATAAGTGATGGCGGGGCACATTTTTATAATTCACAATTTAAATCACTTTAGAGGAAATATGGAGTGACACATAAGATCGCCCTTGCTTATCACCCTCAAACCAATAGGTTAGCTGAAGTTTCAAATAGAGAGATAAAGTCAATTCTAGAGAAAACGGTGAGTGCAACTCGTAAGCACTGGTCACAAAAACTGAACGATCCATAATGGGCATATAGGACTGCATTCAAAACTCCCATATGAGTGACCCCTTACAAAATGATTTATGGAAAAGCTTGTCATCTACCTGTAGAGCTTGAGCATAGAGCTTGATGGGGATGGACCCCCATTTATATAAGAATGGATGTGCACTTAGCCATCTCCCACATGATCCCTCCTATTGTGGAGATCATGGGTTTGACTAGTCAACTCACTCCCCCCATGATCTTCATCATAAAAGGAGAGATCATGAAGTCCTCCCATTTAGCAACTACCGCTGGCTGCCGCCGGCCGCCGTAGTCGCCCTCTGCCCGCCGGCCGCCAGCCCACTGTCGTCGGCCACCCGCCGCCACCGGCCGCCCGCCTCCGTCAACCACCGCCGCCGCATGCAAGTCGGCCACAGCTCGATCGTTACTGGGCATCCGTTGTCGTCCGATCTGCAAATAACCACCCACTAAGCCACTAAGTTTGTGGGGGGGGGGGGGGCGTCATAACTACCTCCTGGAGGCTATAAAAGGAGCCTCAGGACTCCTCATTTCTCACTTTTTTGCCCCTGAGTCTTCTTCTTCCTCAGGTCAGAGCTCTTCCGAACTCCTCCCTCGAGCCGTCTTCAAGCCGCATACGAGCCAAGTCCCCAAGTGCGCAGAAGAAGGAAGAAGACAAGAACCGTCAGCGTTCAAGCACACCAGCCACCAAACTAGCATTTAGCACTCCTTCGGCGCAGCCTGTTGCCCGCTGCGAGTCGGAAAATTCTCTCTCATCTCTAAGTTGTAACGAGGAGCGGCCTGTCGCCCTCGATTCCCCAAACGCCCTGTAACCGCGAGCAGCTAGTGGACTTTGACAGACACAGATCCGGTCACGTGGTTTTTTACCCCGTTGAGGGGTTTTTCCACGTAAAAACATCTTGTGTCAATTCGCTCTTTTCATTGACTTGTGTGCGCTTGACCGTCCCGAGAGCTAAGACGACCTAAGTAAATCTATCGAGTTAGTCCCCAATAGTTTGGCGTTATCTGTGGGAACCACGATTCCCAACATCCTTCAGAAGTCAAGACCACTCTCTTTGCAACATCCAAGCTCCGCTTCAATGGCAAAAAGAAGCGCCCGCACAGCTGAAGGATCCGTCCCAGAAAGACATACTGAACCGGCACGCTGCCACTCTCCGGTGGACGTGTCATTGACCGCAGAGGCCGCTTTTGCTCCTGCCACCGCCCTCGAGGGGCGAGTTTGACAAATGGAGGAGCAGCAAACTGAAATGCTTGTTCTGCTCAGGAATATGGGAGCTCCTCCTGCTCCTCCTCTAGCACCGGTTAACCTGCCACCGCCAAATCATGGCAGGGCGCAAGAAGCTCCAAGACAAGAGGCGCCCGAAGAATACTCTGACGCCGTCAGCTCCACTCACCAGGCCCGTGGACGAACTGAAACTGGGCAACACCGCCACAACTGGGGAGACGAGGCCCGACTTCCCTCACTTGAGAGGTTTACCCGGGAAGAGATTCGGGAGGTGATCATAGAATAATACCGGCAAGCCGACCACGGGACATTCATATTCGCCGACCACTCTGCCAAGGCTCCCCCTCGCACCACAAATCTCGGCTCATCCAATTCCTCATGGTTTTAAGCTGCCGAACATAGAGACGTTCGATGGAACAGACGATCTGTTCGAGAATGTCAACCACTTCACTACCATTATGAGGATCTACAACGCGTCTGATCAGTTACTCTGCCAAGTGTTCCCAAACACTCTCAAGGGGCAGGCTCGCACATGGTTTCACTCCTTGAGGGTGGGCACCATTCCCAACTTCACAGAGCTGGCAAGACAGTTCACGGATCAGTTTATAGCAAATCGGATGATCGTCCGCGACCCTTCCCACTTATCAGGTATCCGTCAAAATGAAGGGGAGTCTTTGAAGGACTTCTTCCGCAGGTTTCTGCAAAAGCCCGCCAAATTCCAGGTGTCTACCCAGAGTTGTTAAGAGGGGTGTTCCTTGGGGGTCTCTGTCCTAGCGGCTTCTATTCTGCATTAATGAGGGAAACCGTCCCTAGCTACCCCGATCTTGTACACCGTGTAGAGGCGCAGATCGCAGCAGGCGAGGCTATTGAAGCTCATTGTCAACAGTTCGACGAGAACAAGAAGCGCAAGAGGGAGAAGGAACCGGCTCCTCAACACCAAGAAGGAAGATTCCGAGAAGAACGTCGGAACGGGCAACGCCGACGTGACCAACAGAGAGATCAACCTCCCCTCAATAACTCCAGAACAAATGTGCTTTACGCAATCCAATGCAGCGAGGGGCTACGGAAGCTCAGACCCCTCGCTAAAAATACGGGGGACCAAACAAAGTACTGTGAGTTCCACCATGTACGAGGGCACGATACAGAAGACTGCTCAAAACTTACGGAGGAGATCGAGCATCTCATCAAATAAGGTCACCTGGGGAGATTCTTACGGAGCTAAACACCAAATCCGCTGACAGGAAATCGGCCAACCGCTTGCTAGAACGGACTGGGGGGGGGGGGGGCAACCCCAAAGTCGACCGACCCAAGAGAGGGCTTCTTACCTATCAGCAAAGCTATGCATATTGTAGCATTTATCAGTTTTACTTTCTTACGAATTATTCATGCAAATTTCCACAAGAACAGTCTTACGACTGTAACTCTAATAACTTTAAAAGCTTTCTTATTTTAGGGTTATAGAAGGCGAGCATCATCTGCGCAATTTGAAAGACATACTCACTTCGTTCAAGTGCAAAGGCATCCACTTACACTCACAGCAACTGCCTTCGGGCAGCGCGCTCCATACAACAACTGCCTTCGGGCAACGCGCTTCTTATAACAACTGCCTCCGTGCAGCGCGCTTCTTACAACAACTGACTTCGTGCAGCGCGCTCCTTACAGCAACTGTCTTCGTGCAACGCGCTCTCACAACAACTGCCTCCGTGCAGCGCGCTCCTCAAAGCAATTGCCTTCGGGCAGTGCGCTCCTTACAATAACTGCAACCGTGCAACGCGCTACTCACAGCAACAGCCTTCGGGCAGCGCGCTTCTTACAACAACTGCATCCGTGCAGCGCGCTCCTCACAGTAACTGTCTCCGTGCAGCGCGCTCCTCACAGCAACTGCCTTCGGGCAGCGCGCTTCTTACAACAACTGCCACCGTGCAGCGCGCTCCTCACAGCAACTGCTTTCAGGCAGTGCGCTTTTTACAGTAACTGCCTCCACGCAGCGCGCTCCTCACAGCAACTGCCACCGTGCAGCGCGCTCCGCACAGCAATTGCCTTCGGGCAGCGCGCTCCTTACAGCAACTGCATCCGTGCAGCATGCTCCTCACAGCAACTGTCTTCAGGCAACACGCTCCTTACAGCAACTGCCTCCGTGCAGCGCGCTCCTCACAGTACCTTCCTTCGGGCAGCTCAATCCTTACAGCAACTGCCTTCGGGCAGCGCGCTTCTTATAGCAATTGCCTCCGGATAGCATGCTCTTTACAACAACTGTCACCGTGCAGCGCGCTCCTTACAGCAACTGCCTTCGGGCAGCGCGCTTCTTACAACAACTGTCTCCGTGCAGCGCGCTTCTCTCAGAAAACTCCCTGTGGGGGCTTGCCCCCCTCACGGCTAAGCCGCGAGCAACTCTCGTGCAAACTAAGCCGTGAGCAACACTCGCGCAAACTGCCCGTGGGGGCCTGCCCCCCTTACGGCTAAGCCGCGAGCAACCCTCGTGCAAACTAAGTCGCGAGCAACCCTCGTGCAAGCTAAGCAGCGAGCAACCCTCGTGCAAGCTAAGCCGCGAGCAACCCTCGTGCAAGCTAAGCCGCGAGCAACCCTCGTGCAAGCTAAGCCGCGAGCAACCCTCGTGCAAGCTAAGCCGCGAGCAACCCTCGTGCAAGCTAAGCCGCGAGCAACCCTCGTGCAAGCTAAGCCGCGAGCAACCCTCGTGCAAGCTAAGCCGCGAGCAACCCTCGTGCAAGCTAAGCCGCGAGCAACCCTCGTGCAAGCTAAGCCGCGAGCAACCCTCGTGCAAGCTAAGCCGCGAGCAACCCTTGGGCAAGCTAAGTCGCTTGCAACCCTCGCGCAAACTAAGCCACAAGCAACCATCGTGCAAACTAAGCCGCAAGCGCCCCATCGCACAAACTAAGCCGCGGGATAAAACTATGCGAACGAAGTTGCAAATGCTGGAATGCTCCATCCACGCGCTCTCCCGCAAGACAAACCTGCAAAAACAATACTCAAATGAGACAAAGGAAAAACAAAACAACTAATTGACATAAAAATAACTATGTCATACAAATCAGCGTACAATAAGTGCCCACTACAACTGCAAAGCAAAAACAACACACGACACAGATGGAGGGAGAGAGTACAAAAACACACAAACGTAAAAACATGAGGCCGCTACTCATCAGCAGCATCAACATCAGAGCGTTCATCCTCAGAAACATCGTCAAAGATAAAGCCAGAGGTGTCGCATCTCAGGCGTCGGCCGACAAAACGAAAGGCGTTCGCCGCTCCACACCTAAGGCCTAACTTACGGGCACCTTCCACTTGAGGCTCCACCTCCTTGGACCAGATCTCGTCACGCACCTCTTCCGCGATCAGGCTACAGTCTCTCATGTAGTCCAACGACTGCAGGTACTCCGCAAGTCCAGCGGCCTTCAGCTCTGACACACGGCCCTCAGAAGATAGCATCTCCACTTAGGCCCTCGACGTCCGCAGCGGCGGCCACCTGATCCAACGATTCCTCCCTGTAGCGACCACCGGATCCACCGATTCCTCCCTGCAGTGATTCTCGACCTTCGAAAGGCCGCTGACGCTCCTCCCTCCAGCGATTAGAGCTTCCTCCCTGCAGCCGATTCGAGCTTCCTCCCTCCAGCGATTCTCTTCTCCTCCCGATTCGAGCTTCCCAGCGGCTCTTCCTCACGCCGCACACTGCCGACGCTCCATCTTCCCCGATCGCCCATCTACAAGGTAACCTCTCAGATTTTCCATTTTTTTTCGTTCGTTTCACAATACCTAGATCCGGCCTACAATGTTGTTCCATGATTTTTTTCAGTTTTTCCCCATTTTGTATTGTTCCATGTGTGTTTTTTTACTGGATCCTCCCTTTTTTTTCAGTTTTTTCCCCGTTTTGTATTGTTCCATGTTAATTTCATATTGCAATGTTCTCTGGATAATATGTTAGATGTAGGATTGATTTTTTATGCAATGTTGTATGTGTGTGTGTGTGTGTGTGTGTGTGTGTGTATGTGTGTGTGTGTGTGTATGTGTGTGTGTGTATATGTGTGTTGTGTGAGTGTGTTTTATTTTGCTAAAGATGGGCAAATCAATGAAAATGTATGATTTATGTGTGTGTGTTTCAGTGATGTGCTATATGTGTGTGTTTACGTTTGTGTTTGTGTTTTTGTGTGTGTTGTATGTGTGTGTGTGTTTTTGTGTGTGTTGTATGTGTGTGTGTGTTTTTGTTTGTGTTTGTGTTTATGTTTATGTGTATGTTTGTGTGAATGTGATTTATGTGTGTGTGTGTGTGTGTTTATGTGTGTGTGTATATGTGTGTGTGTGTTTATGTGTGTGTGTATATGTGTGTGTGTGTATATATGTGTGTGTGTGTGTGTGTGTGTGTGTGTGTTGGTGTTGTGTTGTATGTGTGTGTTTAATTTTGTGTTTGTGTTTTTTTGTGTTGTATGTGTGTGTGTGTGTTTTTGTTTGTGTTTGTGTTTGTGTTTATGAGTATGTTTGTGTGAATGTGATTTGTGTGTGTGTGTGTGTGTGTGTTTATGTATGTGTGTGTGTGTGTGTGTTTTGGTGATGTGGTGTATGTGTGTGTTTAATTTTGTGTTTGTGTTTTTTTGTGTGTTGTATGCGTGTGTGTGTGTGTTTTTGTTTGTGTTTATGTTTATGTGTATGTTTGTGTGAATGTGATTTATATGTGTGTGTGTGTGTGTTTATGTGTGTGTATATGTGTGTGTGTGTTTGTGTGTTTATGTGTTTATGTGTGTGTGTTTTGGTGATGTGTTGTATGTGTGTGTTTAATTTTGTGTTTGTGTTTTTTTGTGTGTTGTATGCGTGTGTGTGTGTGTTTTTGTTTGTGTTTGTGTTTATGTTTACGTGTATGCTTGTGTGAATGTTATTTATATGTGTGTGTGTGTGTGTATATGTGTGTGTGTATGTTTGTGTTTGTGTTTGTGGGCATTTATGTTCATGTCTGTGTTATTACGAATTAATCATCATAAATATGTATGTTTGTATTGTTTTTTCTAAGGATGGGCAAAACAAAAGATGGTGGGATGACCGCTTTTTGGGATACTACATATATCATTCATTTCTATGACATATGCATTAAAGAGATAGAGCTCGAGAATCGACCGACCACACATTTTAATAAAGAGGGTTGGACAAACATTATGAAGAAATTCGAAGAGCTGACTAAAAAACAATACGATAAGGTGCAAATGAAAAATAAATGGGACCATTTGAAAGAGTGAAAAATATGGACGGAGTTGAAACGGGGTGAGACCGGATTGGGTTGGAATGCATCAAGGAAGACTATAGACGCCTCAAACGAGTGGTGAGATGACAGATTGAAAGTATTCATTTACAATAGCAAATCTTGTCTTTTTTTAAAAAAAAAATTAACAAGTTCTTACGTTAAATTTATGCCTTTTCAGGTCGTCCCGGCGGCAAAAAAATTCTGTTATTCTGGAATCCAACCAGAGTTGGAGGAGAAACTGAACATGATGTTCAGTGTTGTTGTTGCTACAGGAAGTCATGCTTGTACCCCTAACACCATTACTGAGATCCCAGAGTCCGTTGATGAGAGAGGAATGTCAGACGGTGATCCTGAAGACATTGCATTCAGCGAAGGAACTATGCCACATGAGACCACAGCTACATCTGAAGTTGGAAGGAAAAGAACTAAAGGGAAAAACAAAGTTATTAGTTCTGTGTTAGAAGATTTGGCGGAGTCTTCAAAGACCATTAGTCGATGCATCTAGGAGGCACCCACAAGAAACTCTTCTTCTGAGTTTAGCATCTGTCGTGCAGCAGATAAATTAGCCACATACCCAGAAGTCCTGTCAGATGAGGACGTCTATGATTTCGCCATAACATATTTTATGGACAGAAATCATAGGGAGACTTTCATGTGTCTTCCGGATTACATGAACATAAAGTGACTGCGTAACCGCTTCAACTGTGGGGGGTAGTTTTATAATGTTTTATCTGATCCTTGTTGAGGACAATATTAGTTGAACATCTTCTAAAATTATTATGTTTGATATGTTGTTTGAATCTACTAAAATGTTATATATTCATGTTTTCGACATACATATTGTAATGTTTAGCATATTGTAAAATGTTATGGACATACCTGTTGTTATATATTCATGTCATGCGTAGTTTTATAATGTTTAGCATCTTTTAAAATTATCTGCTCCTTATTGTGGACATCTTTTAAACTATGACTAATGCATGTGTGCAGCCGAATATGTCTAGCGATGATTCTGAACATTCCACAGAAGAGCGGGAGATTACTAGAAGAAATTACATGATTGTTCATCATCAGAATGTGGTAGCAACAATATCTCTGGTAGCCGAACATACCTGTTTGCTACATCTTCCAGTACCACGCATGACAACAAAACAAACGGGTGACAAATGGGTTGGAGAGCTACTTCGCGCATCACGGGTGCGATTTCATGACTCTTTCATGATGAGTCAAGAAATATTTTTGGATTTATTGCATGCTCTGGAGGAGAAGTGCGGATTTCAGGGAACAAGAAAGACTGCATCCAGAGAGATTCTCGCATTGACGATTTACATATCATCGCATAATGAATCAATGAGGAAAATAATTAAGCGATTTCAGCATTCAACGGAGACAGCTAGCAGATTTTTCTCTCGAGGTCTTCGCGCTTTGCTATAATTAGGGAAAGAAGTGATTCAACCATCAGATAGGTCATTCGGTAGCACACCGCTAGAGATTTTTTATGACAGACGTTACATGCCATTTTTCAAAGATTGTGTTGGAGCAATAAATGGTACACATGTTGAAGCGTGCATACCAATTGGAAATCAAGTACCATATATTGGGAGACGTGGCAGTCCAACGCAAAATGTCATGACGGCTTGTGATTTCAACATGTGCTTTACTTTTGTTATGTCGGGTTGGGAGAGATCAGCGCACGATAGCCGTATTTTCAATTTCGCTATAAGTGATCTCCGTTATAACTTCTCGCATCCACCTCCAGGTACATATGTATAATTTTGTTTGTTTATTTATTAATATACCAAAAAATTGTGTTAAATAATTTTTATAAATTACAGGAAAATATTACTTGGTGGATTCCGGTTATCCTCTACAAAGAGGATATTTGAAACCGTATCATGATACATGATATCATCTACCAGACTTTGCGCGTGGTGGTTGTTGAGCAGAAGGACGTCGAGAGATGTTCAATCATGCACACTCATTTCTTAGAAGTGTGATAGAACGATCATTCGGGGTTTGGAAGAAGAAGTTGGTCATACCGCGGGACATGTCAAGCTATCGCTTTGACAAACAAGTAGTTATTGTGTTTGCCACTATGACTTTATATAATTTCATTCGTCGGCACCCTTCACGTGTGGATATTGATTTTAGTGAGTCCGAGCAAAGGAGTCGTGATCATGGGATGACATCACAAGGGCGGCAAGAAACATGCACTGACATTGCAGGTGGTGTAGATGAGATGATTGCGCTACGTAATAACATAGCAGATGAGTTGTATGAAGCTAGAACGTAGGACAAAACGATGTGTATTTGTTCTATAAATCGTTTGAATCAAATTTTTTTTTTTGGGTGTTGGGTGTTATTTTATGGGAAAAAAATGTTTACTCCAAAAAATAAATTGTTGGTACTTAAAAAATGTTGAAAAAAAATTTACTCAAAACTCCGTTTTGTTTCCAAACAAATTTTTGAAACTTCATTTTGCAAACTTCATTTCACCCAAACAGTTTTTCAACAAAACTCCATTTTTCAGAATCAGCACTTTTTCTATCGGCAACTTACCATCAGCAGCTTACCATCAGCAACAGCCCAACCAAACAGAGCCTTAATCAACTGCACAAAAGTAAACAGAGGAAACAAGAGCTCAGTGAACTAGTTTTACCCGTAGAAACCTATTACCAGATAAGTAACCATATGTAACCAGATGTTTTTATTCGTATAACTTACTCCGAAGTTTAGCCTAGTTGCAATACCATAAGCGGAAATCATTGAAGGGTGAAGGTGTTGTCATTTGGTGTACATGATTCTAGTGTATGAATTGATGCAAGGCTTATCAACAACGGTGCTTGCAATGGTCGACTAATGGTTTATGTTACCAGTTAGTCGGGAGATCGATTCGACGCGTCACACCAAACCAACACTCTCCTCTCAATATTTGCCTAAGGTATTCAACAATCTCAGGGATTCATAAATGATTGAAACAAGTTATTAATTAGACGATTCCAGTCTATAACAGGCTACTTCATAACAAAACGTGAAGTAAATTAGATCTCATATTTGCAAGCGAGAGAGTTGTCTCTACTTGCCTTAAAGTGACTTCGAAAATGCTAGTGACAGCTAAGTGGCGCAAGCGAGGTTAAAAGCTCTAGCTATACCTGTTTAAGATCAAAAATACATTCCAAATTGAATTAACAAGTTTCTTATGCCAGCACATGCGTTTGATAATCGCTCCACACAAAAGGAGAGGGGTTTAGGAATTTACCTCCCTTGAGTGAGGGGGGAAGAGGCTACTGCGGGGGATCAGGGATTTTGGGGGTGTTTGGATGCGAAAAGTCCTAATTCGGAGAGGTCTTGGAGTGATTCCACCTCCTAGACCTGAAGAGCGGCACCGAAAAACAAGCAAAACATCGAGATTAGAAGGGTACACGACAACCCCAAGAGGGATCGACGTAAATGCAACAATCAGAGAGCGATAATTATTGTAACAAAATTAGGGCAAAATTGAAAACAAGAAATTGATGGAATTCCTTACCCAAGGAGACCAGATCGGGGCTCTGAAATCCACGAAGAGGGGTTTAGAGCGAAACCCTAGGAGTCCCTCATGAAATCCACCGGCCGGAACGAGGAGGAGCTAGGGTTGCCGGAGAAGAAACGATGCCCTTGCCCTCACTAGCCGGAGAAGGAGAAGAGGAAGGGAGAAAGTAGTCGGCCCCTCCCTTGGATGCAGCCGGCCAAGAGAGGAGGGGTTGCTACGGGATTTGCCGGCCAAGGGGAGCGCCAGAGACGACGGGGAAGCAAGAGGAAGTGGCGCCGGGCCTGAAGGAGGGGTTCGCCGGCCACTGGAGGCGGAGGAGAGGGCTGTCGGGCGCTCGGGAGACGGAGGCGGGGCCGACGGAGCGAAGGAGGCGGGATCGGGAGGAAAATCGTGCGGGAATGCGGGATTTGGACCGGGGGTTTCGGGTTATAAGGCCTTTAGGTCTTTGTTTATATTAAAATTTATTATTATTATATTAGTGTTTGTTACAACCTCGGGGGGCGAACCGCCACGGCCACCGGCAAGAGAAGCATCGCTCGGAGAAGACAAACAAGGCACCGCGCTCCCACCACCTCGGGAAACTACAACGACCTTCCGCTTCTGACTGCCACCGGAAGGTGCCTTTATACTCTGCAAAGAATCCGAAGAAATGTCGCACTGCAACAAGCGCTTCTCCTGTACAAATGAGAAAATACTGAACAGCGATTGGCCAGCTTGCGCGGCTCCGAAAACCCCAGCATTGGGGAAAATTCTCGCTCCTACAACGGTCGGGAAGCGAATTCCACACCTCCGGCAAGCCCCAAGGGTTCCTGATGTAGCCAAAAAGAGTGTTCTCGTGGCGACGGTCTATCTCAGCCTTCAAATCAAGCCAACTCTTGTTGTTGTGAATCTCCACGCGCTCCCCACCATCGGAGCGGACATCACATAACTCTCGAAAGCTCTCCAAAGTAAGTCTTCTGCCATGCTCACGAAAGAAAACAATCACGCCAATAAGGCGCACTACTCCCAGAGAGGTGAACTGGGAGATCGACACCCCGTAAAATTTTCAAGATCTCGGTCACCTCCTCGTAAGGCGGGAATCGGAAGCCAGACCTTAAAGTACTCTCACAGACTGTCAGCCAGCCACGGGGAGGATTCTGCACACTCTCCTCGGCAAGCGGAATTCTCACTTCCAAATCAGTGGGCAGCCCGAACTTTTTCCTCTAAACGACAATTTGGTCCTCTGTAAGAGAAGAGCGTAAACGCAGTGGTCTCGCGGAACACCTCGAGCCCTGTCACCAGCAAGGAAAAATCAAACACGTTATAAGAGGTAGAATACGCAACAGTAAAACCCTCGAAACAGGCCGAGGGATCGCCTCATGCACACGCACGCGTAAAAAGTAGCTCTACGAACCCCGCGAAGGGGAACGCGCACAAGCGCAAGCGCGCCACACAAATGTGCGCGAGCACGCGCACAGCGGCATGCGCTAAAGTGCGCGCGCGCCGCGCGCCCGGAACGCGCGCAACGCTCCGTGCTACGATCACGCGCGCGCGGCCGGGCCTGCGCTCCGAGCAACTTGGTCCGCGCGCCCCCTCGCGTACCCGCGCGTTGGCCGTCGTGGTGCCGTCTGGTCATGGGCGCGTCGTTCCCCCCTCTCCCGCGGAGATTTTTTAACATGTCGTTACCTGTGCTCGCCGCTCGCGAACGTTTCTGGCCTGTCACTGGACGCCGTCATAGTCAAGGAAAACAGGAGAAAATCTTTGCTCTCTCGCTTAAGCCAACCTTCGACAGCAGAGGATTTGAGGGGCAATTGATGGGGATGGACACACATTTATATAAGAATGGGCGTGCACTTAGCCATCTCTCATATGATCCCTCCTATTGTGGAGATCATGGGTTTGACTAGTCAACCCACTCCCCCCATGATCTCCATCATAATAGGAGAGATCAAGGAGGCCTCCCATTTAGCAACTGTCGTCGGCCGCCACAGGCCGTCGTAGCCGCTCGCCGCCTGCCGCCGTCAACCGCCGCATGCAAGTCGGCCACCGTCCGATTGTTACTGAGCATCCGTTGCCGTCCGATCTGCAAAAAACCACCCACTGAGCCACTAAGGTGGTGGGTGGGGCGTCATAACTACCTCCTGCAGGCTATAAAAGGAGCCACAGGCCTCCTCATTTCTCACCTTTTTGCCCCGGAGTCTTCTTCTTCCTCAGGCCTGAGCTATTCCGAACTCCTACCTCGAGCCGTCTTCAAGCTGCCTACGAGCCAAGTCCCCAAGTGCACAGAAGAAGGAAAAAGACAATAACCGCCAGCGTTCAAGCACACCAGCCACCAAATTAGCATTTAGCACTCCTTCGGCGCAGCCTGTTGCCTGCTACGAGTCAGAAAATTCTCTTTCATCTCTAAGTTGTAACGAGGAGCGGCATGTCGCCCTCGATTCCCCAAACGCACTGTAACCGCAAGCAGGTAGTGGACTTTGACCGACACGTGGTTTTTTACCCAGTTGAGGGGTTTTTCCATGTAAAAACATCTTGTGTCAATTCGCTCTTTTCACTGACTGTGTGTGCGCTCGACCGTCCCGAGAGCTAAAACGACCCAAGTAAATCCGGTGCGACCGGGGCATCGAGTTAGTCGGCAACAGAGCTTATTAGGCAATCAAAAGATTAAATTTCGTTCTTCAAAAAGTGAACAAGAATAAACTTTTTCATCTCAATGAATTGGAGGAAATTAGGTTCAATGCGTACAAAAATACTAGGTTGTATAAAGAGCAAACCAACAAATAACATGACTTTAGGTTTAAAAAATGGGAGTTTAAGGTTGAACAATTAGTCCTTTTATACAATTCAAGACTGAGATTATTCCCTGGGAAATTAAAGACTAGGTGGTCTGGATCTTTTCGAGTGAAAGAGGTACATCCGTATAGAATAATTACGATTGGTAATGAGAAGGATGAGTCCGAGTTCAAAGTAAACAGACAAAGGTTAAATGAATATTATGGAGGCAATGATCAACGCGAAACGATGGTCATAAACTTTTGATGATCATTGGAGTGGAAAACGTCCGGCCGGGACGTTTAAAACGAGGCGCTTGGTGGGAGGCAACTCATCGTATCTTATAATATATAACTATATATATAACTACATATATAATAAAAAAAATTGGTTTGTTTTGTTAGTATAGCAAAAAAAATTGGAGGGAGCGAAGCCACATGCTTCTAGTTAAATGTGCCTAAAAATCTGTAGGAGTGGAAATCTGGATGAGCGAAAAATATGGACTGAATCTGGCCTTAAATTGCTGAAAACGGGAAGTTGCAACAACCAGAAAAGGCTGTTACAACATTTTTTTATATCCGCCTTTTCTTGAAAGGTGTTGTGGCGTCGGGTGCGGCCCGGTCCAATTGAACCGGGCATGGCGTTGAGTGTGGATGTATCCAATTGAATCGACGCGCGCGCGTTCACCACTTTGGCGGTCTGGGTCGGGTTAATTTAAGCTGATTATGATTTCAATTATTAAATCTGCGATTATACATTTCCAAATCTGGTTCAACTTTAATTAACTTCTTTAATCTTTTTGATTAAACCGTCCAAGTATTTAATATTCCTTTCCAATTCAAGCCCCCATCGACATTACACCCCGATCCGCCAGTTAGGTTAAGGGAACGGGAAAAAATAGAGAGCGACGACGCCATCGATCTACGATCTAGGTTAACATAGAGAGCGAGTGAGCGATGAGTCCAAGGAAGGGAAGGAAAATGACACTGACACCGAGCTTCACTGGCGAAATCGTGACTGGATTTCTGGAGGTGTGCGGCGGAATAGGCAAGCGGCGAACTGCATCAGGAAAGCGACATGAGAGCTTTTGCAGTTGTAGGATCGGGAGATTTCTGAGGTATAACACATAACCCTACATTTATGGAGAAGATCAAATTATGGAGAATTTATTTCTTTGTTTTTCTTGCATTGTTCTATATGTGCTTAGATTAGTCTATGACATCTAAACAAAAAGATAAGAAAGGTTAGGGGAAGGAGAGTGTCAAAAAAATTGTGAAGTTTTCGAATGAAGGGGCTTGGCAGCGCTCCCTTTCATTTTTGAAAGAGCATTCAAAATGAAAAGGAGGTTGTATCACTTATGCCCAGCAAATTCAGGCACTGTAGTGGGAGTCGTTTTGCCACCCGAGAACTGAGGCTATCATGCCTATGGTGTATGAGTTCTATGTGAATGCTAAAAGCGTAGAAGGCGGGACAGTGACTGTTAGAGGAAAGGAAATAAACTTCCCAGCAGCTAGAATAAGCGACCTGTTCAATCTAGAAGACCAAGGCTTATGATGATTACACTGAGATTCTAAACAAAGTAACTCTAAAGAAATGACGGAGTTAGCGTGTTGTACACCAACACCAAAATGAGTGAGCAAAGCACAAAAAATCATGAAGACAACTTCTTTAACGTGGGAGGCAAATGTTCGGCTTCTCTTTATTAATGCAAGCATTATGCCAACCTGGCACCCAAACAGTGTGACAGTCGACAAGGTAGCTCTGATCTACCAAGAAATCACCGGTGGCTTTCAGTGGCGGGTTGTGGAACCGATCCCGATGTTATGATGAAACATATCGAGTACATGAAAGCCTACTAGTGGTGTCAGCACCTATATGTAAAGGAGCAGTTGGATGATGCGAACCGGGTTAAGATCATGGAGAATGTGAAGATTCCAGTGCCAGAGCCGAACTTCAAGATGTTGAGACAATTCGACGATGAGTGCTACCTACTAACTTCGGATCGGACCAAAGTTTATCCAAAGAGGGTTGCTGCAGCTAAGAAAGAGGACGAAGAGGAAGACGAGGAAGAGGATGAAGAGGAAGACGAGGAAGAGCCACGAGTAGGATTATCTCCTATCTAGCTTTAGTTTTGCATAGTTATGTTTACATTTTTCTTTGAATTATATTTTGTTATGTTATGCTCTGGACTATATTGTGGTGACATATTCTGTGATGTGACAATTTGGATGATATATTTTGTGCTTCACTTATATGTGTTTTGCTGCTTTATGATGCTACCTACTGTCATTTTGGATGCGAGTTTTGACACTAATCTGAAATTGAGTATTATGATATGTCATATATACCATACCATGCTACGTCTACTCTATTTTGTGTGTGCTGCACTTTTGTGATATTTGCTTTACACTAACTTGCAAATTTTATATTGTATTATGCTAATTAAGAACATTTCTTAATCCTAACTATGTTTATCCTATGATAAATATTGTGATTTGAATTACTATTCTGGAATGATATTAGGATTGAGTCATGACAATGTTTTTTATGATGGTCATGACGAGCATGTGTTATGTTTAGGTGACTTTTATTTATACTCATCGAATCTGGCAGAAATATATCTCATGTCATAATCTATGAACATTCTGAGGATGTAAGTTATGCATGCTAAACTAAATGACTATGAGTGCTGAGGAAAATCCTATACTGGGAGTAATTTGGGTACATCAATGAGAAGCAATGGACAACAACTCCAACGCACCCAATTCATGGGAGTTATTTAAATTTTCATTTTTTCCTCCTTTACAAAGTAAGCGCTTATTAGTAAAAAATATTTTTAAAGTATTCTCATGGGTAAAAATGATATTTTTGCTAGAGACTAGCAAATGATTAAATGTGGAGGTGAGGGTGTTATAACCCCTACCATTTGGATGAAAAATAATTTATTTAACCACGAATTGAATGATCTTAATTCTTATTTTATTTAATCAATAGGCTACTCTAGATATATTCAATGATAATTAATTGGTATGTCTGAACGATCCAAAAAGCTTAATTAGTGAATTTAAAGTTAGTAAGATTTTTTTGGATAAAACTCACTTAAGCATTTATTTTATACACAATTTTTTGTTTACTTCCATTGCAATCTTTTGCTATCGAGTTCTAAAAATAACGGGGAGGGATGAGCAAGAACTAAGTCAACGATGTAATCCTAAACATGAGCTTAGGTAGCATTTCATTTCGATTATCCACTAAAATATTTGAGCTTGAACTTTTTCATACATATTATTTCATGCTTAAATTCCCTGTGTTCCTACTAGTGATGTCTTAGTAAGTTAGTCATTTATGAGTGTCCAATTTCTCTTAAAAAATGATTGAATTTCATAGTGACATGTGGTCTAGGTATATGTATACATACTTGAAATGATCTCAACTATGATAAAAAAGTGTCATAGTGATATACGACCTATGAATGTGAATGCATACTTGGAATGATCTCAACTATGAGTATAAAAAAAGAGAAAATGAAAAGAAAAACATCATAGTGATATGTGGCATAGGTATGTGCACTAATACTTGGAATGATCTCTACTATGAATAAAATATATTTAAAAAATATGTTGATAGACCCCATAATATGTTGAATTACTAAGATTACTAACTAGGGAACGTCATTTCACTATCAAAGTTATCCATAAATTGCTAACTAAGCCAAATACAATCCTACTATCAATTGAATTACTAACTCATGTAGAGGCTAAATCGAAAGCTTAGCTTATTCATATCCTTTCCGATAAATGCGGAGGTTCAATTTGAAATTTTGCATGAGTAAATTATTTTTAAAAAGAAAACACGCACCACCCTGAGATTTTTACTTGAGTTTTATCTTTCATCAAATTAATAGATTTGTGAATGATTGAGCTCTTATTGATTGATAAGTTTATCAGTTGAGTAAAACAAATTTCTTGAGTACGCTTTGAATAATTTGTTTTCAAGAAAAAATGATCATTTGAATTTCTATCTTGATAATAGTTCTTCATACAATATAATAATATGAATTATCTTTGCTAGAGATTAACAAAAGATTAAGTGTGGAGGTCTGATAACTTCTCAAAAATAAGTTATCTAATTCTTTATTTTTTATTTAATATTCATCATAATGAAACAAAAATGATTTAAATGAGTAAAAATATAAGTAAAATTTATATTTATTTTATTTATGGCTACTTTGATTATTTTCCAATGTTTTTCTACTAGAAATGCCAAAGAAATTGATTGGGAGAAGTGAAGCTAGATTTATATTTTGGCGTGAAAAATTTGTTGCAACAAGTTTTGGACGAATTTTAAATTCAAATTTCGATTTTTGTGTCAAACTAAAAATTGGAAAGAGACATCTTTTGGGAGAAGGCTACACGTTTTTAAGAGAGGAATCTTTTGCCGAAAGAGGGGGACGAAATACATTAGAGAGAGATCTAGAGGGTCATCATCTTGGAGAAGGAGAAGAAGACTAGGGTTTGGATGCATAAGCAAGAAGGAAGGTCTTGAAGTGATATCTAAAATCAATTTCCTGCAGCGTTTAAACTTTAATAATCATGTCTAGTAAGATCTTTCTTGTTGTGAGATTTCATCCTTCCATCATGAACTAAATTTCTAGGTCTTGTATGTTGAAAGCACTTTGTCTTGTTGTGAATGTTGTAATTTTAAATTTCTCATTTATGATTGTTTGAAGAACTACCATTGTTGGATTTATGTTTTATTTTGTGAAATTTTTGTATTAAATATTCTTCTTCTAAATTGTGTGGCGAGATTCGAGAGAGGAGTTACGTTATTTTAGAGTTGAATCCTTTATTTTGCGCGACGAGATTCGAGAGTAGAGTCGCGTAAATCTTTAGCCAAATTCCATTTTTATACTGCGCTGCAAAATTTGAGAGAGTAGTGGCATAAGTGTAACATAAATATCAATATAGTATAAAGAGAGAAAGATATTTCATCTTGTGTTAGCAACATTGATTTGTGTATTTTATGTTATTCTCGCTCTACCTAAGTTAGAGATAACTAAAGAAATTAGGGTAAACGGATTTCTAAGATCGAAAGATGACGTCCACTTTTAAATCGTTGCAGGATAGTAATCAAACATTTTATGAAGGTTCACTCTAAAAACTCTTCACAATAGACAAAAAAAATTAACGTACAAGACTATTCCTCCAGCTTGATAAAAGTGTTCTTAAATAACCATTATTTAGTTTTGTTATTGTTTTCTTTTAATTTTTTCATCATTAAAAATTCACTCTAAATCAATCTACTTGAATTTAAAGAAAAGGTAGAGTTAGTACTTGCAAGCAATAGATTAGTCACTTAACCGACGAAACGATCTTTTTCTTACTTTATATTACTTGATTCGGCATATGTACTTGTGTTAACACGTAAATATATTTTTGGCTTATCAATATTCACAAAATGGGATACATGCATATATATATATATATATATATATATATATATATATATATATATATATATATATATATATATATATATATATATATATACATACACACATATATATACACACACACACACACACACATATATGTGTATGTATATATATATATATATATATATATATATATATGTATATATATATATATATACATACATCATCTAACAAATAGATTATATGGATCAGTAAGAATTGAAATATTCATGATTAAAATTTTTGTGAGATAATGAGCGAAAATACCATTCTCTCCTTTAGTTACAAGGCTCCAGTTCACTACTCGAGCATCCACAGCACTCAGCAGTTCAAGGAAAAAAATCCCAGATGATAGACTTTTGTCCTGAATGTTCAAGAAAATTGCATTTAGTGCCAAAGCTTCATTTTTAAGATAAGATCAGAATGTGGAAATAAACTCAATGTTGAACCATTAGTATACCTGCACAGAAATATTTCCATCAATACTAGCCCAAAAATATGAAAATTAAAATTAAATATAGGCCCTCATGAAACAAACATTAAATCATTCCATTTTTATGGTTGAAATAGATAATTTCCAAAAGGTTTGATAAAGAGATTAATATAATCTTATATTATAATTTTATTTTATTAAATAATTTCTTCGAGTAAAGTGCTAGGAAATCACAAACAACAAATGAATCGGTTATTTTGATCTTAATGTTTTGTGTAACACGGTAGCAAATAGTCCCACATTAGGAAATTCATGTAACCTCATGCACTTAATATGGATCATGGGCCCCCAGCTATAACCAATAGGATTTAGGTCGGATAAAAATGTTCTAACAAGGTATCAAGCAAGGCACAACATCCCACTCCACATCACCAGATTAAAAAAAAACCACGCGTTAAAGGTCAAATACCCTCTATACAAAGGGATGTGTTCAAAATTTAGTCCCACATCGGGAAACACATGCAGCCTTGTACTCTCAATATAGATCTTAAGCCCCTCTAACTTTAACCAATTGATTTTAGATATAGTGCGGAGTTCAAAATGTTTGAATATTCGCGTTTACACAGTTAGACATGCATGCAAACAAAGAAATGATTATTGATTTTCTTTCTTCAGATACCTATGGATCACAATTCAAAGTGTTTCCCTTTTTATAAGTATAACAATAGTGCCACATTACCCATGCTTAACGTAAAATGTACAAATTCGTAATTTGCAGATAGGGCCTGTGTGAAAAATACGAGGAAGCGCATACCTTAAAACTTTCCATGTGTGACTGCCTTCCAGAATCTTTCACTTTATTATTAGCCCAATTCAAAATATCTACATCAGTGATCTCTTTTTCATAGGAATTGGACTTCAGATTCTTTAAGAGCTGAAGGATGTTGTATCTCATTAACTGCCATAGAAATGCTGGATAAAGATATGGTTAGGAAAGTCTGATAAATTCAGTCTCCATCACAGGTATTGATAGTTCAACGCTGATCTACAGATTGTTATCAAAAATGGCTCGAGTGATTGAAATATATAAATATAGGTAATATAAGGCTGTGTTTAAGAAATGAAAATATTAAAATCGATGCAGAAATAATATGGAAGAGAACTAAAAAAAAAATTTAGAGAGACGGGATAGAAGTTGTAGAATGGGAGTAGGTGATTTGGGAGTTGAGTATATAATGACAACAAAGGATTCTCGAATCTTGCTGAATTTCAATGTAAAACAACCTTAAACATTCTCAAAAACAACACAATCACTTCATGGTTTATGAAATCACTTCCATGCCACTCCAATTCACTAGGAGATGAATTTTTCACAAAAGGGAGAATAAGCAGCAACTATAACTATCATAGACTGCACCACTCAGAAAAAATAGTCTCAAATGAAGTAAATTCACCTCCAAAAATCTACAACATCAAATACATACAAAGAGATTAATTGTTTTCATCAATGACATGAATACTGCAAAATAAGTCCCTAAAACAGCACCCTCAATACTGAAACAGCAAACATAAGGAAAAACAGTTATGAACAGTTGTACAAAATCTCCAATCAACTAGAAAATCGACACATCTTCAATACATGAGTAGTAAGGTGAGGAATGACCATAAAACTTGATAAGCAGTGCTATGAAATCATGAAGCTGCTCTGAATACTGATCCAAACAGCGAACACCAAATCTGAACAGAAAACTTATCAAATTTAGGGAATGGAGGCTGGGGATGGAGGATACATGCTCGCAGCCGAGGAAAGATGATTATATAAGAGTAATTTGCCACGCAAGGGTGGTGATACCAAGCGATAGAAGCAAATAATGGGTAAGTCCCCTAGGAGAGTGGTGTCGTCTGCTCCAAGTCTCAAACTGCGTCATTGTGGATTCTGCGAATGCTTTGCACGATCCCATCGGGCCCCATTTAATGAAGGAACAATAACCTAAATGCAAGACCCTATTCCCCAAGGTTTTAAGTCAAAAAACTAAAAAAAATATTACCAAACAAAACCCATGGAGGTGTTAAATCTAAACAAGTGTTAAATTTTATCAAAAGAACATTAGAGCCTTCAAAAACCAAAATAAACCCGAGGTCCATTAAACATTGTCAAATCCACTTCATTTAACAGTGGATGTCCACCACTGCTTTCCTCGGGCCTGGAAAGAAGCTCCAAAGTTACAATCCTTCAAATTACATCTGAAATTGCTCATTTCATTAAGTACTCTTTTGATGCTCTGAATATCTTCTGTAGAGAAATACGCAAGAGAGAGAGAAAAAATCACCCAGAATTTTATTATATGTCTAAATACATGAATACATACACTTATATATATATAGAGAGAGAGAGCCTTCAACATCTACAATGTGAGACTAAATAGAATATACACGGGCTTCTATATGGGCTCCTCCAAATGGACTTCTTCATTACATCTTAACACTCTCCCGCAAGTTGGAGCGTACAAGTCGTAGGCACCAAGCTTGGATAAGAATTGATGATATAATGTCCGAGAGAGAGCTTTCGTGAATATATCAGCAACTTGTCCTGACGCAGAGACATGTTCTAACTCCAACTTCTTCGATTGAACTTTTTCCCGAATAAAGTGAGTCAACTTCAATATGTTTTGTTCATTCATGGAATTCGGGATTCTTGGCAATATGTATGGCTGCTTGACTGTCACAGAACAGGGTGGCCGGAGAGGAGAGTTTGAGGCCCAAATCACTGAGAAGACTCTCAAGCCAGGTGAGCTCAGAGAGAACCGCTACCGTAGCACGGTACTCGGCCTCAGCAGATGAGCGAGCAACAACCAATTGTTTCTTGCTACGCCAGGTAATAAGGTGTCCACCAAGTTAGGTGCAAAAATCAGTCGTGGAACGACTATCATCAAGGGAACCGGCGTAGTCAACATCAGAGTACGCAACAAGGGACATAGAGGACGGTTTGTAAATAAGTCCTTGTCCTGGAGCGGTCTTTAAGTATCTGAGAATCCACTCGACGGCTTGGAGATGAGATGTTCGAGGAGTATGCATAAATCGGCTCACAACCCCAACGAAAAATGAGATATCAGGTCATGTAACCGTAATATAGATTAGTTTCTCTACCAAGCGTCGGTAGTACTCTGGATTTATAAGAACATGATCAGTTCCAGATCCATGTGCAGACAGCTTGTAATTCACATCCATAGGAGTGTCTGCAGGTTTGCATCCTGAGTAGCCCGCATCTTGCAAAAGATCAGTGCAGTACTTCCGTTAGGATAGGACAAGTCCATCAGGTCTCCTTGCAACCTCAAGCCCAAGGAAATATCGAATATTGCCCAGGTCTTTTCTCTGAAAAGTTGAGTTTAAATGTTGCTTTATATTTCGGATCCCGATGGTGTCGTTGTCTGCTATTAGAATGTCATCAACATACACAAGGAGGATTACAGTGCTAGTTGGTTGATGACAAGTGAAGAGAGAGAAATCAGCAGAGCTTCGTATGAAACCAACTTCGCGAACCACGTTACTGAATTTGTCAAACCAAGCGCGAGGAGACTGTTTGAGACCATATATAGACTTCCGAAGATGATAGACACGGACTCCCCCGTGTTCTCAAACCCGGGTGGTTGGTGCATATAAACAGTCTCTTGGAGATCGTCATTGAGAAAGATATTTTTGATGTCCAGCTGATGTAGGGGTCACTGTTGATGCACAGCGAGAGAGATCAGGACTCGAATAATATTCAACTTGGCGACCGGGGAGAAGTTTTTGTCATAATCAAGGTCATATTGTTGGGTGAAACCTTTGGCGACAAGGTGGGCTTTGAGACATTCAACAGTGCCATCTGGAGCATGCTTGACAGCAAAGACTCATTTGCAGCTAACACAAATCTCGCCTGGAGGGAGAGGAACAAGGTCCCAAGTCCGGTTATCCTAGAGGGCTGTCATTTCTTCGTCCATGGCCGCACGCCACCCCGGGTGTTGGAGAGCTTCCTGCAAAGAGTGAGGAAAAAATGGTGGAGAGAGAGTGAAAATTTGAGAAGAGGCGGAGATAGGCGATGCAGTGAGAAATAATTCGCCATTGGATGAGCCGTAGAGGATGAGGCCAGATCGTCAGGCCGCGGGATAGCATTGGTAGAAGAGAATTGTTGTAGGGCATTTGTAAGGGATGAACGACGAGTATAGACACGGAGAAGTGGAGGTAGTGGAGGTAATGTTGGCAGTGGGAGTGGAGGAGGAGCTGTGTGAGGCAAATTCATGACGAGGACTGGCGGACGAGCAATATTGGAAGGTGGAGGTAGTGTGGAAGAGGTGGAGTAAAAGGGTTGATCCTCAAGAAAGGTGACATTAGAGGAGACGAGCACCTTTTCGTCTGCAGGAGAGTAGCAGACATATCCTTTCTGAGAGCAGGAGTAGCCAACAAACATACATTTTGCGGCTCGAGGGGCAAGTTTGTCATTCAGTGGTCTGTGGTCCAAGAGAGTGGACATAGCAGGTACAGCCAAAGACACGGGGCGTGAGGGAGAATGGAGACTTGGAAGGAAATAGAAGGCCGAACGGAGAAGCGTAGTCAAGCACGGAGGAGGGCATGTTATTGATGAGATGAAAAACAGTAGAGACAGTAAAATTCCAATATTTGGTGGGCACCTGCATTTGCAACATAAGTGACCGAGGGATATACAGAAGATGTCGATTCTTCCGCTCGGCTACACCGTTTTGTTGGGGAGTATAGACACACGAGATCTGATGAACAATCTCAAACTCGGTGTATAAATTTGAAAAGACGCGGCTAGTATATTCATGAGCATTATCAGTGCGAATTGTTTTTAAGAAAACAGAGAATTGCGTATGCGTCTCAACAATAACGACTCGGAAGACGGAGGTTAGTTCAATACGATCACAAAGTAGATAAAGTCATGTGAAACGAGAATATTCATCAATAAAGGTAACAAAATATCGATAACCAAAAACACTGGGTTTTTTATAGGGCCCCCAGATATCAGAATGTACTAAAGAGAACGGAGTATCACTCCGATTACATGTAGGTGAGAAAGAAACACGGTGTTGCTTGCCAAAGATACATGATTCACAAGAAAACTCATGCAGGGAAACACCAAGAAGAGCCTTATTTAGAATCGGGAGAGGAGCATGGCCAAGACGACGATGTCAAATCAACGGAGGGAACTGCAGAAAGGATGGTAGGAGGAACATGCAAAAGATAAAGCTCATTTGACAGTCATCCTTTACCAATGATATTTTGTGTTTGACGATCCTACACAACAAAAGACGAAGGAGAGAAGATTAAGCAACAATCAAGGTCCTGAGCAAGCCTACTAATAGAGAGTAGATTGAAGGAAGATCCTGGAACATGAAGGACTGAGGATAAGTAGAGAGTAGGAGTGAGTCACAGGTCAGCAGCTCCAGACACTGGAGTTGTGTCGTCATTTACCACAGTGATGTACTTGGGATTATCATAGTGCGTGTACTGAGGTGACTTCTGGGAGAGTTGTGGGAGAGATAGGATATACCTTCGGTGGAGAAAGAAGCAACCGAGTCAGATGAGCGGTTAACAACACCTTGAAGCTGCTAAAGCTGTAGACGAAAGTCATTGATATCTTGCTGGGTAGACGAGCGTGACTCGATTAAAGTAGAGCCTTGGTGATGAGGTGCAACAACAGTTGTAGTAGTAAGATGAGGATGCAGTCCATGCTTGCGGTAGCAGGTGGCTTCAAGATGACCATCTTGACCACAGTGAGTACACTTGAGAGTAGTTCGCCCCGCACGTCCTCGACCTCGGGACGTGAAGAGACCTCCCCGATTAGAAGAGCCGCGAGCTGGAGGAGCAGGAGTTGGTAAGAGGGGCTGCTGGAGCAGAGCCGGAGAGAGGCTGGGAGGCACCACTGATGGTGGTGTAACCATGAGCAGCATAGAGCAAACATCAGATAAAGAGGGCATAGTGGAAGAGGAAAGAATCTGATCCCGGACGTTGTAAAGATGACTAGGAACACGGGCCATCATCATAGCGATCTCAACAACTTCCTTTTGTGCCTGTTGAGTTGCAAGATCGGTGGAGGGAGGCTGATGTTGTATCCAGGCTTCCACCAGAGTTTTAGCATTCGCAACAAAGGAGATTAAGTCATTCGTGGCTCCAGGGTCCAGTGAATGAAGTGCAGAGATAATGTCAAACAGGTGTTGTAAGCTGTCCTTGCCAGAGTAAAGAGAGTGCAGCTCATCACATATTTCCTTGACCATTTCATAATACATGGTCATTCAGTACGGCTCAGCATCCATGGAATTAAGCATCCAGGATTGGACCCGTCCGTCATCACGGAGCCAATCATCGGTAGGGTCAGTAGGTTTAGCCCGAGTGAGATGATGGATAAGGACCTTTGTCTATAGAACACGGCGGACCGAATGTACCCATTCAACAAAGTTGGCCTTCCCGCTGAAAGAGATGGTGGTTATGCGAAGCTAACCACGAACTTCAGAAGGCGGGGCAGAATCACGTGCAGGAAGGGAGGGAGCTGCCGTAGAAGACATGGCGGCTAGAAAAGAGTGGTCGGGCGGCTAGAAGACAGCGAGCTGGCAGTTAGAAGCTGGTAAACCGCAGACAAGAGTGGACAGAGAGAAGACGGCGACCTGGCGGTTAGAAGATAGAAGACGGCGACCTGACAGTTAGAAGCAGGCAAACCGCAGACAAGTGGCAGAGAGAACTTCAGGCGTACTCAGAGAGAAGACCGCAGGTCCCGGGGAAGACTATCTAGCGGCAAGAACCCCGGTTAACAGCAGCACGGATCACACCAAGCGGCAAGGACAAGCAGACCGCAGCGGTGAAAGGAAGGGCAGACCGCGGCGACAAGAACGGACCGACCGCAACGATAAGGAAGTGTAACAACCGTAAAATAACGTGAAAACAAAATTTAAAATTTGCACGATCAGATCGTGAATGTTCTTGATCGAGGCAGAGTCTGGTCGAGGTATGTAGTCAGTGAGATTTAAATCTTGAGCGTCAGTTAGTGGATTTAATTCTGCAGTCGTTGTGTTGTGATTGACATATTTTAATTTTTAACGCGAGGGCATAACTTTTAAAATATTCTAAGTGTTAGAGAAGTAATGGCACTCTGGTAATTAAGTGGAGTTGCTCAGTTCTTTCGGTCTAGTCATGCCGGTTCACTACCCCGTGCCATTTTCGAAACCGCCCAAGGCCTATTTTATCGCGTGAATGACGTTCTAGCGGCGCAATACCCCCCTCTCCACCTGTTAAGCCGCGATTCGCTCGTTCCCGCAGACGGTTTCGCTCTTCCAACAATAACTCTATGCGGCTTCTGCTCGGTAGCAGTCGGCGGTTGTCTACTCCTCCTTTGGTCGTGGTGAAGCAAGCTGCAGTACGGTGCGACTCCAGCGATGATCCAGCTCGGTCTTCTCCCTCCCATAGTCGACGAACCGCCGTCTTTTGTCGTCATCTCCTGGTAACGCTTTGAGAGGACGCCGCCGCCCATTTCTTCTTCCCTCTTGTCCATCACTCCAGTCGGCACTGTAGGAGTTTTCCCCGTCCAGACTGTTTACAACAAGCAGCAAGGCGCGGGTGTCCGATTTTTTTTTATCTGTTGATTTGGGTAATTTTCAGGTGGCATTCAAGGGTATTCCTTCCTATTGTTATCATTGTTTTCCGCTATCCCAACTCAATTTCAAAATGCAGAGCTCGAGTTCCACTTTCTCCATTATCAGATTTTAGGGCTTGAGGCTATTTCCTTGTCTTCCTCAACAACCCTAGTTGGGGGCAGAGTTATATATAGAGATCGAGTTTCTTCCAGCACTCCTCTTCAGGTAACAACAACCCTTCCCATTAGAAATTTCAGATTTCTCACGTTCCGGGGATGACAGAGAAAATATTGGGTGTAATCCTAGTTTTGAGAAATTGTTTGGCTTAGTGTGTGCATAATTCTAGAACTTACGTGTATCGGAGGTGCGGATTTAGGGTGAACATATTACCAGGGCCTCATACTAGATTTTATTTAAGGGAAGTCATGTCGCCGCGTCGGGTGTACGAGCGCCGCAACGATGGTTAGAGTTTCTGTCAGACTATGAGGTGGACATTCAGTACCACCCAGGAAAGGTGAATGTGGTGGCTGATGCGCTTAGCCGTAGAGGATCGAGTTTTTTTCTCCTTACTCAGCAGGAGGGGATGGTGCGAGAGTTGGAAAGGCTAGAGATCAGTGTTGTGCCGCGTTCAAAGGTTGGATCTGCAAGGTTGTGTTGGATAGAGATCACTTGTGACATCAAGGATAGGATCAGAACAGCTCTACCTTTAGATCCAAAGATGTCAGAGACTTGGGTTTTGACTAAGGCAAGTCAGGAAGAGAAGTTCAGTATACTTGAGGATTTACTACTGCACGACGGTAGGGAGTGCATTCTAGATGTTAGTCACCTTCGAGAAGACATACTGTTTGAAGCCCATAATTCTAGATATTTGATACATTCAGGTAGCACAAAGATGTATGCGGATCTGAAGAAGATGGTGTGGTGGCCAGACTTGAAGGGTAACGTTGTTGAGTATGTTGGGAAGTGTGAAACTTATAAGTTAGTCAAAGCTGCATGTCAGAGGTCAGGCGGCAAGTTACAACTGTTGAATAACTTGCAAATTGTATTACAATGAGGCTTGTCCCCTCTTTATATAGAGGTAGACCCACAAATACAAAGAAATAACTCATACATAGAGATAAACCAAATGTGGAAATAAATATGATATTGTAACACTCCCCCTCAATTTGGGTGTGAGATGTTGATCATGCCTAACTTAACAACCATACTTCCGAAGATACTTCCACTTAAACCTTTTGTGAGAATATCAGCAAGTTGTCTGTCTGATGGAACGAACGGAGTACACACAAGCCCCTTTTCAATGTTTTCCTTGATGAAATGAAGGTCCACTTAAATATGCTTTGTACGATCATGCTGGACAGGATTGTGTGCGATGCTAATAGCAGCCTTGTTGTCACAATACAACCAAATGGGCTCATCTCCAAGAAGCCCTAGGTCATTCAGTACCGATCGTAGCCAGAGGCCTTTTCACACACGCCATGGGCCATAACACGGAATTCTGCTTTAGCACTAGATCTTGCAACAACATGTTTTTTACTCCGCCGGGTAACAAGGTTTCCACCAACCAGGGAACAATACCCCGAGGTAGATCGCCGATAATTTATAGACCCGGCCCAATCCGCATCAGTGTACACCTCAATGTTTAAGGATGAATTGGAGGAAAACAAGACTCCACTCCCTGGTGAGGACTTGAGGTATCGGAGAATTATATTGGCAGCATCAGCATGACGGGCCTTCGGAGTGTGCATAAACTGGCTTATTACACTCACAGCATAAGCTATATCTGGACGGGTATGAGCCAAGTAGATCAATCTTCCTACAAGCCTCTGAAACTCATGTATATCGTCAACCTATTCACCATTGTCACGGCCTATTCAGTGATTTGCTTCAATAGGGGTGTCCGTAGGCCTGCAGCCACTCGTCCCAGTTTTTTCAAGGAGATCCAGAGTATACTTTCTCTGAGAGATAAATATCCCTCGTTTGGATCTTGCCACTTCAATGCCCAAGAAATATTTGAGAGCACCCAGGTCTTTTACCTCAAACTCAGGTGCCAATTTTTTCTTTAGAAGTGTGATTTCTTCAACCTCATCACCTGTGATAACAATATCGTCAACATACACAATGAGATCATTAAGTTTACCAGTCCTGCGCTTGATAAATAGAGTGTGATCAGAGTTTCTCTGGTAATATCCACATGACAACATGGCTTTATGAAATCTCCCAAACCATGCTCGTGGACACTGTTTCAGTCCATATAGGGTCTTCTTTAACTTGCAAACGAGTCTCACTAAGCTCCTAGGAGTAAGGCCTGGTGGTAGGGACATATACACTTCCTCTTCCAAATTCCCATGGAGAAAGGCATTTTTGACATCAAGTTGCAAAAGATCCCACCCTTTACAAGCAGCGCAGGATAAGAGAACTGTGATAGTGTTCATCTTTGCTACAGTTGCCAACGTTTCCCGATAGTCGATCCCAAGTGTTTGAGTGTAACCACGTGCCACCAATCGTGTTTTAAACCTTTCAACTATGCCCTGCGGATCTTGTTTAACAGAGAACACCCACTTGCATCCAACTGGTTTCGTCCCAAAAGGGAGAGGCATTAAGTCTCATGTGTTGTTCTTCTCAAGAGCAGTCATTTCCTCAAACATTGCCTCTCGCCACATAGGAATCTTCAGGGCACTCTGCCAGAATGTCGGAACAGGAATGGACGCAAGGGAAGACACAAAGGCCTTGTGGGATGTGGAGAATGAATTATAAGAAACGTAATTAGAAAGGGGGTGTTTAGTACAGGACCGGATACCTTTGCGGAGAGTAATTGGAAGCTCAGAAGGCCCTGAGTCCGGGTCCAATGATTAATCTGGTAGCAGGTCATGGTTGTCGCTGAGCATCTTTCTCCTCGTAGTGCACCTGCAAAGCGGGAATGGTAGAAGAAATAGTAGTGGGGATATCACTCACTTCCGACGAAAAAGGCTCCCACTGAAGTGAGGGATACAAATGAGGAACATGGAGAGGTAAAGACGGGAAGGACAAAGAGGAAGAGGTCACCAGAGAAGAGGTACCTGAGGCAGGATAATAGATCTCAGATTCACGAAACGTGACGTCCATGGTGACAAACACCCTCTTCGTAGGAGGATAAAAACATTTGTACCCCTTCTGAGTAGAAGAGTAACCGATAAACACACACCGAAGAGCGTGAGGGCCAAGTTTGGTGGGAGGAGGATGATGGATGTGGACAAAGCAAACACACCCAAACAACTTAGGGACAAGCGGAGAGAAAGGGATGCGAATTGTCCCAAGGGGGGTGTTATTCCCAAGAATACGAGTTGGCATGCGATTGATAAAAAATGCTGCCGTAAGGGCAACATCCCCCCAGTAATACCTGGGAAGATGCATGGTAGATAGAAGGCAGCGAACAACTTCCAGAAGGTGCAGATTCTTCCGCTCCCCCACCCCATTTTGAGCAGGCGAATAAGCACAAGAAGTCTGGTGTAAAATGCCATGATCAACCGGATATGCCCCAAACCGGGAATCTAAGTAGTCACGGCCATTGTCACTATGAAGTATCTGAATTTTAGCGTTAAACTGGGTGAGGATCATGGAATGAAATTTTTTGAAGGTAGGAAAGATGTCGCTCTTGTTTCGCAGTAAGTATAACCAAGTAGTACGCGAAAAACAGTCAATAAAAGTGACAAACCAAGTACAACCAAAAATAGAAGATACGGGTCCAGGACCCCAAACATCCGAGTGAATCACAGCAAAAGGCATAGAACTGGGAAATGAAACATGATTAAATGAAGTACACCAATGTTTATTAACAGTACAGACATCACAAACAAATGAAGTAAAAGCAGTAGCCGGCAAAGAAGGTAGCATAAGTTTCATAACAGAGATAGATGGATGTCCTAAGCAACAGTGCCAGGAATAAAGATCTGAGGTGCTGGAAAGGAAAGCCTGAGGAGGCGCCACCGGGCAGGAGTCAAGCACGTACAGACCATTGACCAAACTACCAGAGCCAATCACCATCCCCATCTTCAGGTCCTGAAACACACAAGAGAAAGGATGAAAAGTTACCGAGCAGTTCATAGAATTAGTCAAATGGTTAATAGATAATAAATTTCGAGTGAAATTGGGAACATGTAAGACAGAGGATAAGGTGAGAGAGGAACAGGAGATGGAACCCTTCCCAGCAATAGAGGAAAGGGAACCGTCAGCAATGCTCACCTTATCACGACCAAAAAGAGGAGTATATGAAAGAAAACCTGAGGCAGAGCCAGTCATATGATCAGTGTGGCTCTGGAGTCAATGATCCAAGGAGAGAAAGCAACAACAACAGAGTGAGCGTCGGGTGGTCCGGTGTGGACAAACGAAGACAATGCAGAAGCCTCCGTAGAGATACCATGCATCATGCGCCGAAGCGCAAGAACTTCATCGGCAGAGAAAGTATCCGGCAGGAGAGAAGAAGGGTCGACGGTAACATCTGTGAGATGGGCAGAACGAGGAGATGAGCGACTAGCAGGACGGTCAGAGCCACGACCATCACGAGAAGACACCACCACGCGATGGAGGGAAACCATGGAGCCAAAAACAGGTGTCTCTGGTGTGACGGGGCTTGCCACAATAATCAAAGAGGAGATGATCTTTGTCAGAGTCCTTCATCTTGGAATCACGGAGAGGACGAGCCCCTAGTAACAAAGGGGTATCAGCAGCGACAGCAGAACTTTCAGGAGTGGAATCTTGAAGAAACTGTCGACGATCAAATTCCTGTTGGATGATGCTATAAACCTCCGGAAGAGAGGGCAATGGCAGACGAACCAAAATGTGAACACAAATCTGATCCAAGTCCCGATGGAGGCCATGAAGAAACTCAAATGTCCGGCTGCGATCCTCCCTCTCAAGGACCATAGCCTCATCAACAGGGCTAACAAATATGAGGGAATCGAAATGGTCGTATTCCTGATATAGCTGGCTGAATTCCAAGTAGTACGCAGAAGGGGGGCGATCACCCTGGCAGAGAGAGGATATCTTCCGCAGTAACTGGAAGATCTGAGCAGCATTGCCCTTACTAGAGTAAGTGGTCTCAGCACGGCGCCAAATATCCATGGCAGTATCTAGAAAGAGGTAATGGCGAGCGATAGACTCCTGCATCGAATTCGTTAGCCAAGACATGACTAAGGAATTTTTGAAATCCCATTGAGGTCAGTCAGGGGAAGTCTTCTCTGGTTCCGCAGTTGTCTTAGTGACATATCCAAAAAGACGACGGCTCTTAAGAGCAAGAGTGATGGAGCGCGACCAGGACAGATAATTTGAGTCATCCAAACGAATAGTGGTAATCTACGGAGTATTGTGATCAAGGCTCCCACGCAGAGGAGGTGCTGGAGGAATCAGAGAGGGAACCCGTGTCGAGGTAGAATCACAGAGCACCGACATAGTTGCCCTAAAAGAGAAATCTGGAGACAACCTGCTGAATTAGGAGAAGGGAGGAATAGAAATTAACTCCATCTGAAAAAAACAGGGCAGAAACCCTAGGAGACGGCGCCGGAATAGAGACGAGCCTCACAGCATACCCGGCGTCGGAGAGAGAAGGGGACCCATCCCTAGGAAGCCGGGAGAGCCCTGGAGAAGCCGCCGGACGCGCCTGGAGAAAGCGTTGAACGCGCCTGAAGAAGCCGACGGGGACGCCGTTGCGGATCGGCGCAGCAGAGCTGCGGGAGAGCGAGGCTAGAGGCCTCTGCCGGGAGACACCGTCGTAGGGACGCGCTGGAGAGCGGCGACAGAGGCGCACGGGGCTGACGGGGCGCTGCTGTCGTCGATCGGGGACGGGCGAGCGAGATCGAGGAGGAGAAGGCGGGCTCGAAACAATTAGGGCATCCTATGCTCTGATACCATGTTGAATAACTTGCAAATCTTATTACAATGAGGCTTGTCCCCTCTTTATATAGAGGTGGACCCACCAATACAAAAAAATAACTCATACATAGAGATAAACCAAATATGAAAATAAATACGACATTGTAACAACAACCACTTCCCATCCCAGAGTGGAACTTTGAGGATATATCAATGGATTTTGTTCATGGCCTCCCCAAATCTCAGAGTGGGAATGATTCCTTATGAGTTATAGTTGATCCGTCTCTCTAAAGTTGTTCATTTCATACCTAATAGGAGGACAGATCAGGGTCCCAGATTGGCGCAGTTGTATGTTGATGAGATTGTTCGACTTCACGGTGTTCCCAAGACCATTGTTTCAGACAGAGATGACAACTTTACTTCTAAGGAGTGGAGACACGTTCAGGAGCAGTTGGGCGCTAAGCTACATTTCAATACCGCCTTCTATCCCCAGACAGATGGTCAGACTGAACGTACGAATAGAACTTTGGAAGATATGTTTCGTATGTGCATCTTGGACTTTGGAGGGAAGTGAGACAAGTGTGTTACTCTCGTCGAGTTCTCCTACAACAACAGTTTTCTGGCAAACATTGGAATGACACCGTTCAAGGCTCTTTATGTTAGGCGTTGTCGGACACCGTTGTGTTGGGCTGAAAGCAAAGAAAGATCTACCATCAAGAAATCATGGATTGACAAGACCATTGATCGTATCAAACTCATTCAAGAACATATGAAGATAGCTCAGGATCACCAGGTCAAGTATTATGACCAGAGGAATAAGAGAGTGGAATTTAGTGTTGGTGATTATGTTTACTTGAAGGTCAGACTCATTAGGGGAGTCTCGTATGAAGCGGATGAAGAAGTTGAGTCCCAGATTCGTTGGTCCTTTCAAGGTATTAGAGCGCATTTGTAGGGTTGCATATAGGTTGGCCTTACCCGAGGAAATGAGTGGTCTACATGATGTATTCCGCGTCTTCTATCTGAGGAAAGCAATTAGAAATCCTAGTCAGATAATCAGTACAGAGGAAGCACCAATTGAATCAGATCTTAGAATCAATGTTAAACCTGTCAGAATAGTAGACTCACGGATTTGGAAGCTCAGGAGTAGAGAGATCTCGTTTGTAAAGGTTCTTTGGATGAACTGTGGCCGACCCGAGTACACTTGGGAAAGAGAAGATGAACTTCGGAGCAATGAAAACTATGTTTATCTCTTTGGCTCAGGTATGAATGTAATTTTCGAGGACGAAATTTTTTTTTAGCAGGGGAGATTTGTAACAACCGTAAAATAACGTGAAAACTAAATTTTAAATTTGCAGAATCAGATCGCGAATGTTCTTGATCGAGGCAGAGTATGGTCGAGGTATGTAGTCAGTAAGATTTAAATCTTGAGCGTCAATTAGTGGATTTAATTTCGTAGCCGTTGTGTTGTGATTGACATATTTTAATTTTTAACGCGAGGGTGTAACGTTTAAAATATTCTAAGTGTTAGAGAAGTAATGGCACTTTGGTAATTAAGTGGAGTTGCTCAATTCTTTCGGTCTAGTCATGCTGATTCACTCCCCCGTGCCGTTTCTGAAACCGCCAAAGGCCAATTTTATCCCGTGAATGGCGTTCTAGCTGCGCATTACCCCCCTCTCCTCCCGTTAAGCCGCGATTCGCTCGGTCTCGCAGACGGTTTCGCTCTTCCATCAACGACTCTCTGCGGCTGCTGCTCAGTAGCAGCCGGCGGTTGTCTACTCCTTTGGTCGTGGTGAAGCAAGCTTCAGGACGGTGCGATTCCAGCGACGATCCGCTCGGTCTTCTCCCTCCCGCTGTCGACGAATCGTCGTCTTCTGTCGCCATCTCCTGGTAACACTTCGAGAGGATGTCGCCGCCCATTTCTTCTTCCCTCTTGGCCATCACTCCAGTCGGCATTGTAGGAGTTTTCCCCGTCCAGACTGTTTGCGACGAGCAGCCAGTTGCGGGTGTCCGATTTTTTTTATCTGTTGATTTGGGCAATTTGCAGGTGGCATTCCAGGGTTTTCCTTCCTATTGTTATCATTGTTTTCTGCTATCCCAACTCAATTTCAGAATGCAAAGCTCGAGTTCCACTTTCTCCATTCTCAAATTTTAGGGCTTGAGGCTATTTCCTTGTCTTCCTCAACAACCCTAGTTGGGGCTGGAATTATATATAGAGATCGAGTTTCTTCCAGCACTCCTCTTCAGGTAACATCAACCCTTCCCATTAGAAATTTCAGATTTCTCACGTTCCGGTGATGACAGAAAATTTTGGGTGAAATCCTAGCTTTGAGAAATTGTTTGGCTTAGTGTGTGCATAATTCTAGAACTTACGAGTATCGCAGGTGCGGATTTAGGGTGAACATATTACCAGGGCCTCATACTAGATTTTACTTAAGGGAAGTCATGATGCCGCGTCGGGTGTACGAGCGCTGCAACACCACGGTAAGAAACTCTAATTCTTTCTGGCTAGGCATATCAATTAGATTACATTTTAAATGTTCGTGTAATTCCGTATAAATACTATAGTAGCACAAAGGTGATTAGTATCGTTTGGAAAATGGTAAATTAGAAATCATTCGGCTAACTCGTTACCTGTTAGCGATCAATTCCAAATTCCTCAAACAGTTAGATCTCGGGTTAGTGCATGATATGGAACTTCCACATGTATTTACAGATAGATACAAATATGAGATTTAAGGGGCTCGATTTCAATTTCTAGCCAACCACATCAATTTGTTGAACGACCTTTAGTACACAAAAAGTAACGTCGCAAGCAGAGTAGTACTAGTTCAAGATGATCATGAAGCATGTCAGAGTTCTTCTCTCATGCTAGGTAGAGGCGCACTATCTTTCTCATAGGGCATAATGTACCTTATGGGCCACAGAGTTTGGGGAGATGTTTTCCCTTTTAGACAATTAGTAGATTCGAGTCTGTGTCCACGTGACACTAGGAACACCTGAGTTCGTTAGTTGAACTAGGATCGTTAGATTATAGTTGCGCATTAGGAACTACTATGTCTAGAGCTTTAGAAGAAGAGTAAGCACAAACCACCTAAAACTCAAGAATAGACCGTACGTTAGAAAAATACTTAGATGACCAACGTCAGAACTTGTACAAACGAACAAGAGTACAAAATCTGATAACCAAAAATTTATGTAGCTAGTGATGTTTTGCGAGAGCATGTATAGCATATTACCATAAAGTTTTTCTATAGTATAAACTGGTTTAAAAATAAAAAGCATGCATTCAATTATTATTTTTAAATAATTTTAGTGTCACTATGAGCAATGATTTTTCTTACTCTCCAGTTGGGCTGACCCATTTTTGAGCATGTTTTTACAGGGGACCCAGGTGTGAAGTTGCGCTTAGGATGAGCGTTTATTGTGGAGTCCATCTTGTAGTTGGATTCTTTTCAATTATTTCATTTCAGTACTTTGTTATTTAGTTCGTAACCTTGATGTAATATTAATGTTTAAGATTTTCTTGTACCGGACTTGTTATAAAAATTTGAGATATGTAGTTATTTGTTCCCTATTCAATTTTAGTGGCTCTGTGAAATCGTTAGGATGAGGTACACTTTTTACCTTAGTTACGTATTCAACTTCTGATGTAAGTTTACTTTTTAGGAAAAAAAATTTTACTTGCTATGTACTAGTTTTAATACCGTTTCTTGATTTTCTTCATATCGCTGACCTGGCCGGACGACTGAATTGTTGATAAACTGGGATGGAGTGTTACAGGAAGAGCAGGCTACAACAGCACAGAAGAGCAGAGGAAAGCGGCTAAGGAAGGCCGCAACGGTCTATCTGATAGCAGACATGTTGCGACTAGCAAACACTAGCTGAGAGCAACCACGCGGTTAGAAAGGAGAACCTGCGGTGGTTAGAAGGCAGAGAGCGGCTAGCGGACAAGGCAAGCGACTAGCCAACAAGGCCGATGCGAGTAGAGAGCAGACGCGCGGTTAGACGCGGTTAGAAAGATGCAAGCCGCAGAGAAGAGGAAGCCGCGAAAGCGAGGGACCCACTGGTCAAGAGATTATAAAAACCAGGGGAAAGAAGAAGAAAGGTGGATGCCATGGAAAGGAGAAGGAAGCGGCTAAGAAGGGATAGTCCACCCAGAGGCAGGAAGACGTGCGGTTAGAAAGAGTCTAACCGCCCAAAGCACAACAAGTTACGAAGCTGCGGCGGTTAGAAGGAGTCTAACCACTCAGAGCACAGCGAGTTAGGAAACCACAGAAACCGCAGAGAGGGTTGCAGTTAGAAGATCAGAAGCCGCCCAGAGGGATCAATCGCTCTGATACCATGTAGAGAAATACGCAAGAGAGAAAATCACCCAGAATCTTATTAGATGTCTAAATATAGGAATGCATACACTTATATAGAGAGAAAGAGAGGGAGAGTCTTCTACATCTATAATGTGAGACTAAATAGAATATACATGGGCTTTTATATGGGCTCCTCCTAATGGACTTTTTCATTACATCTTAACATCTTCAAACAAAATTGATGTTTCTGAAAATGCATTAATAAGCTTGACATTGCATGCACATCTAAGCCAAAACGAATAAAGAATGAGGATTCATGATATCAACCCTAAATATTTGGGAGAAGGCTAAATGATAATTGATGGATTAAGGGTGAATACTTTCAAAAGAAAAATAAATCAAATAAAACAGTTGAATTCAGGTCTTATAAAATGTTTGATAACATTTACATGAAGATCCTAAAGGAAAAAAATAATTACATTTTCAGTACAAGGGACTTACCAAGGATGAGTTTCTTATTTCCTTGCACAATGTCATTCCCAGCAACATTGACCAGTGAAAATTTCAGTTGTTTCCCTATCTTGACAACCTGATTGCAGTTTTCAACTTTTCTGAAAGGCATTCTGATTGGTGGCTTGTTTGCAAACTTCCAAGAGACAATTCCAGGAGATGATTTGTCAATGGTCTCAAGGAGAACCCACCTGTTAATTAAGTCGCATAATTGATACATATCTGACAACATACATTATCATCATCATTACGAGCTCTATCCCAAGTATTTGTGGGGCTTTACGAATCCTCATCTTCAATTCTGCCTGGTGTTGAACATAACCACGCAAATCGTCTTAAGCAATTTCTTCATGTGATTAAGTGTATCTTTCTACATTAACTATTTCTACTTGTCTAACACATCATTTAACCTTCATTGTACATACCCAAAAAAACTTTAAGTCTATTTTATATTTGTTTATCTTCATTAGATGTCAGTCTCACTATTCATTTAATATAGTCATTCTTTAACCTTCTTTTGTCACGCATCCATCTTCGAATTCTTATTTATTTTACACCTACGTAGGAAGCAACTTTTTTTTACTTCACAATACAGTTCTACACAACACAGACTCTCTTTGATATCATCTTATCAAATAGTATTCACGAGACACTACTCAGTCTTTAACTCTATAGGTAATATGTTCATCTGCATCCCGATTTTTTAACCTCCCATTGGATATATTTTGTAACCATCTACATAACTAATACATAAATATATTGACTCAATGCTGAAACTTTGCTGAATTGGTTAGCATGAATGAACTTAAGGTCAATCATGCTGAATTATACACCACATGACAGACCTTCTTCATGGAATATTCATGCTAGCCAGTTAATTATTGGCACATTTACTTACCCGTCCCTAAGATCCTCAAACAGATTGTTGATGTATGTTGAAATTCCCAGGCTATTCATCCATAAACGAAATGCCCTTTCTTCTCGAGAAACTTGTGTGTCATCTTGTGTGGCATCCAAAAATGAGAATTGCTTCTTTTGTGAAGACAATCCATTCCTGCAGAAAGAAAGTAATCATTTCTACTGCCTAATTAAAACAAATATCATCGGATAAAAACAGCTACAAATATAACAGACATCTACCTACTGCATGTTATTGATAGGAATTAGGGATTGAATAATAATGTATTCACATGAACAATAGAAATATATATACATGTACAAGAGAGGGTGCTCACAATACCCAAGGTAAGCCTAAGCTAACTCTACCACACAGGATGTACACTATCCAACCCCCCCCCCCCCCCACATACACACACAAACTCACAGGGGATCATACACTGAGAGTTTGGACAGTAGATAGGCATGTTGGGTCCTCGTATGCGGCTTTGTCATCAAATCTACAATCTGTTGCACGGAAGAACAAAGAAGGAGAAAGAGTGATACGACTATAGTGCTCACGTAGGAAGAAAGCATTCACCCCGATATGCTTGGAGAGTGAGTGTTTTACTGGATTTAGAGTAATCTGAATGACACCGGAGTTATCACGGTAGAGTGAAGTGAGATCTGGAGAAGAGACACCAAGGTCCTCAAGAAGTCAACCGAGCCAAATAATATCATCAGCGGTGGTGGCCTTGGCCCGAAGCTCAGCCTCAGTGCTGGAACGAGAAACACCAGTCTATTTCTTGGACTAGTACTACTCTGCTTGTAACATTTTTTGTGTACTAAAGACCGCTCATCAAATTGATATGGTTGGCTAGAAGTTGTATTTGAGCCCTTAATATTTCATATTCGTATCTATATGTATATACGTGTAGAAGTTCCATATCACGCACTAACCAGTGATCTAACTGTTTGAGAAATTTGGAATTGGTCGTTATCATGCAACTAGTTAACTGAATGGTAATTGATTTGCCAATTTTTCAAACGATACTAATCATTTTTGTGCAGCTACAATATTTTATACGGAATTACACGAACATTTATAAAGCAATCTGTAACAACCCCACTATTATAACAATAATAATTATTATTATTATTATTATAAACAAAGAGTTAACACAATACATAAACCTACCCCCCCCCCCCTTCTTTAAAAAGAACCGAACCGGCGCTCAAATCCCACAACCCGCATCCCGCAGGAAATCCCGATCCCGCCTCCTTCGCCCCCGTCGGCTCCGTCTCGCCGCTCCCGCACCCCGTCTACCCCCCCCCCCCCCCCGCGCCTTCTCCTCCTCCTGTGGTGGTCGTTTCTGCCTCCGCTTGACTTCACCGCCTCCTTTTGCACCCTCCATTGCTCTGGCCGACGGGAGATCAGCCTCCTTTGGCGTCCCCTAGTGCCGACTGTCCTCTTCATCAAGGCAGCAACCATCTCTTTCTCCTCCAAGGGGTTGACAACCACTGTCTCTCCCTCTGGCGACCTCTCCCGCTCCATTTGGGTTGGTGCTTGCGAGAGGGACGACTAGGGTATCCTCCCCTCTCCTCCTTGCGTCGGGATTTGGCTTCTCTTGGGTAAGAAAACTCATCTTGCCTCATAAGTTCAGTTTTCTCTTAATTTTTTTTTGCTAATTTTCACTCCCCAATCGATGTAATCGCGTCGATTTAACGTGTGTTTGTCGTATATTAAACTAATCCAGTCTTATTTGTGTTTACGGTGCCGCTCTTCAGGTCTAGTGGTGGAATCACTCCAAGTCCTCCACGAATTAGGGTTTTTTTCGCATCCAAACGCCGCCAAAATCCCTGACCCCTCGCGGTAGGCTCTTCTCCTCTCACTCTCGAGGGAGGTAAATTCCTAAACTCCTCTCATGTTGTGTAGCGCTGTCATCAAATGCGTGTGCAAGTGTAGGAACCTTATTATTGCTTTGAAGTACATTTTTGATCTTGGAACAGGTTTAGCTAGAGCTGTTAACCTCGCTTTTGTCATTTAGTTGTCGCTAGCGTTTTCGACGTCACCTTAAGGCAAGTGGAGAACTAACTCTCACTTGCAAAACTTTAGATTTAATCCGGTTACCTGTTCTTTTACCAATGCTTTTTCTACAAAATTCTGCACTCTCATAATGTTGACATAACATAACATGATAAGTAACCAATTAAGTATGAAACATAAAACAAATCTGTAGTTGTAAGCAAATCCTTGAATTGAAGCGTCTAACTGGGCATCTGTCTGCTGGCATGATCACGGTAAGCAGGATTACTTTTCCGATAAGACTTGCACATAGATCTGATCGTGAGTCATGTGCGCCCGCTATAGCACCTACACTTCATCGATCACGACTTACAACATTTTACATTAGGCTATACTCCGGAGTAGGCTAATCTTTCAAAAATGTCTGTTGACCTGGTTTTTGGTATGTTTGGTAGCTTCGTACAAGATAGATCAGTACTCGAATATGTCTGTTTGTTTTTGCTCATATTTTAATTAATTAACTTGCTCTTGTTTAAATCATAAGTTCTAAGACATTTTCCTTCTATCTTGAATTTGACTTAGGTTTCGTGATTGTGTCGCCTGTCCCCTGAGCTACTTCTCATTCAGCTGCAGCTTTGCTTGGAGGTTTTTCCTTTGTAGTTGCTTGCATCAGGTTTTATGTATTTGAATCTTTTACTGTATGTTCGTTTATCATGTACTAGTTATGCTAAGACATTTTCTTTTGAATCATGGACAACTTAAAGGATGTTTTTGATGTGCTAGATCGTTTTTATTTATAACATTTTCATTACTGTTGTTATTGCATTTACTTCTAATTCAGCACTGTGTGTAGCATTAAATTTTTCAAGTAAATACATGTGCATTAATTCTCTCTATTTTAAAACTTTAAGCGCTTCCGTGCATTTATACTCAATAAATTGTTCAAACCAAATAATTATTTTTCTAAAACTATTTTCAGTATCATTGCATCCGCCTTAGCAGGCATGGTTCATTTCCGCCCATGCTTGTGGCATCACGGCCCGCCCGAAGTGCACGTTCACCTTTGTTGAGACGGGTCGTGACACAATCTATTTGATATGTCTAGTCAGAAAGAATTAGAGTTTCTTACAGTGGTGTTGTGGTGTTCGTACACCTAACGCGACGGCATGACTTTCTTAAAGAAAAATATTCTGAATCACTGATTTGATCTCTGATTGCTAAAGAGGTTTTCACCTCTTCAATTCCCCCAAACCTAACACGAGTGCATTCAAGATAAAACTTTCTCAATTACTAAATCACCAATTATATTACGAAGGGAGGAAAGGAGTTAATCACTACTCTAAAAAGTGTCAAATGCCTCCTCTAAATTACGAGTTGTCTACCTAACGACAGAATAAAAAAATACAGAACCCCAAACCCTTGATACAATTTCCATAGGGTTTAGTTGGAGGTCATACAAACATTGGATGAGAAAAGAACCACACAATACCTGAATAAGACTGAAAGGGAGTGATCTAGAACCACAAGTCTCTACTGGGGAGTCTCAAAGAGTGTTCATGAAATTTAAAATAGAAACATCATGTTTTATAAAAATTTCTGAAATTTGGAGAGAAAGAGGAGTCGGCTACTACGAGGAAGGCTCGATTAACTGCTGAGGAAAACCAAGGAAGAAGACCCCTTATCTTGCTAGAACGATAAGAGGAGAGAGCGTTCCAACAGACAACCTCGGGAAACGGAGGAAAACAGACGAACGGCCAGGAGTCGGCGTCTTCAACCAGAGGAGGAACTGCCATCAAGGGCGTGCCGGAAAGGGAGAGGAAGAACACCGAGATCTCTAGCAGCGTCGGCTGCGGAAGATGGAGAGGAAACGCGGCTCACAGGAGGAAATAGGGTTGCGGGTTTAATTGAGCGGCTGGAGCGGTTTTGGTAACCGTCGGGTGAGAGGGGGTTTAAACCGGGACCCATTTATTGGGATTGCACTTCAATAACAAGAATGTCATTTTCTTTCAACACTTAAAAGAAATTTAAATGATCTGCTCTCGCTCTACCAGATAAAGCTGCGTCGAACACAACTCAACACTAAACTAATCCGCTAATAAAAGTATAAGATCTTAACCATGCTAACATTGTACCTCGACGAAACTTTGGCTTGGTCAAAATCACTCGTGATCAGACCCTGCAATTAAATTGAACCCTCGCGTCAAATTACGGATGTTACAAATCTTCCCTCCTAATAAAATTTTCGTCCTCAAAAATTACAACATACCCGATTCAAAGAGGAAAACAGAGTCAGCATTGATCCAAAGCTCATCCTCTCTTTCCCAAGTATATTCTGGTCGGCCATAATTCATCCAAAGGACTTCCACAAACGGAATATCTCGGCTCCTGAGTTTCTGAATCTTTGAGTTCACTATTCTGACTGGTTTAACACTGATACTAAGATCTGATTCGATATGTGGCTTCTCGGTATTGATAATCTGACTGGGATCTCTAACTGCTCTCCTCAGGTAGGAAATGTGGAACATCATGTATATCATTCATTTCCTTGGGTAAGGCCAACCTATATGCAACCTCACCAATGCGCTCCAGTACCTCAAAAGGACCAACGAATCTGGGACTCGATTTTCTCATCGACTAAATTCGAGAGACTCCTCTAACTGGTCTGATCTTCAAATATACGTAATCTCCAACACTGAATTCCACTGACTTGTGTTTCTGGTCATAATACTTGGTCTGACGATCCTGAGCTATCTTCATACGTTATTGAATGAGCTTGATTCGACCAGTGGTCTTGTAAATCCATGATTCCCCGATGGTAGATTTTTTTTTTCTTGACTTTTAGCACAACACAACGGCGTCCGACAATGTCTACCGTAAAGAGCCTCGAACAGTGTCATCTCAATGCTTGCCTGATAACTGTTATTGTAGGAGAACTCGACAAGAGTAACATACTTCTCCCACTTCCCTCCAAAGTCCAAAATGCACATCTGAAGCATATCTTCCAAGGTTCTATTTGTATGTTCGGTATGTCCATCTGTCTGGGGATGGAAGGCGGTACTGAAACGGAGCTTAGTGTCCAACCGCTCTTGAACACACATCCACTCCTTAGAAGTAAATCTGTTATCTCTGTCCAAAACTATGGTCTTGGGAACACCGTGGAGTTGAACAATCTTATCTATATATAACTGCGCCTGATCCGTCTTCTTAATGGGAATGAAATGGGCGACCTTCGAGAGGCGGTCAACTATAACCTATATGGAATCATTCTCACTCTGCGATTTAGGAAGGCGAAGAACAAAATTCATCGATATATCCTCAAAATTCCACTCGGGAATAGGAAGTGCTTGCAACTTGCCTACAGGCCTTTGGCATTCAGCCTTAACTAATCTGCACGTCTCGCACTCCCCAACATACTCTGTAACATCACCCTTCAAGCCTGGCCACCAAACTATCTTCTTAAGATCCGCATACATATTGGTACTACCCGGGTGTATCGAATATATGGAATTATGAGCTTCAAACAGTACGTCCTCTCGAAGCAGGCCAACATCGGGAATGCACACCATACCCTCACGTAACAATAAATCTTCATGTATACTGAACTTCTCCTTTTGGCCTGCTTGAGTCAAATCTCAAATCTCTGATATCTTTGGATCTAAAGATAGAGCTATTCTGATCCTATGCTTGATGTCGCAAGTGATTTCCATCCAACTCAACCTTTCAGATCCAATTTTTGAATGTGACACCTCACTGATCTCTAGCCTCTCCAACTTTCGCACCAGCTCCTCCTGCCGAGTAAGGAGAGAATAACTCGATCTTCTACGGCTAAGCGAATCAGCCACCACATTTGCCTTTTCTGGATGGTACCGAATGTCCACCTCATTGTCTGACAGAAATTCCAACCATCTGCGCTGCCTCATATTGAGTTCTTGTTGATCGAAAATGTACTTGAGACTTTCGTGATCCGTAAAGATCTCACAACGAACCCCATAAAGATAGTGCCTTCAAATCTTCAAAGCGTGGATGAACGCTGCTAGCTCCAAGTCATGCACGGGATAGTTCTTCTAGTGGACCTTCAACTGTCTGGAGGCGAAGGCTATGACCTAACCATGTTGCATAAGCACGCAGCCCAAACCTTGACTTGAGACGTCGTTATATACCTGAAATTCATCTGACCCTGATGGTAAACTCAAAATCGGGGCAGTCATCAGCTGGTCTTCAACTCTTCGAAAGTCAGTTCACACTCCACTGTCCAACTAAAAGTTTTACCCTTCCTGATGCGCAAAGACAGTGGCAAAGCTATCTTCGAGAAGTCCTTAATGAACCTTCTATAGCATCCTGCAAAACCCAAAAAGCTACGAACCTCCGTAACCGCCTTCGCTCTCGGCCAATCCTTTATTGCTTCTACCTTCTTCGGGTCAACGGAGAGGCATCTCTGACCGATAACATGTCCTAAAAATGCAACATCTGGCAGCCAAAATTCGCACTTAGAAAATTTGGCGTACAGTTGATTCTGCCTGAGCGTCCTCAAAACAGTCCTGAGGTGCGAGACGTGATCTTCGACACTCCTGGAATACACTAAAATATCATCTATGAAGACGATAACAAAACGGTCAAAGAACTCCCGAAAAACCATGTTCATCAAATCCATAAAAACAGGCGGGGCATTGGTCAACCCAAACGACATAACCACGAACTCATAATGTCTGTATCGGGTACTAAACGTCGTCTTCTGAATGTCTACTTCCCGAATCTTCAACTCATTATAGCCTGACCTGAGGTCTAACTTAGAAAACGTGCAAGAACCCTCAAGTTGATCAAACAGGTCATCAATCCTTGGGATAGGATACTTGTTCTTAACTGTCAACTTGTTCAGCTCGCGGTAGTCAATGCACAACCTCAGACTATCATTTTTTTTCTTCACAAATAAAACTGGTGCACCCCAAGGCGAAGTGCTGGGGCGAATGAAACCCAGATCGAGCAACTCCTGTAACTGGGCCTTCAACTCAGCGAGTTTTCTGGGATCCATGCAATAAGGGGACTTGGCCACTGGTGCTGCTCCAGGTAGAAGATTGATCTGGAAGTCAATCTCTCTAGTAGGAGGGGCACCCGGTAATTCTTCTGGGAAGACATCAGGAAATTCCTGAACCACAGGTACCTTCAACAAATCGACTTTGGCTTCTGCATTCATCAACACTAAGAAGGTTTCACAGCATTTTTTAATGCATCTAACAACCTTAACGAACGAGATAATCATCTTAGCGACTCCCTTCATGCCTTGGAAAATAACAGCGATCTATTTGGGTCCTTCGAACTGTATTAGCTTATCTCTACAGTCTATCTTGGTGTTTACAGTCGATAACTAGTTCATTCCCAAAATCAAATCGAAACCCGCGATAGGAAGTAGCAAGGCTTCTACAAAAATCTCCGCTTCTCCAAACTACAATAGCACCCTACACTTATCTCTAGTCTGCAAGAAAGACCCATTAGGCATCATGACTTCTAACGATACTGTCTCTGGAAAGGCTTTTAATCTCAGCCTACGTACTAGAGATTTTGCTATGAACGAGTGCGAAGCGCCCGTGTCAAAGAGAATCTTGGAGGGTACATTATAAATCATAAGAATACATACATGAATGATTTAACAAGGAAATTAACTGCATCACTGAGGAACATTTAATCAAATTTTTTATAAGACGGTCATACCATAACACATACCAGTCACTACATCCTCCCGCTCCTTGGCTTCATGTTGGCCAAGGCCATAAGCTTTAGGCTGCACTGGTCTACATCCCGGTATTGGTCTCGCGTCAGTACCCATGGGTGTTTTTCCCTTGTCAGCTTTACTCGGGCCACCGACCTCAAATTTCGACTGATTCTCAGAAGTTCCCTGACAGTAACGGGCTATATGTCCTAGCTGCTGACACTTATAACATACCCCCGCTGAAGTCAAACACTCACCCAGATGGTGACGGTAGCACTTAGGACAGAGAGGGTAATCTTTAATCCTGGCCCCAGTCTGATCACCTCTCTGTGCTCCTGACCTCTGCTTCTTGTTCCAGTTTCTACCCTGACTATTCTTACTATGCTGCTGTTGAGGTGCATCCTGAGGTCGCTTCGAACAGAAGTTGTTGCGATTTTGCACCTTCTGCTGATCGGCTTCCAACTTCCTAGCAATGTCCACTAAACTCTTATAATCTGCATTCACCATCGTCATCAACGGCTTCCTCAGTGAATCATGCAGTCCGTCCACAGAACGGCTACACTTCTCGTTCTCGTCTCCCTGCATCATGCCCGCATAGTAAGAAAGATGGGTCAGCTCCCGTTCATATATCACTACTGACTTGTCCCCCTTAATCAACTTAAGGTACTTCTCCTGGAGGCTGCGGCGCTCGGACGGGGGAACAAACCAGTTAGCTAGCGCTGACGAGAAGTCATTTCAGGTGAACATGTCTGCGGTTCGACCTGACAACATGGGTAAACACAATCCATTGCGCTAACAGGGTAAAGAAAAACCAAGAAAAGACAAATTTTAAACTAAGGCACTTACGAGTGGGGTCATTCGCCAATTGCCTGGTCCACCACGGATGGGCCTCCCCTTTCAAGAGAAAACACACTAATGGAACCTACTTATTCTCTGGGCACTCCATCACCTCCAACAGTTCATGGGTCTTAATCAGTCAATCATCTGTCTTCATTGGCATCTCTTCTCCAGTGTAGTTGGAGGGATGAAGATCACGAAGATTCCTCAGATAGCGCTCCATTCCTAAATCCCCTGCAGCTAGCACAGGAAGTGCAGCTGGATCTGCAGCAGGTAGTGCATTTCTGAATTCCACCATAACTAAGCCCACCTCTCTAGCAATAAGGGAAATCATATCTGCTGGGTCTGGCACTGTTGGTGTTTCCTATGCTGCAGGTGCTGGAGGCACTGCTGAGGCACTATTATCATCTATGGCTATCTCAAGTGTAGTATTCTGATGAGAAGGCTCGCTGGCCTCACTGGTACGTGGTGCCTATAACACGAAGGAAAAAGAATTATTGATGCCTGAGATTAAAATAAAAGATCTCCTAAGAAGGATAATCTTAAACGTATGCACAACTGGAAACTAGCTAAAATTCAATGACTTTATCGTTGAATGAGTGATATAGTCGAAATCCTATGGCTCTGTGAATTTACTAGGTCAAGGGATCCTAAACCTGCGCTCTGATACTAATTTGTAACACCTCTTCCTAGTTTAACAACAAATCAGCCGTCCGGCAGGTCAGCGATATGAAGAAAACTAAGAAAACGATATTAAAAACTAGAATATAGCGGGTATAAAAGAAAATGGCTGAATAGTAAAATTGCAGCGGAAATAAAACATATATCTAAGGTTAAAAGTATACCTCATACTGACGATTTCACAGAGCCACTAGAAATAAAAATGAAACAAATAACTGCATTGCTGAAATATTACAAAAAGTCTGGTATAAGGAAAATCTTAAACATTAATATATCATCAAGTTCATGGACTAAATAACAAGATACTGAAAGGAAATAACTGAAAGAAAACCAACTACATGATGGACTCCACGATAAACATTCATCCTAAGCGCAACTTCCCACCTGAATCCCCCGTAAAAACATGCCTAAAAACGGGTCAGCACAACGGGAGAGTAAGAAACCATTTCTCCCAGTGACACTAAAATTATTTTAAAAAAATGAAAGCATGTTTTAGCAAGGTATCATTAGCAAGATAAATTTTTTTTCTATGTTTACGCACTCTCGTACGTTTGCTCAAGTTCCGACGTTGGTCATTTATGCATTTTCTAACATACAGTCTATTCTTGAGTTCTAGATGGTTCTTGCTTACTCTTCTTTTAAAACTCTAAACAGAGTAGTTCCTAACACGTAACTGTAATCTAACGATCCGAGTCCAACTAACGAACTCAGGTGTTCTAGTGTCACGCGGACACAGACTCGAATCTACTAATTGTCTAAAAGGAAAAACATTTCTCAAAACTCTGAGGCCAATAAGGTACACTACGCCCTATGAGAAAGATAGTGCGGCTCTATCAAGCACGAGAGGATGACTTTGACGTGTTTTCTAATCATCTTGAACTAATATTACTCTGCTTGTAACATTTTTTTGTGTACTAAAGACCGTTCATCAAATTGATATGGTTGACTAGAAGTTGTATTCGAGCCCCTAATATTTCATATTTGTATATATACGTATATACGTGTAGAAGTTTCGTATCACGCACTAACCAGTGATCTAACTGTTTGAAGAATTTGTAATTGGTCGTTATCATGCAACTAGTTAACTAAATGGTTATTAATTTGTCAATTTTAACGATATTAAAAACTAGAATATAGCGGGTATAAAAGAAAATGGCTGAATAGTAAAATTGCAGCGGAAATAAAACATATATCTAAGGTTAAAAGTATACCTCATACTGACGATTTCACAGAGCCACTAGAAATAAAAATGAAACAAATAACTGCATTGCTGAAATATTACAAAAAGTCTGGTATAAGGAAAATCTTAAACATTAATATATCATCAAGTTCATGGACTAAATAACAAGATACTGAAAGGAAATAACTGAAAGAAAACCAACTACATGATGGACTCCACGATAAACATTCATCCTAAGCGCAACTTCCCACCTGGATCCCCCGTAAAAACATGCCTAAAAACGGGTCAGCACAACGGGAGAGTAAGAAACCATTTCTCCCAGTGACACTAAAATTATTTTAAAAAAATGAAAGCATGTTTTAGCAAGGTATCATTAGCAAGATAAATTTTTTTTCTATGTTTACGCACTCTCGTACGTTTGCTCAAGTTCCGACGTTGGTCATCTATGCATTTTCTAACGTACAGTCTATTCTTGAGTTCTAGGTGGTTTTTGCTTACTCTTCTTTTAAAACTCTAAACAGAGTAGTTCCTAACACGTAACTGTAATCTAACGATCCGAGTCCAACTAACGAACTCAGGTGTTCTAGTGTCACGCGGACACAGACTCGAATCTACTAATTGTCTAAAAGGAAAAACATTTCTCAGAACTCTGAGGCCAATAAGGTACACTACGCCCTATGAGAAAGATAGTGCGGCTCTATCAAGCACGAGAGGATGACTTTGACGTGTTTTCTAATCATCTTGAACTAATATTACTCTGCTTGTAACATTTTTTTGTGTACTAAAGACCGTTCATCAAATTGATATGGTTGACTAGAAGTTGTATTCGAGCCCCTAATATTTCATATTTGTATATATACGTATATACGTGTAGAAGTTTCGTATCACGCACTAACCAGTGATCTAACTGTTTGAAGAATTTGTAATTGGTCGTTATCATGCAACTAGTTAACTAAATGGTTATTAATTTGTCAATTTTCCAAACGATACTAATCACATTTGTGCAGCTATAATATTTTATACGGAATTACACGAACATTTATAATGCAATCTATTTGATATGTCTAGCCAGAAAGAATTAGAGTTTTTTATAGTGCTATTGCGACGTTCGTACACCTGACGCGGTGGCATGACTTCCTTAGAGAAAAATATTCTGAATCACTGATTTGATCTTTGATTGCCAAAGAGGTTTTCACCTCTTCAATTCCCCCAAACCTAACACGAGTGCATTCAAGATAAAACTTTCTAAATTACTAAATCACCAATTATATTACAAAGGGGGGAGGGAGTTAATCACTACTCCACTAAAGAGAGAAATCCACTCTAAAAAAGTGTCAAATGCCTCCTCTAAATTAAGAGTTGTCTTCCTAACGACAGAATAAAAAAAAATACAGAACCCCAAACCCTTGATACAGTTTCCATAAGATTTAGTTGGAGATCATACAAACATTGGATGAGAAAAGAACCACACAATACCTGAATAAGACTGAAAGGGAGGGATCTAAAACCACAAGTCTCTACTAGGGAGCCTCAATGAGGGTTCCTAAAATTTAAAATAGAAACATCATGTTTTATAAAAATTTCTAAAATTTGGAGAGAAAGAGGAGCCAGCTACTATGAGGAAGGCAACTGTTGAGGAAAACAAAGGAAGAAAACCTCTTACCTTAGTGGCACGATAAGAGGAGAGAGTGTTCCAATATACAACCTCAGGAAACGGAGGAAAACAGACGGACGGCCTAGAGCCGGCGTCTTCAACCAGAGGAGGAACTGTCGTCAAGAGCGTGCCGGAAAGGAAGAGGAAGAACACTGAGATCTCTAGCAACGCCGGCGAGAGGCGCGAGCAGCGCTCGACAACAGAACACGAGCCGCACGAGGGGGAGCGTCGGCTACGGAAGACGGAGAGGAAACACGGCTCACAGGAGAAAATAGTGTTTGGTTGGGCTGTTGCTGATGGTAAGCTGCTGATAGAAAAAGTGTTGATTCCGGAAAATGGAGTTTTGTTAAAAACTGCTTGGGTGAAATGGAGTTTGCATTACAACCCTATCCAAAAAACATTACAAATATAAACACACTCAACACACACACATACAACCCTATCCAAAAAACATTACAAATACAAACACACTCAACACACACACATACAACCACATCCAAAAACATTACAAACAGCAAATATTCACGTACGCCCAACCAAAAAAAACATAAACAAACCCTAAATTATGCAAAGGAGATGAAAGGAGAAGGAGTATACCTCAGCGAAAGAGTTAACAGTGGCTATCACAGTTGGAACAACCCAAAAAAATGCAACGCACGAAAGAACCTACGGCAAAAAAGCAAGGTAACACTGGTCAGCAGAAATTTTAGGGTTTTTGGAAGATTGGAAGACCGGGATCATGAGATACAACGGAGAAAAAAACCTGAAATGTGCCCCGGTGCAAGGGAGAGCAGGAGCGATTCGCCGGTCTTCTTCGTGGACGGGAAACGCTGGAGATTCGCCGGTCTTCTTCGTGGACGGGAAACGCTGGAGATTCGTTGGTCGTCGGGGAAGATTGGTGGCCGGTGTCGTCGTTTGGATCGGGAGAAGGAAGCCACACGCTAGGTTATCGGGAGGGAGGAAGAAACAGCGGTTGAACGAAGAAAAAAATCGTGGATATGTTTTAAGAGAAAACCACAGTTATAATTAAACGTCGTTTCTATAATAAGCCGCGTCAAACGGTGCTTATTTGCAAAAAGGCGTTGTGTTTCCACCGCACCGCAGCCCATCGGTCGCGCCAAACGCCACCTTAATTAGGCGGCTGGAGCGGTTTTGGTAACCGTTGGGTGAGAGGGGGTTTAAACCGGCACCCATTTATTGGGATTGCACTTCAATAACAAGAATGTTATTTTCTTTCAACACTTAAAAGAAATTTAAATGATCTGCTCTCGCTCTACCGGATAAAACCGCGTCGAACACAACTCAACACTAAACTAAACCGATAATAAAAGTATAAGATTTTAACCATGCTAACATTGTACCTCGACGAAACTCGGGCTTGGTCAAAATCACTCGCGATCAGACCTTGCAATTAAATTGAACCCTAGCGTCAAATTACGGATGTTACAACCACTCATCTGCTACCGCCGCCACCCACCCCCACCGCTTTGTCTTCATTTCTTGTACTGCCAGCTCTCCCTGCCACTATTACCGCTATCACCAGCCCATCCAGACATCTTTTCCATTTTGTGGATCCACTAACAGCATCCCCTCTATCTAATCTACCCCTCACAGGCAGGATCCACCTCCAAATCGCTGGATCCACTCTCCTACAGCCCAGATCTGCCTACATACAGCAGGATCTACCTTCCCACTGCCCGGATCTGCCTCCATACGGCCGGCCCTACCTTCCCCTGCATGATCCCACCTACCACTGTCATATCCAGCCGTCTTCCTCATAGTTCAGCCTCCGATTCGGCCTCGGATCGCCGTCAAAGCGCATCCTTCCTTGGAATCTTCATTGCCTTAGACAGCCCCCTTATTCGTTGAGCCACTTGTACTGGATTATTATTTTCAGCATTATATTATCACTTTGGATCTCATTCTTGTTTAGATAAATTGTATGTGGATAGATCGCACTTGATCTCTTGTAATTTGGAGGTGGGACTTATTTGTCTCGCGCTTCGCTTTGGCCCTCCGAGCGGAGGAAAGCTATTAAATGTTTCGCTAACTGAATGTTTTTCTCCTTTTACATAGTGTTGCATGGGTTAAATATTATTAGGGCATTGTTATAAGCAAACCATGTTTGGCTATTAGCAAATCTTGGTTATTAGCAAATCATTTTTTTTGACATTAGTTGTTAGCAACCATTTTTGTTATTAGCAAACCATGACCAAAAATTTAAAAAAACATTCTACCAAAAATGGAGGTTTCATCCAAAATTAAGTTTTGATTTTTTTGCCCCAAAATATTACAAAACTTTAAAATATGAGTGAGCATCTTCATCCTTTTGGTTCTAAATCTTCAAGCTCTTCAAATATTCCTATATTCTACCAAAAAAACACTAGTTGGCACTGTATGCACTAAAGGTGGTGATATTTTTAAATATTTGATAAAGACTAACTATATTGATTCCATTGATTATGTTTTCCAACTTTTAGTATGAGCCTCCAATTTCTCCAAAATAACATTGTATTATATCAAAATAGAAGTTTAGGAACATATTGAGTATATCACAAACAAATATAGAAGGATAAATATGCGGGTAAGACTTACTATTTGTGGTCTTTTTCAATGTAAACGCGTAGCGTAAGTAGTTTCCCAAGAACTAGCAATTGGATGATGAAATCTCCTCCAAGTTGAATAAATTTGAGGTAACAGACATCCGTCTTTCATTCGGAGGCCAACAAAATGATTATTATTTATAAATCTGATGAAAATGAGCCTATGAATGGAAGGTACCGCAGAATCCAATGGGAAAAAAGTTATGTTTTGAACCTTTGAAACAAGAACCACCCCAACATTCTAGCATGACGAGATGACCAATCTCATGTCCGGCATGGACATCCACTTCTCCAAAGGTGCTGGAACGATAAGACAATGTAATAAATCAATCAATTCCTTGCATTTTTAAACTCCAAAAATGTGACCGTAAATGTCTTCCTTTGTACTCAACTCAGTTGAAAGATCACTTCTAACTTTAATCCACTCATCAGATATATTCAAAGTTTCCGCAATAACATGATAACCACAATGTCCGTCAGATGCCGTATAATAAACATCTACCAAATTTTCAGCAAATTGTAGTGGAAGTTGTCGACGAACCCGATCAAAACAATTATTTTTTTGAGCTATTTGAGTTCTAGATGATTTCTTCAAGTTTTGCAACGAGAGTGGAGCATCCATCAGAACATGCTCAAAAAATAATGGCTCACGCTTTGTATTTCTTATGTTGTCGTTAAATTTTTTTGTATTTCCTTTCGGTCGTCTCTTCAACTTGATAGGTAAATATGGCTTAATTGTAAGGCTTGAACCTGGATCCATGATTTCCCGTAATTTTCTCTTCATTTCTGATTGTTGATATTGAGAACTGTTTTGAAACCTTTTTTTGATCCATTCAATCTCAATGTCTATGTCGTACTTTTCAGTTTTTTCATCTTCATTTGTTTGGCTTTTTGATCCATGTTTGATGTTGTTTATATTCAACTGTTTCCAATGCTTATGTATTAACCATAACGGGTAATGTTTCCTCTGTGTGATATGGAAGATCAACTCATGAGCACACGGTAATCCCAATGTAGACCGACTAAGATGAGTGCATTTCTCTTCACAAGCATACTCGTTGCGGTAATATTTTTTTCTTCCTTTATGATGGACAATGTCTGGAGTGAAACACGGCCCACTAGATCGGAATATAGTATATTATGAAAATCTTTGCATGATTGCATTGTACTATGACCAAATGATAGTTTAATTTTCGTGTGTTGTAGATCAATCATTTGATCAAATGCCCTTCAAATAGTTGTCAACTTGTCAATAGAAACTTCAAGAAATTTTTTCAACTGACTATGTTCACTCTCGACACGATTTGTGGTTGAGTTTCCTAGGTGTAGAAACTTATCAATCCACCAAGAAACAAAGTATTTTTTATATGGTTCCACCCATGTATAGCTAACATAGGCAACGACTTTAGGATATGTAGACGAATATGTTGAGATAATGTCATTATAACGCATATGAAATTCATTCTCAGTTCTAGCATCAACCAGCCGCTGCCACACACCAAGAAACTTTTCACATTCTTTCCCTTCCTTAAAATACTACTTACAATTTGTCAAAAATGTTCCTATAGATGTGTACTTGACATAAGATATGCTTTGAATTTGGCAAGCAGAACTTGATTGCATTCAACAATGTCAACTCCCTATCAGTTACAAGCACTAAAGGTAATGTACTCTGATCTAAAATACTTTTGAAATGATCAAGTGCCCACCTATAACTGCTCTCAGTTTCATCTGATATAAATACAAATGCAGAGAAAAATGTTTGCTGAGTTGATATAACTCCAACGATGGACAACAAAGGGAACCGAAACATATTCGTCTTGTATGTGCAATCAAGCAAAAACACTTTTGAAAACATTTTGCTAAGACGAATTGCAGTAGGATGGGCAAAAAATAAGCTCTCTAAATTGTGTGTCCCTTCATTCACCTTGCTAAAACTGACATAACTTATTTCACTTATACAGTTGTAGAAAAACTGTATTGGTGTACCTCCTTTCAATTCTTTTTTATGCAGTTTAAGTCTCTCATTGTATATAGTTCTTGGATTGCGCTTTTTAAGAGTGGAAAATATTTTTCTGTGTTTTAAATTAGATGCGTACATATCTTGCACAATTTGATGTTCCTCCGTATTTAATCTTCCAGCAATAGCATGTGCTTCTATATGTACCAACTCGTGATTATGTGAGCCACACTTAACTTCAAGTTTTCACTCCTCAAACAAAGCCTCCTTTTGTCCGATCAACAAAAATGAGCAACCACATCGTTTAGAGGTTGTTTTCCTCACATTTGTTTTGACCCACCCTTTCTTGCATTGGTTAGTACGATAAAATCCACCTCTATCGCAACCCAGTAATACACGTGGTCTAGTTCTGCCACCAGATATTTTATCTGATCCTTTAATAGAAATAACAAAACTAAGAGATTTAGCAACATTACGAATCCAATCAATTAGCTCTTGACGGGACGGAAATGTGATATCAGTTTGAAAGTGAGACCCAACATTCAAACAAAAACACATTTGAAAACATTTTGCTAAGACGAATTGCAGTAGGATGGGCAAAAAATAAGCTCTTTAAATTGTGTGTCCCTTCATTCACCTTGCAAAAACTGACATAACTTGTTTCACTTATATAGTTGTAGAAATACTGTATTGGTGTACCTCCTTTCAATTTTTTGTTATGCAGTCTAAGTCTCTCATTGTATATAGTTCTCATTACTGAACTATTTCTTGGATTGCTCTTTTTAAGAGTGGAAAATATTTCCTGGGTTTTAAATTAGATGCGTACATATCTTGCACAATTTGTTGTTCCTCTGTATTTAATCTTCCAGCAATAGCATGTGCTTCTATATATACCAACTCGTGATTATGTGAGTCACACTTAACTTCAAGTTTCCACTCCTCAAACAAAGCCTCCTTTTGTCCGATCATCAAAAATGGGCAACCACATCGTTTAGAGGTTGTTTTCCTCACATTTGTTTTGACCCACCCTTTCTTGTATTGGTTAGTACGATAAAATCCACCTTTATCGCAACCCAGTAATACATGTGGTTTAGTTCTACCACCAGATATTTTATCCGATCCTTTAATAGAAATAGCAAAACTAAGAGATTTAGCAACATTACGAATCCAATCAATTAGCTCTTCACGGGACGAAAATTTGATATCAGTTTGAAAGTGAGACCCAACATTCACTTATAAGCTGAAACAAACATGTATTTTTAAGAGAAACGCTATAACAATCTTGCAAAATCTTACAAAAAAATATGAACAAAACATGATTGTCTAAACCCAACAGAACTTTGACATTCCTCCTCAAAAAACATTATGCTAAAACACACCTACAATAGGAAAAAAAACTATAATAACTATTGACAATCTGAAATCTGAAAATCTTGAAATCAAATCTTGAAATGAAATCTGAAATTTAGAAAGTGAGTACTAAATAACTATAATAACCCTAAACTGAAATCTGGAATTCTAAACTTGAAATCTGAAATCAATCAAGAGTACTAAACTTGAAATCTGAATATCTAAGATGAAATCTGGCAAAACAACTATGCTAAACCCTAAACAAATACTTAACTGAAATCTGGAAAATAATCTAGCAAACACAGGCAGCCTGTCTGGAAATCTGGAAACAAATCTGGGAAAACCACTATGCAAAAAACTTACCCTAAACCGCCGAATCGGCGTTCTGGAAGACGATCCACAAGGCGAAGATAGGAGGAAAGATGCGGCCGCTAGTCGCCGGTCGCCGCTGTCGCCGTTCGGCGCAACTCGCAAGCGATTCGCAAAAACCCTAAACCTTAATAACATGATTGATGGAGGAGGAAAAGACGGGTTTGCGCGCAGCGTGAGGAAAGCAGAAAAACATGGTTTTAAGGAGGAAAAAACCGAATTTTTTTGAGGTGCTAATAGCCATACATGGTTTGCTTATAATTGTTAGAGAAATAGGATATATTGTAAAGACCAATTAATTTGGCTCATTTTATTTTCTCTTGCTTTTAGTCCCACATCTCTTGTATAGGACTCTTCTCCTCTCTCCTCTCCTATATATATGTTCTCATACTTGTTTTTGATATATGGAAAAGTGTTCATAAGGTTCGGGATCATTTCTGTACATGGTATCAGAGCCAACGATTCTGCTTGAGCGGCTTCCCCTTTCTTAACCCGCGCGGTCTGTCTTCTGTCTGCTACCCGCTCGGCCTCCTGCGGCCTGCCTTCCTGTCCGCTCCGCTCCTCTTCTTCAGCTCCCTCTTCTTCTCCGTGGTTCCACCCCTCCCTCTGGCATTTTATAGTCTTCCCCCTCTTTATCTCTCGTCGGGTCCACCTTCCCTCTCTCTCCTCCAGACCGCTCTCTCTCGCGGCCTGTTCTCTCACGCTGCGGCTTGCTCTCGCTGCTTGCTCTAGCTCGCAGCGGACTCCCTCTCTCGCGGCCTGCTCCGGCTTGCTGCGTCCTGATCCGGTTCGCTGCGGACTGCCCCTCCAGCTCCAGCTCGCTGCGGCTTGTTCCTGCTCTCTGTGGCCTGCTTCTTCTGCGGTTTGATCTTGATTGTTGCGGTCTCTTCTCTATCTGCTTGCGTCTCTCTCCTCGCGGGTTCCTTCTCCTCCGTTCGCTGCTGTGATCCGCCTGACCGTGCGGGTTGTTCCTCTCTCACCTGCATCTTGTTCGCAGTCTCCTCCGGCTCTTGTCTTCTCTGTCCGCGCGGCCTGTCACTGCCCGCTGCGGACTTCTTCTTCCAGTCCGCTTCGCCTTTGGTCGCGGCCTCTTTCTGCCGCTGGTGTTTTCACATCTTGACCGGGCGGTCTCTGCTCTACTCGTGCGGGTTCTCCTCTTTTGCGGATTGTTCTTTTCCGCCGGCCTATCCCTCCCTTCTTACGGCCTGCTCTCTACTTCAAATCCGTTGCGGTCTGTTACTGCTCCGTCTGCTGCCTCTCTTCCATCGGCGGGCTCCCTTCCTGCACTTGCGGCTGCTCCTCTCTACTCGCTGCCGCCTACACCATTTCCTTGCGGCCTGGTTCTTGCTGCAGCCTTGACTTCTCCTGCGGCCTGGTTCTCGCTGCGGGCTCGGCTTCTCCCTGGTTCTTGTTGCGGCCTCTGCGGCCTTACTGCGGCCTCTGCGGCCTTGTTGCGGCCTTGTTGCGGCCTTGTTGCGGCCTCTGCGGCCTGGTCTTTGGCGACCCCTATAAGGATGTGTGCCTCTTCCGCCCTGCTCACCCCACCACTGGGCTCTGTGGTGTCTATCTCTGATAGTGGAAGCTCCTGTCTTGTAGCCAGTTCCTCATGGATTTTGGACTAAAGTGCAACGCACCACATTACCACACTATAGCCTCCACACTGTCTGGCCTCCGTGCATCCTAAGTTCATCACTGTTGCCAATGAGGCTACCACTCCCGTCTCTGGATCCGCTGACATCTCTCTTACTCCCTCTATTACCCTTCAATCTGTTTTTCATGTTCCTGACTCTTCTTTTAATCTTCTCTCTATTAGTCGTCTTATTCACGACCTTAATTGTGACCTAACCTTCTCTTCAACCTCTTGTGTTGTGCAGGATCGCAAGACGCGGAACATCCTCGGTACAGGGCGGCTGTCCAATGGGCTCTACATTTTTGATTCCTCTTCTCCCACCGCTCTCTCCATCATCTCTTTTGTTGACTGGCATCGTCGTCCTGGGCATGCTCCTCATCCAATTCTCCAGAAAGCTCTTCCTGATGTGTCCCTTTCTGAGTTTTGGTGTGAGTCTTGCGTTTATGGCAAACAACATCGTGTCTCTTTTACCTCACCTAGTATGCGGTCTGAAGCCCCCTTCTCCTTAATCCATTCTGATATTTGGGGGCCATATAAGCTCCCGAGTGTTTTCGGCTATCGGTATTTTGTCACATTTATCGATGACTACTCACGCGTTACCTGGCTATACTTACTTCGAGATCGTACTGAACTTCTCTCCACTTTTCGTGTCTTTCTAATAGAGATCCGTACTCAGTTTTCTACCTGCATCAAACTACTTCGTACCGATAATGCGCGTGAGCATACGGGTCGCACCTTCTCTAATATCTACACCGAGTTTAGTATTGCTCATCAGACCTCGTGTGACTATACTACTCAACAGAACGGCGTCGCCGAGCGGAAGAATCGACACCTTCTCGAGGTCGCCCGCTCTCTCATGTTTCAGATGCACGTTCCACCTCTCTATTGGAACTTCGTCGTCTCTACTGCCTGTCATCTCATCAACCGCATGCTCTCCTCTACCTTGAACTTTGTGGCTCCTGTCACTCTTCTCTTTCCTTCCAAGGCTCTGTTCTCTCTCACGACCCGAGTCTTTGGATGCACATGCTATATTCATAACTTGGCTCCGCCCACTGACAAGCTCGCTCCTCGAGCCACCAATGTGATGTTTGTTGGCTACTCTCGCACCCAAAAAGGATATGTTTGTTATTCTCCTACTGACGGTAAACTCATCATATCTGTTGATGTCACATTTTGGCAAGATCAACTCTTTCATACCATCTCTACAGATCCGTGTCTTCCTCCTCTCATTCGGCCGGTCGTACCTGTTACGTCTCCTTCCCCCCCTCTACTTCCAACACCTACCCCCCCCCCCCCCCCCGCCAATCCGTCCTACGCCTCCTATCATCCAGGTGTACTCTCGTCGCCCTCCGAGCTCGCATGCCCTGCCACGGCCTCCCTCTACCAAAGTGATTTCGCGGCCTGCTGATCCAGTGTCTGTCTCCACAGCTCATCCCATGGCGAATTATGTCTCGTTACATCGCCTGTCCCCGACCCTTCACACCTTTGCTACTTCATTATCCTCTATTTCTATTCCTACTTCTGTGCAGGAGGCTTTGCAACATCCAGGTTAGCGTGCTGCCATGGATGCAGAAATGCGCGCCCTTTGGGCGAATCAGACTTGGGATCTGGTCCCTCTACGACCTGGGCAGACTACAGTTAGTTGCAAATGGGTCTTTGTCATCAAGCATGCTTCCGATGGGACGGTTGACCGTCTTAAGGCCAGACTGGTGGCTCGCGGCTTTACTCAACAACACGGTCTCGACTATGAGGAGACCTTCTCTCCGGTCGCCAAGCTCAACACGGTTTGTGTCCTTCTCTCTGTCGCTGTGCATCGTCGGTGGCCTTTGCACCAACTCGATATCAAGAATGCGTTTCTCAATGGCGACCTACACGAAACTGTCTATATGCAACAACCTCCCGGGTTTGAGACCACGGGGGAGTCCAGAGTTTGTCATCTTAAGAAGTCTATCTATGGTCTCAAACAATCCCCACGGGCATGGTTCGATAAGTTCAGTAAAGCTGTTCAGGCAGTTGGTTTTCTCAGAGTTCGGCAGACTTCTCTCTGTTCACTCGACATAGAACTACCGGCACGATTCTCCTTTTGGTTTATGTTGATGACATCCTAATCACAGGCGATGACTCAACAGGAATACTAGAGGTCAAACAACATCTTAGCTCTGTTTTCCAAACAAAAGATCTGGGCAACCTTCGATACTTCCTTGTCCTTGAAATCGCAAGACGTCCTGATGGACTTGTCCTATCCCAACGGAAGTATTGCCTTGACCTTCTTCGTGATGCTGGCCACTCCGGGTGTAAACCTGTGGACACACCAATGGATGTCAATCACAAGCCATGTGCCCATGGGTCTGACTCTGATGATCTGCTTTCAAACCCCGAGTATTATCGACGGCTTGTAGGAAAACTGATATATCTGACAGTTACAAGACCTGACATCTCATTTGCTGTCGGAGTTGTCAATCGGTATATGCATGCTCCTCGAGGCTCTCATTTACAAGCCGTGGAACGGATCCTCAGATACCTGAAGAATGCACCAGGACAAGGGTTGGTATATAAACCATCTTCTTCTCTATCTCTTGTTGCATATTCTGATGCGGATTATGCGGGCTCCCTAGATGATCGACGCTCTACTACGGGTTTTTGTACCTACTTTGGAGGGAATCTCATTACTTGGCGCAGCAAGAAACAATCTGTTGTTGTCCGCTCCTCTGCTGAAGCTGAGTACCGTGCAATAGTCGTCGTTGTTTCTGAACTCACCTGGCTGGAGGCTCTTCTTGGTGATCTAGGAGTCACCTTATCCTCGCCAACTGTTCTACTTTGCGATAGTCAGGCCGACATCCATATTGCGAAGAACCCAGTTTTTCATGAAAGGACCAAACACATTGAAGTTGATTGTCACTTCATCCGTGAAAAGGTTCAATTAAAGAAGATAGAGCTAGAGCATGTTCCCGCTTCTAAGCAAGTTGCTGACATCCTCACCAAGGCATTGCCCCGGCATTTGTACCATCAGTTCTTATCCAAGCTTGGTGCCTACGATTTGTATGCTCCAGCTTGCGGGGGAGTGTTAGAGAAATATGATATATTGTAAAGGCCCATTAATTTGGCCCATTTTATTCTCTCTTGCTTTAGTCTCACATCTCTTGTATAGGACTCTTCTCCTCTCTCCTCTCCTATATATATGTTCTCATACTTGTTTTTGATATATGGAAAAGTGTTCATAAGGTTCGGGATCATTTCTCTACAATAACAATGCCCTATTATTATTGCAGGAACTAATTTGTCATCATCATCGACGGTTTCATTGCATATCGAATAGGGATCAACGCGTCAAGTTCTCATTCCCCACCCCTAGTAGTCGTGAATTCGTGCACCCCTTAGCCTACCTACATCACTTCTCCTCCTATTAGTAACAAGCATGTAGAATTCAATCATGTTTACAATAATGCTTTATTGGTTTTTGTTAAGTGTATAATATGTTCATGTATGCTAATCCTTTTGGGGAGAGAGTAACAAATAAATGATGAATACCTTTTCTGAAAAATATGTGCAACAAAAGCAAGATTCAGATTTGGTAAACCATCGACAATGTCTTTAGGAGTCAAGTATCTTTTACAACCCATTCTATCTGCATGTTCAAGAACAAGTTGTGCTCTTTCTAGAAGATCTTTCACATTCATTCCAGAATGATTAATAATGTATTCAGGAGCCAAAACCTTAAGAAGACATGCATAAGCCTCTGAATCCTGCCAGAATTGAAATATTACATCATCATTAATTTCGTGAAACAATAATAAAAATTGATTTCAAGTCTAAGAAAAACAAATAGTTTGAAAGTGCTCAATTACATTGGTTGAAAAAAACACAGGTGGAAAAAATATTAGTGTATATGTACATGTTACCAGAGAATAAAAATAAGTGTAACATCAATGACACACCACACAATTAATCACTATATAATGCAAACAAACATAATAAAACATCCATTTTTAAAGCTTCTGCTGAAATCAAACTGCACAGTAACATAGCTTCAATAGTTAGCGTGCTTCATAAAGATTAGCGTATGAGCTAAATAACAAGCCAATTTAAATTAGTTTGCAAAATTTCAAAGCCTCTCTACAGTTAACATTAGTGTTGGAAGAAGACATTTTTACCATGGAATGTGTTGGAACTGGGAACCCGGCTCAGTTCAAACCGGAAGCACGGACGAAGGTTACTGGCCATAGAATTAGAAAACACGGACACGAGACATACTAGAGAGAGATCCAGGTCAGTGTTGACTACAAATACAATCCACGAGCTGCATCATAGAGGTCCCGTCACACACCCAGGAGTGTAAGGAACCCCCCCCCCCCCCAAATAAGTTGAGTTGGGTTCGGGAAAGAGGCTAGGATGTTCACTAGCTATGGACGAGTGCTCTTGTGGGCCGTGAGTGATTGCCTCTTCCTCGAAACACTCAATCGTATTTATAGGCAACTAAGACTAGTGGGGATACCCAGTTGCCAGTAGGTGAATCCCACCCACCTACAAGCATGATCAGGTCCTCGGCGAGGCTAAGCGAGTTGATAAATAAATGGGTGAGCTGTTATAGGCCGAGTAAAGACGTTGGCGAGTTGTTGAAGAGGGTAAGGCGAGCTCATAGTGAGTTCCCGACAAGTTCCGTGGGGCCTCCGTACAATTGTCCTCTGGTCATGGTCAACCCTTTTATCCATATATTGGACTCGTCAAATAAGGGTCATATAGAAAGCATGAAAAGAAAGAAAACATATTGAAAGAGAGCTTTCGTAGAAGCAAAGTTTTCATGGAGACCCAAGAAAAAAGATAGAACTGAAAGAAGAACCACCTATGTAGCAACTGGTTCCATGGAGAGACTTGTACAACAACAACACTCAAATCTTTATTCCACCATCGTGGGGTCGACTATGTGGATCATTTGTCACCATTGTGACCTATCTTTAGTCATAATCTCACTAATGTCAAAGTACATCCATGGAGAGACTTATGCAAGAAAAAATAGAACCGGGAAAACAGTCACGCTGTAACACTCCAGTATTCTAACATAGAAAAACACCAATTCTGGATTTTGGAGCTATCGTTGGCGATAGTGATAACGTCAGGCGATAGTGTACCACGTAGCAGACAACCACCTGTCAATTGGACATACAGCAGCTGTTGAGCGGCGCTGAATTGGTCAAGTGGCCACCGCTGGAGATATCGCCCGGGGATAGCGTTTTAAACAGATTTCTCGAGTAAAATCAGGGTCATCCATTCCTTTTAGTTTGGGCATCCTGTGGCTGAGGTTAGGCCCAAGAATATTAAGTGGCTGAGGACAATTTTCACTCTTCATTTTATCTTTCTCACTCTCTCTTCAAACTTAAGAAAAGTAAAGGAAGAAAAAAGGGAAAAGGAGAGGAAGAAGAAGGAGAGTGTTTTAAGCAGCCATTGGAGGAGTTCTTGAGCTTGGAATCGTGAGCCAACGATAGATTCGTGGAGAGGAAAGCATTGCGAACCTTTCTACCCAGATCAACTGTGAAAGCATGACACCAAAACGACCTTCAAGGGTAACGATTCTCATTCGGAATCCTAGGACACGCTTGTCCTTTTATTTGGCATAGCTGCATGAAAGCATCTCCACGAATTAGTGAGAGGTGAGGCTTTCAACGGGTTGATACGGAGTATCCCCTGTAGATATTGCATGCATAGTCTGAAATGAAGTGCAGACATAGACATGATATGTGAAGCTCATCTATGACAAGTTAGTTTATATTGATGATGTTGATTTGCGTGTCGGAGAAAACTTTGTGGAAAAACGTGCGGGTTTACGGGGTTTTGGGGTGTTGCAGGTTGCTGTAGGAAGTACCGGAGGTTTACTCAAGGAAACACTCAAAGTGGCAACATAATTGAAGTTCTGTTTTATCGCCTGTGATAGTGTTATCGCTGGCGATAGCTCTTCTGGTTGAGACCAGTGAGCAGTTGTATGTGTTGGGTGTGTTGTACCCAAGACTGACAGATTTTAGGTTCTTTCGATATCGCCCGATGATAGTGAGTATTGTTGGCGATAGCTCCCAGTGAGCAAATGTGATAGTGAAGCTTATGTCCTGGAGACTAGGTTTGTAGCAAGTTAAGTTGAGGGCATGTTGTGTCTGGCTTGGTGGCCTTGTGTGTCGATCGTGTAAGATAACGTTGGTTATCGTTTGAAACGGGCCAAGGTGAAGCCGTACCCGCGTCGTGATAATGTGATTCCGACGATTTGAGCACAGGCAAAGTTGATCCGAACCCATCCCATGCTGGTAGTTGAATAGGTCGCTCCTCGATGCACCTTCTGATCTTGGGTGAGTATGTAAGGCAAGGTTACTTTGACGGTAAAAACTCAATGACCATCTAAGTAGATGATACTTAAGGATGGAGGTGGGACTTGAATTTCAGTACACCTAAAGTGTGTCATGAGAGCATGATACGTGTGGCCATGTGTGCCAACGTTTGTGATGAATGTGCAATTATATATACTGTCATACTGCTTGCTTGCAGGGAGGGAGTACCACTACCCGGGGAATGTGGTGGCGTCGTTGTAATTGTGGTCAGCTAAAGCTGACCGCTGTTTTGTTTTGTCACGTCTTCGTGGAATGTATTTATGCAGGTGTTGGCGATCCAAGTGGGAAATAGTGGGATGAAGCCCTGATGTTGTGCTGGCCCTCGAAGGCCCAAGTGCTTATTTACTTCTTTCATGTGTTGTCGGCATGCGTGCGGATGTATGGACATCACATTGTGGTTTAAACATTAAATAAATTTGTAAGGCCCTGAGGCCAAACTTTTGTGTACTCTCATTCCTACAGTTTTTATATAGTGGACATTCCTTATGGTGATTATTGTTCTTTAAATTGTTATCCGCTAGAACGTAAATCTATGTTAGGTTACGTGGATGTTTGGTTTCATTTTGTAACTCGGTTGTCTGTTGGTTTAATATGGCGTGGGGCCCCAGCCGGACCTTCTGTTATATTCTTTGTGACGGGCGTGGTGTTAACACACCCTTTCTAGAAACTCGTTTCCATAGGGAGATTGATGAGGATCGCAATCGACTTGCACGATGATCAAAACCGTTTATCTTATGCGGACCGAAGATCGTAGCATTATTTGTTCTTTTCATTTTTCATTACGAGTTGTATTTTTGTTTATTTTTGAATTTAGACGATCGACCAATAATAGCCGTTCGTTGCTCCCTTAGAGTATATAAATAGAGGGTGACGGCTCTCATTTCGGGCATTGAAGAATGGAGGATTGAAGCTCATTCTTTGGTCGTTTGGTGTCGAAACCGTTAATTCGGGTGTGAAGCCTTGGATCTCCTCTTTGTCGCCCACCCTCATTCCTCCCCTTGGCCAACCGCGCTTTCCTCCCCTCCCCCACAAAACAAACCCACAAAAACAGACCCTTTCCCCCTTTTTCCAAATCTGGCGATCATCGGAGAACATCTTCGGCCACCTCCGGTGATCCGCCGCCACTTCCCCTCCAATTTCCCTTCATTTTGCATTTTTTGGCGACCACCGGAAAATACCTCTGGCAGCCACCACCACCACCGGTAGAACCCTCCGGCCACCACCAGCCACCACCATCTGGCAACCACCTTTAACACTCCATAACCACCTCCTAACTCCCTCCACTACCCCACTACTTCAACTTCCAAAATTTTAGGCAACTCCTCCTAAAATTACTCTCAACCCACCAATTCCCACAACCTACACAATCCACTCCTTACTCTCAACATTGCCGCGGGACCACATCCTTATTTTCCTCCCCATTTTGATGTGGAACCTCCACAATTCCCAACCGAACCCCACTTCCAATCCCCCTTCCCCACTTTCTCTCTACAGCCACTTAAGGAGCCACAAATATTTCTTATTTTCAGCACCACATTTCACGTGAATCTCCCAACATTTCTCCACTTTATTATCACCCCCTCCTCTCTTTCAAGTATGTGGAGCCACTTACCAGTCAAGCCAACCTCCTCTGTCAGCCCTACTCCCTCTCCAAGCCACCCCTCTTGTTGGGTTTTGTTAATCGACATAACAGTTATGCGCGCATCGGAAATAAGAGAAAACAAGAAAAACTCAAAAGCAAGTTGTAAATCTTGCGATGATCATTCATCAAGAAGTAATCTGCAATAAATAAATTTATACCTTTGCGGGATTGAGTCGATACTCAATCTAGGTGCTCTGATTGATTCCAACGAACGGCAACGGCGGGAGTTCCGAGCGTAGAATAGTGTTCACGCATCTACGGGTATGCACACGAGCACGGAGAACCCTAAACTCTTGTCGCACAAGATCTAGGTTGGAAAGAGACTTGCCCTTAACGTCTCCACGGATTGTTAGATCCGTCCAAGGAAAAGGCGGCAACGACGAAGACGACGCCTAGGAAATGCTTTCCGGCGGCGATGAGAGACCGCGAACAGTCGGCGGCGATCGGCGACAGCAAGCGGCGGTCGGCGAAGATCGCGGGAGAGGAACAGTTCCGTCGCGGGAGAAAAGGAGCTGTCGGCTTCGCGATTTTAGGCCGGGAATGAACAGTCTCTTTTTCGCCCTGTCGATTCTACTGTATAAATCCTATTTATACCGAAATTCGAGTCAAGCAGATACCCGCAGACCCGACAAAAGGACTTAGAAGAAATAAACCGGTCAAGACAGAATTCGGCAAGTATCAACCAGATAATCGACGAATCGGCAAGTGACCATAACGATACACGACGAATCGTGAAGGATCCATGACGACACTCGACCAATCGGCGATAGCTCACGACGATACTAGACGAATCGGTAAGAGGACACGACGATACTCGACGAATCGGCGAGTATTACATCAATGCTCGACAAATCGTTGAATGGTCACGACGATACTTGTCGAATCCAGCCCATTCGTCGAAACCACTTACCCATACTCGACGAATTTTTCTTAGCTTCTGCCGACTACATACCGGGCGACCCATATTCACAATGCAGGTCCCGGAATGAAATTCCACCACGTCCACATCGTCATAGGCTTGTCCTTAACTCATATCACATATGAGCAAGGCCAACACAAACCTATCCAATTTCTCCAAAACTCTTATGTGCGACCTCATAGGCTCATACTGCGTTGGCAGTGAGGCTACATGCTTGATCACTTCCAGATCACCATGGTAGAACCAACACCTCTATCTTTTCCCAACCCCTTTCCTCATGTGGTGCCACTGCCCAGTCCTTCCCCTCCGAGGAATTACTATACCAGCAGACCCACATCACCATTTCCACCTCCAACAGCCATTAGTCTCTTGGAGACTTGTTGCCAGCCTCATTTCCACCTCCTGGCATAGCCCAGAAATCTATCCAGCACCCTGGACAGCACTTCCAGCAGCAGCAGGTCATTCCCTCCTGGCCTTGATTTATCCCAGTGGTCCTAACAACTGGCCTCAACAACCCGCCGCACGGTTTATATCAAAGGAGGAGAGCGGGTTATGGTGCACCGACTGCAGTCAGGTTGTGGGTCCGGGTCTTGACCTTTATATGGTCGGCCTTGACCTTTCTGTGGTCGGTGGGCCCCCTTTCAACAATAATAATAACAATAATAATAATAATAACCCTAATTTCTCCATTTTAACCCGAGCCCCCCCACCTTCGACCCAGGGCTTCCTCTCCCGTCTCCCGTACCGCAGCCGCAAGCCGCCGATCCCGCCTCCTCTACCTCCCGCAGCCCCCGGCGTCTCTCCCTCTGGTTTCGCCCGCCGTCTCCAGCTCTCCCGTTGGCCGACGACACCAATAGCAGTGGCAGAGCCTCTCCAGGAAGCCGACGGCACTGTCAACCTCCCTCAAACGTCGGCAACTTTCACTCTTCCTTTTCTCCTCCTCCGGCCAGTGACGGCAAAGACAGTGTTCTTCTCCGGCAACCCTAGCTCCTCGTTCCGGTCGGTGGATTTCATGAGAGACTCCTAGGATTTCGCTCGAAACCCCTCTTCGTGGATTGTTGAGCCCAGATCGGGTCTCCTTGGGTAAGGAACTCCGTCAAATTCTTGTTTTTAGTTTGCCCTAATTTTTGTTACGATAGTTTTTGCTCTCCTATCTAGGGTTTCCGACGATCCAGCTTATGTCCATTGTATAACCCGCTAATCCCAGATTTGTTTGTGTTTTCTGGTGTATCTCCTCGGATCTAGGTGGTGGAATCGCTCCAAACTCTCTCCGAATTAGGGCTTTTCGCATCCAAACGCCGCCAAAATCCATGATCCCTCGCGGTTGCCTCTTCTCCCCTCACTCTAGAGGGAGGTAAATTTCTAACTCCTTTCATGATGTGTAAGTGCAAAGATCAAACGCTTGTGCAAGCGTAGAAATCTTGATAATTCAAATTTGATATATATATTGTTGATCTTGAACAGGTTTAGCTAGAGATTTTAACCTCGCTTGCGCCATTTAGCTATCGCTAGTGCTTTCGACGTCACCTTAACGCAAGTGGAGATCTCCCTCTCACTTGCAAAACTTGGAATTTAACCTTGTTATCTGCCCCCTATGTTATTTACTAACGTTTTTTTTTGCTTGATAAAAATCTCGGAACTCTCGTAATATGGCCATAAATTAATATGATAAATAATCAGCTAAGTTTGAAACTCGAAGACAATCCATAGTTGCAAGCAAATGTTTGAACTGTATCGTCTAACTGGGCATCTGTCTGTCGTCAAGGTCACGGCAAGCAAGGATTACTTACATTTCCGACAAGCCTTGCACGCAGATCCGATCGTGAATCATGCGCGCCCGCTATAGCACCTACACCCTTCATCGATCATGGCTTACAGCATATCACATGAATAATTTTAGGCTTTATCCCGGGATAGGCTATCATTTCAGAAATGTCTGTTTGACTTAGATGTTGGCATGTTTACTAGTTCTGTTCAAAGGTATATCAATGTTCGATCATGCATGTCTGTTTTGCTCACAAATTAATTAATTTATTTGTTCATGATTTAATTCTTATGTTCTGAGGCATTTCTCTCTGTTTTGGATTTGTCTTAGGATTCGTGACTGCGTCGCCTGCTCCCTGAGCTACTTCTCGTTCAGCTACAGCTTCGCCTGGAGGTTTTTCTTTAGTAGTTGCTTACATCAGGTTTTATGTATTTGTTTTCCTACTGTCAGTGTGATTTATCATGTACTAGTTATTGTGAGTTATTTTCTCTTGTATTGTGAACAACTCCTATGATGTGTCTGATGTAGTAGCTCATTTTATTTATAGCATATTCATTACTGCTGCCTACTGCATTCACTTCTATTTCAGCACTGTGTGTAGCATTAGACTTTTTAAAGAAATGTGTGTGCATTAAATTCTCACTGTTTAAAAATTTTAAGCGCTTTCGCATATTTATAAACCCTAAATTGCTCTACAAAGTAACTATTTCTAAAGTTATTCTTTTTTTGTAATCTCTGCAACCGTCTTAGCGGACATGATTTTCTTTTCGCTCATGCCCGTGACATCACGGTCCGCTCGAAGCACACTCTGACTGTAACACTCCTTCCCAGTATTTCAGAAATCAGCCGTCCGGCCGGGTCAGTGATATAAATAAAACTAGAAAACAGTATTAAAACTATTAGCAGCAGTTAATAAAAGTCTATACTAAACAGATTTAAGACTTACAGCGGAAGTAAAAAAAATAAACTAAGGGTAACCACATACCTGATAATTGGATTCACGGAGCCACTAAACAAGAATGAAATTTGTAATAACTGCAAATCTGGTAACAATAATAGTCTGATACAAATTATATAACATATTAACCAGATACATTGTCCACATCTATAAGTACATGCTGAAATAGAGTAAACTGAAAGGGAAAAGTACTACAAACTGACACCACCTTAATGCTCATCCTAGACGTAGTTTCCCACCTGGGTCACCTGAAAAACATTATCCACGAATGGTCAGAGTAAAGAAAAACAATTCCCCTTAGTGACACTAAAATAGATTTACATATGAATGCATGCATGTCTTTAAAACTAGTCTCATGCACTGAAAACATTTTATGTTATATGTTATGCATGTTTTTCCTATACTTCCTGGTGAACACACTATAGTTCTATATTCATGACTTTCCGTTCATTTACCCAAGTTCTGACGTTCACTAACTAGTGTACTGTCTCACGTCAAGCTTGTACTTGAGTTCTAAGTGGCTTCTAGCCTACACGTTTACTGGGAAGGCTCTAGGCAGAGTAGCTCCTAACGCGCAACTGAAACTGACGACCCGAGACCATCTGACGAACTCAATTGTTCTAGTGTCACGCGGACACGGTCTCGAATCTACTAACTGTCTCAAAGGGGAGTCAACTCCCAAGACTGTAACTCATAGGATACCATATGTCCTATGAAGATGGTAGTGCGCCTCTACCAAGCACGAAAAGACTGGTGTGCTACTGAGCTTTTTGGTCTGACGCTACTCTGCATGAGATATCTTTTCTGGTGTACTACTGAGCGACCCTTGACTTTCTCGTAGTCGACTTGAAGGGACCTTCGCACCCTTGGTTGGACAATCTCCAAACTTACGTACACGTGTAAAGTTTCGTACTTAAATAATTGTTCATGACTTTACAAACGGGTTATGGAAGAAGACGTTAACATACGCGTTTCCACGATTGTTTTCCTACTGCCACACTTTTCTATACATTGTTATGATGCTTGTACGAAACCTACTCATGCGTATAAAATATAATTATTTGATATGTCTAACTAAAAGAAATTAGTATTTCCTTACAGAGGTGCTGCGACGCTCGTATACTCGGCGCGGCGACATTAGCTCTTCCGAAGGAAATTCTTCTGTATGGAAAACTCAGCGTGTTGTCTCAAACCTACTAGAATCCTGCAATTTAAGGCAAACATATTTTCGTAATTGTTCCCCTTTTAGGGTTTCCGGTGGAAAATCTCCAAAACATCTAGGGTTACAAAAAAATACATGGTTAAACTTCGCATATTACCTTTACTTATAGCGATTGAGGCTCCCAACGCGTTCCACACAAAATCCGTGGTGAACTACGAACACCAAAACTTAAAATAGGGCAATCAAAACGAAAACCTAGGTTAAACTAGTTTCCAAATCAAAGGAAATCCAAGCAGAAATCGAGAAAAATGAAGAGATTCACTTACCGGAACGAACAAATTCCAAACTCCTTCGGTTAGGGTTAGACCCGGTTCTCCCACGGCTAAGGAAGGAAATCGGCCGGCGGGAAGGCCCGCGGGATGCGTCGGCAGGGCGTCGTCGGGTTTGCGGAAATGGAAAAGTCGGGCTGCGGTATTCCTCTTCTCCCGTGAGCAAATGAATGTGCGGGATTTATTTACGCCTTGCGGTTTTGATAACCGCATGAGAAGAGGGGGGGGAATTTCTATTGGCACCTCAAGGCTATGAATTTTTGGCTATACACAACCCACTCCACACCAAACTAACGCCCTTGCACTAAGTGATTTCTCGTCGCGCTACGTTACTACAATTAAAATGTGTCTCGCTAATATGACTAACTTAAATCACCAGCTAATGAACGCGAGCTGTAGCAATAGAAGCATTGTACCTTGACGTTGCGGTGCCTCGATCAAAAACCGTCGCGACTTGCCCCTACAAATTTTAAATAATTTTTTTTCACGTCAGATTTTCGGATGTTACACTGACTTCATCATGACGGGTCGTGACATTTACAATGTCAATTTGTTTTCAAATTTGAAAGCTTATAATTTTGGTGGCTAATTAAATTCATACTAATTTATAAGTAATAATTATTGCAAGAAAACAAATCATCAGATTCATATTGTGTTGCATGCAACACCACTTCCCAGTTTTTCAAAAATCAGTCGTCCGACCGATCAGCGCTGAGAGTCGGAGCGGGGGAAGGCGTCGGCTAGGGCTTGCGGGAGGCGGAGCGCACAATTGCGGAAAACCAAAGTCGGGAAGAGGGGTTTGCGGTTTTCCCGTGTCGCAAAGGGGTTAAAATAGAAGTGTCGGGAGGAGGGGTTGAACCGGTGCACCTCTTCAAAACTAAAATAAGTTTTAAACTTATTTTCACTAATGCCCTCCCTATTACAATAAAATGTGTCACACATACTAACATTGTACCTCGACGACGCGTTGGCTCGATCAAAATCTTTCGCGATTTGACCCTGTAATTTAATTAAATTTTGCGTCAAAGATACGGATGTTACAAATCTTCCCTCCTAAAAAAATTTGTCCTCGAAAATTGAAATCATACCTGAATAAAAGAGGAACGCATAATCTGCATTGCTTCTAAGCTCATACTCTCGCTCCCAAGTATATTATGGACGGCCACAGTTCATCCAAAGAACTTTGACCAGGCGAATCTCTCTATTCCTGAGCTTTTGTATCCTTGAATCCATGATTCTGACTGATCGAATTTCAATACTAAGATCTGTCTCGATTGGTGCTTTCTCGGTACTGATGATCTGACTGGAATCTTTGACTGCACTGCTCAGATAGGAGACGTGGAATACATCATGTACACCACTCATTTCCTCAGGTAAGGCCAACCTATATGCAACCTCACCAACTCATTCCAGTACCTCAAAAGGACCAACGAATCTGAGGACTCAGTTTCTTCATCCGCTTTATTCTAGAGACTCCTCTGACTGGTCTGGCCTTCAGATAAACGTAGTCTCTAACACTGAACTGTACTGACATGTGCTTCTGATCATGATACTTGGCCTGACAATCCTGAGTTGTCTTCATACGCTCTTGAATGAGCTTGATTCTGTGAGTGGTCTTATCAATCCATGATTCCCTGATGGTAGACCTTTCTTCACTTTCAGCCCAACACAACGGTGTCCGACAACATCTACCATAAAGAGCCTTGAACGGTGTCATCCCAATACTTATCTGAAAACTGTTATTGTAGGAGAATTCCACAAGAGTGACATACTTCTCTCACTTCCCTCCAAAGTCCAGTATGCACATCCGTAGCAAATCTGTCAAAGTCCTATTTGTGTGCTCGGTCTGTCCATCTGTCTGAAACAATAGTCTTAGGGACACCGTGAAGTCGAACTATCTCGTCTATGTATAACTGTGTCAGTTTCGGACCTTGATTCGTCTTCTTAAGAGGAATAAAGTGGACGACCTTAGAGAGCCGATCCATTATAACTCATAAGGAATCATTCTCACCCTGCGATCTCGGTATCACCAAACTGCACCGGTACCATGTACTTATCTCTGATCTGCAGAAGGGATCCATTCGGCATCATGACTTCCAGCGGTACCATCTCTGGAAAGACTTTTAAATTCAGCTTACGCATTAGAGATTCTGCGATGAACGAGTGCGAGGCGCCCATATCGAACAGAAACTTGGAGGATAAATTATGAATCATAAGAATGTCTACATGAATGATTTACAAAAGATGATGTGAGTGTCACTACGGAGGATTAAATAAAATTGTTAGCAAGTTAAACACTTATCCATTACTACATCCTCCCGATCTTTTGCCTCCTGCTGGCCAAGCTCATACGCTCTGGGCTGCACTAAATCTCGACCCTGTTGTGCCCTCCCGTTAGTGATCATCAACGTTTTGCCCTTGTCTACTCTGCTTGAGCCACCAACCTTGGACTTTGACTACAGGAACGAGTTACATTTGTCATCTACAGTAATAAAATAAATACCATGAATACAACTAGGCTTTAGTTTACCTGATTCGCACCAACTTCCTGACAGTAGCGAGCAATGTGTCCAGGTTGTCGGCACTTGTAACACATGCCTACGTTGGCCAAGCACTCTACTGGATGACGACGCTAACACCTAGGATAAGGGGGTAGTCCTTGCTCTTGTCTCCAGACTGACCACTCTTCTTAGCATCAGACTTCTGTTTCTTATTCCAGTTCTTATCCTGGTCATTCCTGCTCTGCTGCGGCTGATGCGAATCCTGCGACCGCTTCGTGCGAAAATTATTTCGCTTCTACACCTTCTGCTGATCAGCCTCCAACCTGCGAGCCGTAAACACTAAGCTCATGTAGTCAGCGTTGACCATGGTTATCAACGGCTGTCTCAACGAGTCACGCAATCCATCCACAAAGCAGCTGCACTTCTCAACCTGATATCCCTGCATCATGCCCGCATAACGAGTCAGATGGATAAGCTCTCGCTCGTACTCAGTAACGGTCTTGTCCCTCTGGTAGTGTCTAAGATATTTCTCCGGGAGATCTCGTCATGCGGAAGGAGGCACAAACCAATTTGCAAGGACTCTAGAAAACTCGTCTCACGTAAACATATCTGTTGTACGACCTGGCCAAAGAGCATGGTCATACCATTTAAAATGAACGTATCACTTACTAAAATAAGAGGAAATTTTCGTGACGATTTACCTGCAAGGTCATCTACCCGGTACTTGTCCCACCAGTTCTTTGCCTCACCCCGGAGGAGGAAAACTGTCAGAGGAACCTTCTTGTTCTCCGGACACTCCATAACGTTCAACAAATCTCTAGTGTTTGCAATTCAGTCGTCTGTGTCCATCGGGGTTTAATCCCTACTGTAGTTTGACGGTTGGAGCTCTCTCAAATAGGGTTCTAGGGTCATCTCCACGGGTACTGGTGCAGGAGCTGCTGCAGGGGATGGTACTTGCACTGGAGCTGGAAGCCCTGCAGCGAGTCCTCTCTGAAACTCCGTCAAGGATACAGTGACCGTCTTGGCAATCTGGGATGCTATGTCAGTGGCTTATGGGGCTGCTAGAACTGGTGGCATCTGTGGCACATCAGCATCTCCCATGACAGCGTTAGTAACAGGGTTCTGACGTGAAGATTCATCTGGTTCGCTGACTCATGATACCTGATAGAACATATAAAAGAAATATGATTATTTATCATTGAATCTGGGAAAATCTGGCTTAGGAAATAATTTCATACCCTTGCGAAAACTAGGGTTTAGACGCAACTTAAATACTCTACTAACAAGTGTTCACTCTTACACACTCTTATGGCTCTGTGAATCTTTCCTAGGTCCATAGATCCTAAACCTGCTTCTGATACCAGTTTGCAACACTCCTTCCCAGTTTTTCAAAAATCAGCCGTCCGGCCGGGTCAGTGATATAAAAAAAAATAGGAAACAGTATTAAAACTAGTACACAGCAGGTATAAAGAAAAATACTGAGAATTTAAACTTACAACGGAAGCTATGAAAGAAACTAAGGGTAACCACATACCTTTATAAGCTACATGCACAGAGCCACTAAACATGAAATGAGATGAAAGAACTGAAAATCTGAAGTAACATAATAAGTCTGATACAAGATATTCAAAACACGAACAAAATACAGTATCCAAGGCTACAAGTGTATTTTGAAAAAAAAAACTGAATAGGAAACCAACTACAAACTGACACCACAAGGACGCTCATTCTAGGCGTAGTTTCCCACCTGCGTCACCTGTAAAAATATTGCCCACAAGGGGTCAGAGAAAGAAACAATAACTCCTCCTAGTGATACTAGAACATTTTCTTAAATGATGAATGCATGCCCTTTGAAAATAGTTTTGTTCATTAAAAATCTTTATACTAGATGTTATGCATGCTTTTACAATGTTTCCTAATCAACACACACATTTGTTCTATGTTCATGAACTTTCATTTTATTTACCCAAGTCCCGGCATTCACTACATAGTGTACTGTCTCACGTCAGGTCTACACTTGAGTTCCACGTGGCTTCTAATTTGCACTTCTACTTGACAGACTCTAGGAAGAGTAGCTCTTAACGCGCATCTGAAAAAAAAACTGACGACCCAAGATCATCTTACGAACTCAATTATCTAAGTGTCGTGCGGACACGGTCTCAAATCTACTAACTGTCTCGAAGGTGAGTCAACTCCCAAGACTCTACTGCTCATAGGATATCATATGTCTTATGAGAAAGGTAGTGCGCATCTACCTAGCACGAGAAGACTTATGTGTGTTTACTGACCCTTTTTTGGGTCTGACGCTACTCTGCACGGGACATCTCTTTGGTGTACTACTGAGCAGCCCTTGATTTTTTTGTGGTCGGCTATAAGGGACGTTCATGCCCTTAATTAGACAAATTTCAAAACTTACGTACACGTGTAAAGGTTTCGTACCTAACGTTAGTATACATGATCTGACTATTCGGGCCTTGAAAAGGGTGTTATCCTCCACTAATTCTGTGACCGTTTTCTTACCGCCACGCATTTCTATGCATGGTTATGATGCTTGTACGAAACTTACACATGCGTACATAAAATAATTTCTTGATACGTCTAACTAACAGGAATTAGACTTCCTTATGGTGGTGATGCGGCGCTTGTACACTCGGCGAGGCGACATTGCTTTCGAGGAAAATCTGACTCTGAGGACTTCCAGAACTTTGCCCCGAGGCCACCAAAAATCTGTAATCCATGAAAACTCCAAATTACGCGTTTTTCCCTTTATGGTTATCGGTAAAGTAACTCAACGTGGCTAGGGTTATATTATGAAGAACCGAAATGGTGCAGTACCTGTATGTGAGAGCGATTAAGCCTCAACTATGCGATCAACTCCAGATTGCGGTAGATCTAATACTCCGATCCCTAATTAGGGCATGAAGGAAAGAGAAGATAATTAGAATTGACTTCCAATTAGAAGAATATTCACCAAGAAATGAAGACAAGTGAAGAACTAAACTCACCGGGACCAAGATGATGCTTCAGCACTCTTGACTTCCACCGGTTAGGGATGAAACCGGCTCTCCTACGACACAGGAAGGGAGGAGGGAACTCGCCGGCGTCTGCAGAGGAAGGAGGGAGGGTCGGCGCTGAGAGTCGGAGCGGGGGAAGGCGTCGGTTAGGGCTTGCGGGAGGCGGAGCGCACGATTGCGGAAAACCGAAGTCGAGAGGAGGGGTTTGCGGTTTTTCCCGTGTCGCAAAGGGGTTAAAATATAAGTGTCGAGAGGAGGGGTTGAACCGGTGCACCTCTTCAAAACTAAAATAAATTTTAAACTTATTTTCACTAATGCCCCTCCCTATTATAATAAAATGTGTCCCACATACTAACATTGTACCTCGACGATGCGTTGCCTCGATCAAAATCCTTCGCGATTTGACCCTGCAATTTAATTAAATTTTTGCGTCAAAGATACGGATGTTACATTGCATGTAGAAATTTCTCACTATTTCCCCATAATATAGGACAGTCCTAGGTCAGAGATGGATATTGTTAGATATGTTGTGTATTATGGTAGTGGTAGCTTAAAGTTATCTTGGGTGTTAGGTTCAGCCTCCCTTATACATTATATATATTACCATTGTTTCAATTGTCAATACAAGTGATCCTTTTTCTTATCATGGTATCAGAGGGAGGTTAACCTAGTCTCTCCAGCTCTTGCTCTTCCCAATCACGCATCTTTCACGCTCGATCCCATCACAATCTTCTTTCAATCCTGCTTCCAACACTGTTCTGACTGGTTCCAATAGCAGCTTCCGTCGATTGCAAGCTGACTGGTTCCGATTGCAGCGTCCGCCGATCATAGCTCGACGTGAAGAATGTCTTTCTTCACGGTGATCTTCGGCAGAAGGTAGTGGTGCGCATAAAGCCCGGCGGGCCCGGGCTTGGCCCGGGCCTGCAGGGCCCGGGCTTTTCCTAACCGGGCCCGGGCCGGGCTTAACACTGTAACCAGTGTTGTAGATATCAGCCGACATGTCTGACATATCGGCCGACATAAACGTTTTGGGTGCAAACCGCAACAAAACCGATTTGTTTGACAAAAATATCGTTTTGTAAAAAAACGGCGATATATCCCGATATATCGATATATCTCTAACCTGATATTTCGGTTATTACATTTAATACATAAAAAAATAAAGTTCACGGGACCCATATTTTTCAACTTCACGGATTCGTCATTTCTCGCTCTACCCTAAATTTTACGGGAGAGTCGCTCTGGCGGAGTGGTCGACACTCGACAGCTCCTTCTCCGGTGACGAGGCAACGGATTGGCATCGCAGGCGAGTAATAGACGACGACGCCGGCTTTCTACGAATTGGCATCGCAGGCGAGGACGCGAGGAGTCGATGTCGGGCTTTAGGATTTCTGCTACTGTAAGCCCCCTTCTTCTTTCTTCTTTTTTCTGCGACAATTGAAAGTTTTATTTGGAGTTATTATATTGATCAAGTCATAAGATCTAAAAGTTTTATTAAACTTGTGTTACTGTAAGATTCTTATTTATGCTATAGTTGGATTTCTTTCTTGCAATAGCTAAGTTTATAACTTTCCTTGTGTAAATCTACAGTGATTTTTGTTTCTCCTGTGCTAAGAAAAACTCTCCTCCAACTGTACAACCCCATATTCGCTGAGCCAGACAAAGAGGCACAATGGTCACAGGAGGGTTAGCCAAAGTGGCTTCAACACTAAGGAGGATCTCGCCCACAGAAGGCGGAAACGCTCTCGCCGGATGCTATAAAAGAGAAACCATGGGCCGAGAGCGCCAAGCGCGGACTGCGCGGAAGCGCTCTCGCCCAAACCAAGCCTCAATCCCGAAGAGTTCTCGCTTGCGCTGGGCGAGAACGTTCGCGCCACGCCCTGGGCCGAAAGGTCTCGGCACCATCTCTCGCCGAGTGGGGCCCAGGGTCTTTGGAAGAATGTCCTAATTGCCCTAGGAGAAATTACTTCAGTACCCTCAGAAAAACAGCGGGTTTTGGCTATTGGCAGACTAACCGGGGGCTTTTCAGTAAATTCAGGACAGCAAGATGCTATAAATAGACCCATAAGGGCTCCTTAGAAGGCAAGCTATCATCGTCTCCCAAATTCCAGTGCTTTCTGAGGAGCTCCTAGCCCAGCTTTGGCTTTGGAGGGGAAGCTCTCAGAGATCTTCCGGGTGTGAGGTGGGACCTCCCTGCTGAGGCTTTTGGGTTAGTCTTAGGTCCTTAGAATCCAGTCAAGGGGTGAGACTTGAGAGAAGTAGGTTTTGGCTGCACCCCTTTTTCTTCGAACTTCAGTTGGGGTCATATTTGGCTTCAACAGTTCTGGTGCGGTGAGCGTGGAAGGCAGCCGATTCAAGAAAGCCTTAAGTTTTGTCCCATGGCAGGAGGGGAAGGTGAAGGGTCAGGTTCTGGAGGCTCCCCCACCCGGGGAGAGGAAGCGACGAAGAGGATGCTGGATGAGTTCAGGCGAGAGGTTCTGCAGACGATCAGCTTGGCCTTCTCGGCGAGAGGCGAGTGGGCCACCCCTCAGGTCCCTATAGAAGAGGTTCCGCTCTTGGGCGAGAACGCCCCAGGGCAGCGCCCAGGAAAGGAGATCCCGGGCGAGGCTGGCGAGAGAGATATGGCGGCGCGGGAGCTATTCCCAGGCCAGAGCCAGCACCCGGGCAAGGAGGCATTAACAGAGCCAGGCGAGAAGGAGGCGGCGGTGCGGGAACTCTTCCCAGGGCACGGTCTCGCGGATCGAGCGAGCCAGCCGAGGCCGCGAGACGTGCCTTCTCGCCAGGCAGGAGGCGAGAGCCCATTTAGCGAGCTCATCATCTCGGCTCCGGTACCGAAGGGGTTCCGGGAGCCCGACATGTCCTACTACTCAGGGAAGGATGACCCGGTGCAGCACGTACAGTGGTTTGAAGACGTTGTGTCAATAAGACAGATGACGGATGCCTTCAAGTGCCGGCTGTTCGCCATCACGTTGAAAGAGAAGGCTCGGGACTGGTTCCACCAGTTGCCAGCAAGGTCAATATACTGTTTTGAAGATCTGCGGAGAAGTTTCCAGTTAAGATTCTCAACCTCAAAGAAGCGGAAGAAGGAAGCGGAGTGTCTGTTTGCGGTGAGGCAGAGGCCGGATGAGACGTTGGGTCACTATGTCGACCGGTTTCAGGAGGAGATCCTTCTGGTCCAGGAGGTTCCAGGGTACGCACTGATGCTGGCCTTCACCCTGGGGCTGAGACCGGGATTTTTTAGCATGGAATTGAAGAGGATGCCCCCCTCTCCTTTGAGGAGCTCATGGAGAGGGCGGCAAAGAAGATTGATTTCGAGAGAGCAAACCCAGCATTCGCCAGGAAGTTGGCCAAGCTAGCAGAGGATGACGGGAAGGAACCAGCAGCGGGGAGACAGAAGGAGTCGAGAGAGCAGAGGGAGCTGAGGGAAGAAAGGAGAAGGGAGGAGCCCCGAAGGTTTGGGCAGCAGCAGGGTTGGGGGGCCCGGGAGCCAGTCAACCGGTTGGGTTGGAGGCCCCAGGAGGGTCGCCCCCAAGGCCCAGGAGAAGGCTTTCGAGGGAGAGATAACCTGCGGGAGCCCCGGAGGTTCGATCGACCGGCATGGAGGCAGGAGCCGAGGGATCGTCCCCCACCACCGCAGGAGGCCATGGAGGTAGGAAGGGGGAGAGGAGCAGCCAGGGGAGCTCGAGGAGGAAGAAGAGGAAGGGGAGGTGGGAGAAGGGGAGGGGAGGCGTTGCTCTTTTGTGACTTCCACCAGGAGGAGGGTCACGCGACGGCCACCTGCCCAGAGTTCTTAGAGCTGAGGGAGGCCAGAGGAGCAGGGAGGCAGGATCCACCGATGAGGATAGTGGAGGTGCAGCAGGGCGAAGCGGAGGACAGGTGCGAAGACCGGGTGGATGTAGGGACCCGGGAGGAATCGGGGTGATTCATGGAGGAGTGGGGATTGAGGCAACCCGTAAGGGGAGTCTTCAAACCATGTACCGGAGAGGGGTGGCCTCAACCTCCCAGGTTCCTCCACCAGAAGAAAAGATTACTTTCTCATCAGCGGACATGCCAGACTATGAAGATCCATTCTGTGACGCCCTGGTGATCCAGACGGCGGTGGAGAACTATACCGTTTCAAGGATACTGGTAGATAACGGGAGCTCGGTTAATGTCATCTTCAAGAAAGCTTTTGATGAGATGAGGGTTGAAGGGAAGAGGGTCTTGGCATCGGATGGACCTCTGTTCGGGTTCTCCGGGGAGAGGAAGGAGGTAGAAGGAGGAGTAGGGTTACACGTAAGGTTGGGGGGCGTGTCGCGGAACTGCAGGTTCGTGATCGTGGACGCCCCGAGCAGCTATAATGTCATCTTTGGGCGTCCCCTCATCAGCGCCTTTCGCTGCGTCCCCTCCTCGTTCCATCAGTGCCTCAAATTCAACAATGGGGGGGTACAGGTCAGGGTCAGAGGAGACCCGAAGGTGGCAAGGCAATGTTACGTTACGGCAGTCAACACCATTTCGTGGATGGCGGAGGCGGAAGAGTTGGAAATAGAGATGGCGGCCCTAGAGGAAGTTGTGGAGGAAGAGGAGATGGTTCTTGAGGAGGTAAGGAAGGAAGCTGGAGAGGAAGCCGGAGAGGAAGAGACAGAGAAGATGCGAGGGGATGTGCAGGTGATACGGAGGAGCGATGGGCAGGAAAGCCCGGAAAAGGCAGTGGAAGTAGAAGAGCAGGCGGCGAGAGAAGTGGAGGGAGAGGTCCCAGGAGGCGTAGGAGCCGAGCAGCAGCAGCAGAGGGCATTCTTGTCATGGCGTCGCCTAGGCGTCGCCTAGGCGTCGCCTAGGCGTCGCCTAGGTGTCACGGCGCCCAATTGTAAACAAAGCGTTTGGCGCCTTTTTTTTTACAAAAAATATGGGAATAGACTGCGGTTTATATATAAACCGCAGTCTATTGTATGAAACCGAGAATATACTGCGGTTTGTACAATAACCGCAGTGTAGTGTAGAATAGACTGCGGTTGTGATATAAACCGCAGTCTATGCTACTATAAACTGCGGGTATTGTATAAACCGCAGTCCATTCTCACACCGACTGTGGTTCTTTTCAAACCGCAGTCCATTCCTTCCAGAGAATAGACTGCGGTTGTATAAACCGCAGTCCATTCTCATATCGACTGCGGTTATTATACCAACCGCAGTCTATTCCTTCCAGAGAATAGACTGCGGTTTGTACAATAACCGCAGTGGAATGTAATATAGACTGCGGTTATTTTCAAACCGCAGTCGATTCCTTCCAGAGAATAGACTGCGGTTGGTATAATAACCGCAGTGGAATGTAGTATAGACTGCGGTTTATATAGAAACCGCAGTCGTCTCTATCTTTTTTTAACCGTGAGCCGTAAAAATCTTGTGTTTCCCCGTGTTTTTGGTTCTTCTTTTTACAGTCCCTGCGCTTTGCGAGAAACCCTAAAGGCGATTTTGTTCAAGTTGCTGCTCTCATTTGCTTCGAACGATTCTTCTTCGACAAAACTAATATTCTCACTTAGGTATACTATTTCTTAATACCTTTTCTCGGTTTTTGAACTTTTGATCTCTTTGCTCTTTGCTAAGCATTGTGTGTTTATTATTATTATACATTTATACATGTCTAAACCTCCTTAGGAACCTTGTTAAACATTTATACATTTATACATGTATAAACATTGTGTGGTAGTAAGTAGTAACTACTAACTACTAACTAATAACTAGTTGCTCAATATCATTGCGGTTTTGTATGAATTTTGTTTAGGTTTTTTGTATGGTTTAGGTTTTTTTTAGGATTTTACAGGAAAATGTCGGACAAGGGAGCTTCATCGAGGTCAACAAGAGGCTTCACGAAAATGAATGAACTGAATAAGCTTAGGCTAGAGGGGAGGAAGCTTATTATTTCTTTCCGTGATGATGCCGCATTATTCCCGGTCCTGAAACAAATAAATTGATGAGTTTGATGGGATCTCTTGTGAAGTGTTATGTGCCAATTACATATGTTGCATGGAGGGATGTTGATAAACAAATTAAAGATCACATATGGGCAGAATTAAATGTACGTAACCTTGTTATGACTTATGAGTGATTAGTGATTACATATCTTTGGTGTTTTAGTTACTTTTTAAGTGATATTTTCTATTATTTTCAGATATTTTTTGATAATATTGATGGTCATTACAAGGCATTAATGAAAAGCATGGGTGAAAGTTGGAGGACTTGGAAATCCAAACTTTTTGTCAATTATGTAAAAAATGTTGATTTGGAGCATCGATACAATGTTCCTGTCAAATATAGTTTTATTACTGCCGAAGACTGGAGAGTTTTTGTCGACCATCGCACTACTACAGAATATATGGTTGTGTTCTTAACTTCTTATTAAATTCAATGTTTATATCATTTTTTAACTTTATAACTTATAACCAAATTAAGTATTAACACATTTATTTTTGTAGGAGAAAAGTAAGGTTAATACTGAGAGAGCAAAAGCACGAAAGGCCTTTCATACTACTTCCAGAATGGGTTATTCTGGATTAGAAAAAAGAATGGTATTATCTCTCTACTTCTCTCTCGTTTTTTGTATTTTAAAATTTGGTTTCTCAATTATTTGTATGATAATTTATTTTCATTTTATTGTCAAGGTTGAACAAGGTGAAGCTGCACCAATTTCACGTGCGGAGTTATGGAAAGCCGGTCATAAAAGAAAGACGGGTGAATACATTAGTAAAGATGCAGCTGAATTGGCATCTAAAATGGTAAGTGTAAATGAATCATTTCATCATTTGTAAATTATCGATAGTAATATTTCATGAGAAGTATATTTTCTTATCTGCAATTCTGTTCCAACTTCCAATATTTATTATTTTTGTTTAGGACGAGTTGTCGAGCCAAGAGTCCCGGAGTGCTGAAACAGTTTTACAGGGAAGAAATGACATCCTTGCATCTGTTTTAGGCCAAGAACATCCGGGCAGAGTTAGAGCTGGTGGCAAGTTTTCCACCATTACAAGATTTTTCAAAAATGATAGACGGAGTGATAGGACACCAACACCAATAGCTCGTATTGAAGATGTTGAAGCTATAGTACAAGAAAGATTGAGCCAGCAACAAGAATTATGGATCCAAAAAGAACAAGAGCAACAAGAATTATGGATCCAAAGAGAACAAGCGCAACAAAAATTATGGAGCCAAAAAGAAGAAGCGCAACAAGCCGAGATTAGCACTATGAAGAATCAAATTGAAGAGCTTATGCGCATGTTTAGTGCTAGAACTGGAACAAGTGCTGCACTTCCAGTTGCACGAGTATTATTATGTTTAAATATTTATACTTTTATGAAATGTTGTCTTCTCTTTTTGTTGCGCAGGTAATTAATTATTTTTTGTTACTTTTTGGTTTCTCAGTCTCAGCCGGAGTACGAATCCAGGTCACATGAACCTGAGAGTAGTCAGAGTAGACATGAACAATTATCTTGCACGGTATTATAATTTATAATATTTTTTTTGACTTTTATGTAATCAATGAATTCAATATTGATGTCCACATTCCACAATATTAATTCTTTTATTTCCACAGGCTAGTGAGACTGAGACTACAAATGAATTCATTGATATCTTGCCCAGTTTTATAAGTAAGATGGAGAATGAAGATAAAATAATATCTCTAATGTTAGATTCAACAGTATTTGGGAGTGTTGAATCAACATGTACGTACTTTGAAAATTCAGAGTTGTATGATTTTCTAAATATGAAAATGATTGGAGCTAACATCATATTAGCATGTATTGGGTGAGTATTGTGCATCTGACTACTGAGTATCAAATATTATAAAAGTAAGAATTTTTATTAATATATAAATTGATTTTGAATTTACATGTTTTTGCAGGTACATAGACTCACAATTAAAGGAATTTACATACAATACTGGTGTATATTTTCATAATCCACATTCCATTTTTGCTATTAATGATGACTATGCCAAAGAACATTTAAAAACACGAGTTGAAGATCTAAAAATCAGGCTTAGGACGCTTAGTCAACTCCAATCAGATTCTTTATTATTTGTGCCCTATAATAGATTGTAAGTATGAAAAATCTTTGTATCAAATATCAATGATTATTACTATTTTTTATTCTAATTAAGTTATTAATTATTTCATTTGTTTCACAGGGAACATTGGATGTTGGCTATTATTGATTATAATAATTATACAGTTTATTGGCTTGATCCCTTAAATAATGACATTCGTGATGATATTAAGAATGTCATTACAAAGTAAGTTTATTAATGTGTTATTTACTTACTTTCCTAGTTGTTTACATTTTGCTATAAACTTATTCTTTTTTTATTTTATGAAGAGCATTAAAAGATTTAGCAAAAGAGCAGCGTACCAGTTTTAAAAAAATAAAACTTACAAAGTTGATTCCGGTAAGTTTTAGATGTATAGCATATATGAGTATGTATTGTAATTTAAACCTTTGTAATTAAAATACTTACCAATTTTTTATTTATGTTATTGTGTAGTGCCCAAAACAACCAGATAGTATTCAATGTGGCTATTATATCATGTGCTACATGATTGATATAGTTGATGCTCTTAAAACTAGGCCAATGTCATCATTGATAAAGGTATGTGACGTTACTGTCTAGTGCATGTAGATTGGTAATAATTATGTTGAATTGATTTTAACCATTTTTGTTTTATTGCAGATCTATCATGAAGTGACACAATTTTCGTAGGAGAAAATAGATAATATTAGAAATATGATTTGTCATTATATAATCACTTATTGTGTTTCATGAATCATGATTTGATTGACACATGAGTACATGACAAATGTATTTTTGTATTGCTAGATTTATCATGTAGTGTCTTGTCTATAGTGATGAACTGATGATCTTATGGTCTTGTTGACTCTTCTAATTTCTAAATGAGCATGTCTTTTAGAGTTCTTTAAATTGTTCATTGTGATGACTGATGAGTGATGACTGATGATTTCTTTAGCCGTTATTTATTTCATTGTCCCGACCTAACTCTGTAATCTATAGGTCCTGTTTGTGAAAGATGGAAGATCAAAACACCAACACTCTTGCTCCATCCATTGGTAGCAATGACCTTGATCCAAAAACGGATCCTAAACGAAAAGCAAAGTCAAATGATCCTGGTTGGAAGTATGGTCATTGGCCCAACCTAGAAGATAAAAATACAGTTAAATGTAATTTGTGTGGTAGATTGATAAAGGGTGGTATCAAAAGGTTGAAGCAACACTTATGTGGCGGGTATGGAGATGTATCCAAGTGTTTGAAGACTACTTCTGAAATAGCAGCTGAGATGTATTCAGCTTTAAATGCTAAAAAAAAGGACAATGTGCATCTGACTGTTGATGATGACAATGAGAGTGACCAAGAAAGAGAACCAACGGGGTCACAAAATGTATCCCCGACATTATCTACAGCTAAAACGTCATTTGTCCCAAGTTCTGGGACAAGTGCCAAAAAAAGGAAAGTAATTCACTTGCTACAAAAAGGGGGCCTATGGATGCTCATGTGAGGCGTGCTCCTGAAGATGTAGTCGATGATAGACGTGCAAAAGGTCCTGCACAAACTACTATCGAGAGATGTTTTAGAACACCTGAAGAGAAAAAGAGAGTTGATAGTTATGTTGCTGATTGGTTCTATGAATGTGGAATTCCATTCAATGCCGCAAAGGCACGAAGTTTTGAAGTCATGCTTGAAGCAGTTGGACAGTATGGGCCTGGTTATAAAGGCCCTAGTTATCATGATTTGAGAGTCCATTGTTAAAAAATACAAAATATAAAGTCATGGAGATGAAGACAAACTATCAAGCGTACTGGAGGAGATATGGTTGCACACTTATGTCAGATGGTTGGACAGACAGGAGAGGGAGACATTTGATCAATTTCCTAGTCAACTGTCCAGAAGGATCCTATTTTATGGGTTCCGTAGATGCATCCAGTCATATTCAAGATGCCACAATGTTATCAGATTTGCTTGATAGTAAGATTAGAGAGATAGGAGCAGAGTGTGTTGTTCAGGTAATTTTTTTGGTTTCATTAATTTAGTAATTTTCAAATATAAGTTTAATAGTCTACACTCTACAGCTTTCAATAATTACAAATGTCTGCACTCTGCAGGTGGTGACTGACAATGCTTCTAATTACAAGGCAGCTGGTAAAATTTTAATGGAAAAAAGACCTACATTATTCTGGACTTCTTGTGCAGCTCATTGCATTGATCTAATGCTAGAGGATATAGGCAAGCTACAACAGAACAAAACAGTGATAAGAAAGGCAAGAATGATTACAAATTTCATCTACAGACACACTCGTTTACTTGATGCAATAAGGACTACTATAGGCGGTGATCTAGTTAGGCATTCAGTAACTAGATTTGCAACATCATTCCTTACTCTACAAAGTGTGCTTAAGCATGAGGAGAAGCTGAAATTATTCTTTGTGTCGCCCTCGTGGAATGCCGCTAATTTGGCAAAAACTGAAGCCGGAAAACAGATTGTTGAAATAATACTTTCAACCAATTTTTGGAATGGAGTAAGAGATTGCCTAAAAGGGGGAAAACCACTGATTGCAGTTTTGCGATTAGTAGATGGAGATGAAAGGCCGGCTATGCCTGAAGTATATGCTGCAATGGAAGAAGCCAAACAAAAGATCAAACAACATTTTGATAACAAAGAAAGATTATTTAAAAAGATTATTGAGATTGTTGAAAATAGATGGACAAATCAAATGTAGCAAAAGTTGTATAGGGCGGCTTTGTTTCTAAATCCAGGCAAATATTTTGAATATGAGGAACAAAATAATGATGATGCCTGGAAATTTCAAGATGCTTTCAATGATGTTATTGCAAGACTAGTGCCCGATCAAGAATTGCAAGATAAGATTGCCGAGCAAGGTACTAACTACAAAGCATCTCGCAATAGTTTTGGAAAGCTTATGGCTATTAGGCAACGAACCACCTTAAATCCAAGTAAGTATTGTTTACATTTTTTATTTTTTCTTAATTTATTTATATGTCAAACAATTTATATCTGTCTTAAATGAATAGTGGACTGGTGGGGTGCACATGGAGGACCAAATGTTGACCTTACAAAGGTAGCATTGCGCATAATTGGCTTATGTTGTTCTTCTTCTAGTTGTGAGCGCAATTGGAGTACTTTTGAGTTTGTAAGTAATCTAAGTATACAAATATTCAATAAAAATTTTAATATTTTTATTTTAATAATTTACCAATAAGTTTGAAATTATCTTGATTCAGATTCACACACAAAAAAAGAAATAGATTGGAACATCAAAGGCTTAGTGATCTTGTATACATCCAATATAATCGGCGTCTACAAGCACGATTCCAAGACAGACGTGAAAAGGGAAGAAATTACAATCCTTTGGTGCTTGATGAGCTCGACTGGAGTAGTGAGTGGATGGTGAACAAACCAGAGGAAGCTCTAGTTTTTGATGATGATAATCTCACATGGGATGCTGTAGAGAGAGCTCTTGGAACTGGGGCTCGAAATTTACGAAGTGGAGTTGGAACTAATCTTCAAATAAATGAACTAATAGCTCAAGGGGATGAAGATTTAGATCATTTTGTAGTTGCCAGTGATGATGAAGATATTTATGATAATTATGGGCAAATGCCGAGTACCTCCATCCAACCAAACACCTGCAATGTCAATGACGACTTACTAGATGATGATTCTAGTTGACCTTGTATGATTATTTAAAGTTAATGTTAAAAATATTATTCATGCTAATATGCTATTTTTGTGTTCCCTTTTTTGTTATTGCTTTCTCTGAAGTTTGTCTTGACTCTTGAGTCTTGACTCTTGAGTCTTGACCATTGATAGATGATTGTCACTGTTTTTTCTTACTGTTACATGCTTACTGCTTCATGGTATTTGAGAATTGAGAATTTGAGATAGGTCATAGGTATGAATGTATTGATGTTTGAGAATTGAGGATTTGAGATATCATGAATTCATGATTCATGAATACAGAATACATGATTTTGGTAGTTGGAACTTGGAACTTGGAACTTGGAACATTTGTGCTTGCTAGTTGCTAGTTGCTAGTTGCTACTTGCCTACTTCTTGTCATATGATCATTCAGAAGCTATACTTAGTTGCTAAGTGCTAACTGCTATGCTTAGTTGCTTACTGCTAACTGCTAACTGCTAGTCTGCTATGAAGAACAAAAAAATCTCCAGCTGTGTTTGTAATTGGTAAACAATTTATTTTTAAAAAAAAAGGAGCTGTAGACTGCGGTTATTATAATAACCGCAGTCTAAAGATTGGCAGGCATACTATAGACTGCGGTTATTTTTGTAACCGCTGTCTATATATGACTATCGACTGCGGTTATTAGAATAACCGCAGTCGATGGTCAATAGATATATACTGCGGTTATTCTATTAACCGCAGTATATATAACATATACTGCGGTTATTAAACAACCGCAGTCTATAGTATATGTACTATAGACTGCGGTTATTATAAAACCGCAGTCTATAGCATGTATACTATACACTGCGGGTATTATACAACCGCAGTATATAGCATGTATACTATACACTGCGGTGATTTTAATAACCGCAGTCTATAGTATAGACTGCGGTTATTATAATAACCGCAGTCGATAGGCTGCTTTTTTTAAAAAAAAAAAAAAATGGCGCCTTGCGACTTGCTCGTCTTAGTGTCGCCTAGGCGTCCGCCATGACGCCTAAGCGTCAAGGCGCCCAGCGCTCGCCTTGGTTCGCCTTGACGCCGAGACAAGAATGGCAGAGGGGGATAGAAGCGATGGAAATTGAGGAGGAAAAAGGAGAGCTGGAGCTGGAGGAAGAGGCAAGAACCGGTTGGGAGCAGTCGCGGCTGGAACCCGGCTGAAGAAGTGGTGGAGATGGAGGTCTTCACCAAAGCAGGAGAGGTGCAAAGGGTGCGGGTCAGCGGGGGGTTGAGTCTCGAGGCCCGGGAGCAGGTGCGAGCTTGCATTCAAAGCAACGTTGACGTCTTCGCTTGGAGCGCGGTGGACATGCCGGGCATCGACGCCGATATAGCTTGCCACCGCCTGAACCTGGATCCCCGCGCCCGCCCCATCCGTCAGAAGATGAGGGCCATCGCTACAAAGCTGGAGGAGCCTATTTGCGAGGAGGTCAAGAAGCTCCTGGAGGCGGGCTTCATCTCAGAGATCCAGTATCCAGGCTGGATCTCCAATGTGGTAATGGTGAAGAAGGGATGTGGTAAATGGAGGATGTGTGTTGACTTTTCTTTGTTGAATAAATCATGCCCCAAGGATTGCTATCCCTGCCTCGGATCGACGCGCTGGTTGATTCAGCCGTCGGTTTTTTCTGTCATGAGTTTTTTAGATGCTTTTTCAGGTTATCACCAGACCCGGATGCACCCTCCTGACACCAAGGATGTTTCCTTCATCACGAGGGATGGATGCTTCAGTTACAAGATGATGCCCTTTGGGTTAAAGAACGCAGGGGCTACCTATCAGCGCATGATGGATCGGGTCTTCCGGACCAGAGGGGGAGGAACTTGGAGGTCTACGTTGACGACCTAATGATCAAAAGCAAGAGTATAGCTTCACACCTGCAAGACCTCGAGGAAACATTCGCCACCCTGAGAAGGTTTAAAATGAGGCTGAATCCCTTGAATTGTGTCTTCGGGGCAAGCAGCGGGAAGTTCCTCGGGCATCTCCTGACTCCGGAAGGAGTGGAACCCAACCCGGACAAAGTCAAGGCCATCCTGGATTTGGAGTCACCTCGCGACGTCAAGGAGGTCCAGCGCTTGACAGGCAAGCTGGCTGGGCTAAGCAGGTTCCTCTCCCGGGCAGGAGACAAGTGTTCTTCTTTCTTTAAAGTGTTGCGGGGGAATCAAAGGTTCGAATGGACGGCTGAGTGCGAAGAGGCCTTCCAGGGGCTGAAATACAACTCTCTCAGGCTCCCCTCCTTCAGAGCCCAAAGGATGGGGAGGACCTAACCTTGTACCTCAGAGTAGGGGCGGAGACGGTGAGCTCCGTCCTAGTAAGGGAAGAAGGAAAGAAGCAGCTTCCCATCTATTACGTCAGCCGGATATTGAAAAAAGCAGAGCTTCGCTACCTATCCTGGAAAAGCTCGCTTATGCCTTGGTCATCTCGGCCAGAAAGCTCCGGCCATACTTTCAAGCGCATTCGATTAGGGTGGTGACCGACCACCCTCTTCGCAAGGTCTTCGAAGGAGTGGAGCACTCGGGGAGGCTGGCTAAGTGGTCCATTGAGCTAAGCGAGTTCGACATCTCCTTTGTACCAAGGCTCTCCATCAAGGCACAGGCAGTGGCGGACTTTCTAGCAGACTACGTTGTTGAGGTCGGGGGGGGAAGAGCAGCAACCGCGAGAAGCATGGAAGTTAATGGTTGATGGGGCCTCAGGAAGGCACTCCCTAGGGGTTCGGGGTGGTGTTGACAAGTCCCCAGGGGGTAACCATAGAGCAAGCAGTCATTTTACATTTCCCAGTGACCAACAATCAAGCAGAGTATGAGGCCGTTATTGTCGGCCTTTCGCCTGGCAAAGGAGCTGGGGATTCAGGCGGTGGAAGTTGTCAGTGATTCAAAGGTAGTGACATCGCAGATCCGGGGAGAGTTTGAAGCTCGGGAACCCACCCTCATCAGATACCTCTCCAAGGTAAGGGCGATCATCGGAGGATTCCGGTCTTTCTCAATTCAACATGTTCCAAGGGAAGAAAGTGTAGCCGCCGATCGACTGGCCAAGTTCGGGCCTCGGGTAGGAGGGACCTTGACGGAGCTGTTCCGACCAGCTATCGAGGAAGGAGAGTTGATGCTTGTGGATCGGCAACCCTCGTGGGTAGATCCATTGGTGGCCTTCCTAACCACCGGTGAACTGCCTGAGGGGACCAAGGCGGGGAGAAGCTTCAAGCGTAAGGCGGCTCACTACTTGATGATGGAGGGAGGTCTGCATCGCAAAATGTTGTCAGGGCTTCTAGCCAGGTGTGCAACCGAAGAAGAAATCCCGAAGATTTTAAGGGAAGTGCATTCGGGCGAGTGCGGCAGCCACTCGGGAGGAAGGACGCTGGAGGCCAGGGTGGTCAGACAGGGCTACTTCTAGCCCACCCTAAGGAAGGATGCCATGGAGTTTGCAAGGAGGTGTCAAAAATGTCAACTCTACGCCCCACTCCAACTCTTGGCAGCTCAAAGACTACGGAGTATCACGGCACCATGGTCATTTGCCATCTGGGGAATGGACTTAGTTGGGCCCTTTCCTCCGGCTAGTGGGCAGAGGAGGTTCCTCTTGGTCATGGTTGATTATTTCTCAAAGTGGCTAGAGGTCAAAGCCTTGGCCAAGGTCACCTCGCAGGTCATAAGGAATTTCATCTGGGGGGAAATCATTTGTAGGCATGGATTGCCCCAAGCAATAGTGACCGATAACGGCCCCCAGTTTGCCAGCGAGGAGTTCATCAGCTTCTGCGCTCAACTCGGGATAGATCTCCGGTTTGCCTCCGTCCATCACCCTCGGAGTAACGGTCAAGTGGAAGCAGCAAACAAAATCATTGTAAATCTACTAAAGAAGAAGGTGGAAAACTTGAAGGGAAATTGGGTGGAACAGCTCCCATCGGTCCTGTGGGCACTACGAACGACTCCGAACACGGCCACCGGAGAGACCTCCTTCAAGCTCTCTCATGGGTGTGAAGCCGTCCTACCGGTGGAGTTTGAGGTCCGGTCCCCGCGAGTCACAGCCGCGGGCGAAGGAGACGAGGCATGGAGGGTGAAGAACGAGGAGGGGCAGCGCCTCTCGTTAGATATGGTGGAGGAACTGCGAGATGTGGCAGCTATCAGGCAAGAAGAGATCAAGCGACGGATGGCCAAGCATTTTGATAAGCATGTCAGGATCAAACAGTTTGCTAAGGGGGATCTGGTGTTGAGAAAGGTCGACGCGGCGGGAAGATCGGCTCCCGTAGGTAAGCTCCACCCGAACTGGGAAGGTCCATACATTGTAAAGGAAGTCCTCGGAACAGGGGGATACTACCTCCAGGACGTGGAGGGAAGAGCCCTAAGCCACACTTGGAGTGGTGATGATCTAAAGCGCTTCTACCCCTGAAGGGAGAAGGATGTAATCATGTATCTCAAAAATGAACTTGTTATATTATACCGATTGATTCTCCTTTAACTAGTGTCGAATTTTTCATGGCATAACATAGTTGAATGTTTTGTGACACCCCGAGCTCGGCTCGGCCCCAGGTAGACCCGCTGCGCAGGCTCTCATCTAGCTGGCAGGTCCGAAGGCTCGCCTGTGGGGGATAGGTTTGGTTGGTTTGAGATCTTCATCGGCACCCCGAGCTCGGCTCGGCCCCAGGTAGACCCGCTGCGCAGGCTCTCATCTAGCTGGCAGGTCCGAAGGCTCGCCTGTGGGGGATAGGTTTGGTTGGTTTGAGATCTTCATCGGCACCCCGAGCTCGCCTCGGCCCCAGGTAGACCCGCTGCGCAGGCTCTCATCTAGCTGGCAGGTCCGAAGGCTCGTCTGTGGGGGATAGGTTTGGTTGGTTTGAGATCTTCATCGGCACCCCGAGCTCGGCTCGGCCCCAGGTAGACCCGCTGCGCAGGCTCTCATCTAGCTGGAAGGTCCGAAGGCTCGCCTGTGGGGGATAGGTTTGGTGCGCCAGGCTGGTTTGAGATCTTCATCGGCACCCCGAGCTCGGCTCGGCCCCAGGTAGACCCGCTGCGCAGGCTCTCATCTAGCTGGCAGGTCGAAGGCTCGCCTGTGGGGGATAGGTTTGGTTGGTTTGAGATCTTCATCGGCACCCCGAGCTCGGCTCGGCCCCAGGTAGACCCGCTGCGCAGGCTCTCATCTAGCTGGCAGGTCCGAAGGCTCGCCTGTGGGGGATAGGTTTGGTTGGTTTGAGATCTTCATCGGCACCCCGAGCTCGGCTCGGCCCCAGGTAGACCCGCTGCGCAGGCTCTCATCTAGCTGGCAGGTCCGAAGGCTCGCCTGTGGGGGATAGGTTTGGTTGGTTTGAGATCTTCATCGGCACCCCGAGCTCGGCTCGGCCCCAGGTAGACCCGCTGCGCAGGCTCTCATCTAGCTGGCAGGTCCGAAGGCTCGCCTGTGGGGGATAGGTTTGGTTGGTTTGAGATCTTCATCGGCACCCCGAGCTCGGCTCGGCCCCAGGTAGACCCGCTGCGCAGGCTCTCATCTAGCTGGCAGGTCCGAAGGCTCGCCTGTGGGGGATAGGTTTGGTTGGTTTGAGATCTTCATCGGCACCCCGAGCTCGGCTCGGCCCCAGGTAGACCCGCTGCGCAGGCTCTCATCTAGCTGGCAGGTCCGAAGGCTCGTCTGTGGGGGATAGGTTTGGTTGGTTTGAGATCTGTCGGGGCCCCAGATGTGCAGGTCTCATCTAGCTGTTCGCCTGTGGGGGATAGGTGGTTGGTTTGAGATCTTCATCGGCACCCCGAGCTCGGCTCGGCCCCAGGTAGACCCGCTGCGCAGGCTCTCATCTAGCTGGCAGGTCCGAAGACTCGCCTGTGGGGGATAGGTTTGGTTGGTTTGAGATCTTCATCGGCACCCCGAGCCCGGCTCGGCCCCAGGTAGACCCGCTGCGCAGGCTCTCATCTAGCTGGCAGGTCCGAAGGCTCGCCTGTGGGGGATAGGTTTGGTTGGTTTGAGATCTTCATCGGCACCCCGAGCTCGGCTCGGCCCCAGGTAGACCCGCTGCGCAGGCTCTCATCTAGCTGGCAGGTCCGAAGGCTCGCCTGTGGGGGATAGGTTTGGTTGGTTTGAGATCTTCATCGGCACCCCGAGCCCGGCTCGGCCCCAGGTAGACCCGCTGCGCAGGCTCTCATCTAGCTGACAGGTCCGAAGGCTCGCCTGTGGGGGATAGGTTTGGTCTGGTTGGCTTGGTTAGTGTAAGGCAGGAAGCACGTTGGGAATACCAAATGAAAAGTGAAAATGAAGAAATAGATCTCGGCAGAGATGGATCTCGGCAGAGATAGATTTCGGCAGAGATAGATCTCGGCAAGGACAGGTCTCGGCAGAGATAGATCGCGGCAGGAGAATCCCCCTCAAAGGGATCTCAAGGTGGGGAGGCTTTCGCCAAAAAGGTTCCTCTCAGAGTTCTCGAACAAATAGGCGAGATCGTTATACGATGAGCTAGTGGGGACTCGCGCAGTCTAGAGGGGACGGTCCCGTCCTAAGGATTCAAGAATCACGCTTCCGGCTGGCCGGTTACCGCGGGTTCTTGCTGATTCATCGCTAAGGATTTCCTAAGAAGGCCAAGGGCCTTGGCGGAAGCCTACGCCGAAAGCGTTCAACCACGACAATTACATCAAACACATTCGCAAATAACAAGAAATGTTCGCAAGAAAAGCATTTACATTAATAATACAATGTGTGGGTACAAAATGATAGCGTCTCGCGCTTTACAGAGAGGTGAAGAACAGAAACGAGAAGGGGACCCTCAACGGGACAAACTGTACCCCTCGGAAGTCTCGCTGGAGCTTCCGCCGGAGCTCCCCCCGGAGGTCTCGCCACCCGCTGCGGGGGACTTTGAGACATCCGAGGGAGGGGTATCGGGGGCGCCCAGGGGCTTTGGAATGGGCTCGAAGAGCCATGGGACAAGTTGTGGAGCGGTAATGTCTTTGCCCCCTCCCGTCCCAGCAGTTGATGTCGCGCAGCGTCTCCAGTGTCAACTTTACGGTGGCTTGCGCGTTCCCCTGGAGCAGCTTGTCGATGTCATAAGCCGAGTAATACTGGCTCTTCAATCTCTCGTCCAGCGGAGGGGATGCACTCGCCTCGAGGCGCGCGATCTGCTCTCGCAGGAGAACGTTGTCATATCGGGCCTGAGACAGCTCCTCGCGAAGTGCGGCCTGAGCGGAATCCTGAACAGCGGAAGGTTAGCATCAGAGAAAGGTTAGGATTGCGAGAACAAATGATTATGAAAGGTCTCGCTTACCCCTTCCGCTTGGCGCGAGGATAACAGTTGCTGGGTCTCGGCCAGCTCCTTGGCCAGAGAGGCCGCCTGGGCCACCGCATCGTCCCTGGCCTTGAACATGTCTTGGAAGTTGCGGTCTATCGTAATGCTCCGCCGGGCGCACATGTGCGCAAGCTCCAGCCCGCGCATTAAAGCGCGAGTGGAGTCGTACGCCAACAGCCGGGTCGACATCCTGTCGTAGACGCTAGCGTCCTCCCGGCTGTAGAGACCATAGCCTAAGGCGAAAGCTTCGCCGGTGACCTCGTCTCGCTCCGCCCAGCTCGGCAAGAGGGACGAGACCGTGACCTTGTTGGCGTCAGGGTCCCATTGCAGCAGTGGCTTGTTCTCCGCGTCCAGGCACCTCACGCCGAGACCAAAGTTACGATGACCCCGCGGCACCTCGTCAGACAGGGGTTGGCCGGAGGTCCCGGCGGCCGCACCCTCGCTCTCGGCGGCGCCAAGGGTCCGAGGGTTCTCGGCAGGAGTCCCGGGGCCGCCCCTGGTGGCCGCAATCCTGCTTACTGCCTCCAGGACATCCTCGAAGGAGCGGCCGGCGGGGAGAGGTTGGACGGGCGGTACAACAACAGTCTTGCCCTTCTCGATATCCGTGGTCTTGGGCCTCTTGATTGGCTGAGGTGCGGAAGCACCCGGCTTTCGCTTCACAACACCGCTTGAGGGGGGAGGCCCGGCTCTTTTTCGGCAGGCTTGCGCGGCGGCTTTCGCAAGAGCCAGCGGGTCCTTAGGAGGTTGGCTCTCTCTGGCGCGAGCCTCGTCGAAAGGCTGGCGGAGAGGGATCTCGCGCTCTCCTGCGAAACAATAGCGATCAATTCCAACCTTGGAAAAAGCAAGAAGGCAAATACGGGAGAGATCTTACCTTCTCCCGGAAGTACAGGATGAAGAGAATCGACGTCTCGCCGGAGGTAGAGGACGTCCAAATCCTTGGTTCCGAAGAACTCAAGGAGGGCGCTCTCGCGGGAGCCCAAGGACGGAGGCTTGTAGGCGGCATCCTCGTATTGGATGGGGGCGAGGGGTACGTTCCCGAAGTCGCCGGAAACGTAGATGAACCTCTCGCCCCAGTGATGGTGCTTGTTGGCGAGACCGATCGTTTTCAGCAGTTGCCCAGAGAAGAACACCACGCCTCCCTTCGCGCGAAAAGTAAATAACTTGCGGAAAATCGGCAAGCTAAACTCAATCCTCTCCGACCGCATATAGCATATGAAGGCCATGAGAATCGCCACGGAGTTAGGGTTCAGCTGCGCGGGAACCACCCCGTAGTACCGGAGAGCCTGCCGCATCTCAGGCCACAGCGAAAGGCGGAAGCCCACCTCGAAGTGTTCGATAGGGATGGCGAGCTCCCCCTCCCCTGCAGTGTTGACTTTGTCATGACTGCCCGGGGGCTGCGCGACGAAGCCAGCGGGAACGTGCTGGGTCTTGATCAGATTGAACTCGTCCAGAGTGAGAGTACAGGAAGGGAAGAGATGCTTTTGGAAGGCTTCCGCGCAGTTGGATTGTCCTTCACCACCGCCCGGCATCGCAATAGGGTTTGAAGGCGAGATCTACGGGGAGAAGGCGAGAGCGAGAACGGGGCGAGAACGGAAGTGGAAGACAGAAACGGCGAGAGCTTTGCGAAGACCGCGAGAACAACAGCAAAGAGTAGAGAGACTGAATCAGAGGAATGAATGTGGTAGGTGAGCCTCTTATTTATAGAAAATCGTGGTAATGATGGCTGTTTTCAGAAAGGCGACGAGGGTACAGCCGCCGCGTCCTAGGTCAGCGGCGCTTCGTTTTTCCCGCCCGAATCTGACAGCGACCGATTAAGCAGCTGGCGCTAACGTTGCGAAATGTCATATGGCCGGTAAGATGGGCGGAAGCAAGGTGGCTCTCGCCACCCCAAAGGCCTGGGAAGGTAACTCATACGCATACAAAAATATTACAGACAGAGCTATTGCTCTCGCTGAGCGGGAACGCGATAAAATAATAAGCGAATAAAGTGCGGGAACATTAGTTACAACTCCAAGCGAAAAAATGAGGGTACATTAGAGAAGGGAAGGCCAGGGGAAGAGGAGGGGAGGTCTCGCGCTTCAGTACGGCTCCCAGCGTCATTTCCCTTGCTCCCAACGCCACTTGCCTCGGTCCCGCAGCTTGGTCCGGGGAGGCGCCTGCGGGTTGAAGTAGGATGACAGAACGCTGCATCTCAGGTCAACCCGGCGAGACAGATCCCGGATTCTCTCGATGCATCTCTCAGGTGAGGACCCGGCGGTAGCTCCCCCGGGCCGGTCCATCTCGCCTAGAAGGAAGTCTCGCTCCAGGGACTCCAGCCTCTTCTCCACTGACTGGCGAAACTCTCGGGCCGCAAGGTCGCGGACCCGTTCTCGCCGGATGAGTTTCGACAGGATGGCGGCAACCTTCTTCCCTCGTCTTTTCGCGCTCCCGGCACCGGTCAGGATCTCCTCCATCTCGTCAGATGAAGGGAAGGGAGAGCTCTCGCCGTCTTCTCCCTCTCTTTCTTCTTCTTCTTCTTCTTCTTCCTCGACCTCAGCGCCAGGCCGCGAGTCCATGTCCCCTGTCGAAAGAATCCCCATTTTAGCGGAAGCTGAAGGATAGCAGCGATAAAATTGTCGTATACCTTCAGAGTGACGAGGCCCCCCGGTCGACGGCAGGCGAGAAGGCCCAGCCCCCCCCCCCCCCCCCCTCAGCTCCAAAGAGGAGGTGGATTGGCTTTCCTTTGCCGGGGGGGTAAACTTTGCGGATGGTGATCCCGGCCTGATCGAGAGCAGGGGAGCGGGACTCCTCAGCCGCTGGAGGGCTAGCATCTAGCGGTGGCGCAGGGATCTCGGCATTTTTTTCCTCTCGCCGGTAGGGAGGAATCAACCGCATGGGCAGACTGATTCGCAGTTCTCGCCCCACCATCCCGGGTGACGAGATCTGGAGGTGCGGAAACTGACGCTGCGAGGAATCAGGTCAGCATTTAAAAATACCAGGCGAAGGCAAGAAGGGAACCTTTACCAGCGGTGTTCGGGTCTGGTGGAGGAGGCGCCTCGGGAACCTGTGGTTGATCATCGTGATGGCTAGAGGGTGGATCCAAACGTTCTCGCGGGGACGCGGCAGCGTCAGGAACCGTCTCCTGCGAGAGGTATCAAGTTAAACAATTGAGCAACTGGTTGTTAATTGGTATATCAAGCTTACCTTCCGCGGCGAGGTGCCGTCCGCGCAACTAGGGGTCAGGGTGGGCGGGCTCCTGTTCTCGCGGGATAGGTCCCGCTGAACCACCTTCGCCTTCTTCTTCTTCTTCTTAGGCAGAGAAGGCTCAGCAACTGACGACTGTCTCGCTAGCCATGGGGCGACCAGGGCGCTGTTAGCCCGAGCTCGCGCCTGCGCCGCGTTAATGCGGTCCTGCAAATCCTGCGGAAGCGGTTTATCGGCACGCTTGGAAGGCATAGCGAGGGAGATGGCGAGAGCTCAGGGGGAGAATGACGGCTCGAGGGAAGTGTTATGACCGTCTATCGGCACTCATGTTTATAGGCGCCGTACGGCCCACCGAAAGATTCCCTGACGTTGACACGTGCTCAGCGAATATTTTGGGTTGAACATATCATTTCGAGCGCGGCGCTAGCTCAAAAAGAGCGGGGATTGTGTACAACCCCATATTCGCTGAGCCAGACAAAGAGGCACAATGGTCACAGAAGGGTTAGCCAAAGTGGCTTCAACACTAAGGAGGATCTCGCCCACAGAAGGCGGAAACGCTCTAGCCGGATGCTATAAAAGAGAAACCATGGGCCGAGAGCGCCAAGCGCGGACTGCGCGGAAGCGCTCTCGCCCAAACCAAGCCTCAATCTCGAAGAGTTCTCGCTTGCGCTGGGCGAGAACGTTCGCGCCACGCCCTGGGCCGAAAGGTCTCGGCACCATCTCTCGCCGAGTGGGGCCCAGGGTCTTTGGAAGAATGTCCTAATTGCCCTCAGGAGAAATTACTTCAGTACCCTCAGAAAAACAGCGGGTTTTGGCTATTGGCAGACTAACCGGGGGCTTTTCAGTAAATTCAGGACAACAAGATGCTATAAATAGACCCATAAGGGCTCCTTAGAAGGCAAGCTATCATCGTCTCCCAAATTCCAGTGCTTTCTGAGGAGCTCCTAGCCCAGCTTTGGCTTTGGAGGGGAAGCTCTCAGAGATCTTCCGGGTGTGAGGTGGGACCTCCCTGCTGAGGCTTTTGGGTCAGTCTTAGGTCCTTAGAATCCAGTCAAGGGGTGAGACTTGAGAGAAGTAGGTTTTGGCTGCACCCCTTTTTCTTCGAACTTCAGTTGGGGTCATATTTGGCTTCAACTTTACATAATTACATGTGCTTCTTCTTTATCTTTCAAAATTATTTCAAAGAAAATGTTATAAATATTTATTTGTCTATACATTGTTATAGTTATTTGTCTGTACATTTTTACTTATTTGCAAAAAATATGTTTATAAATAATGTAATCTTTATTTAAATATTAAAATCCGATATTGTAAAATATCCCTGATATATCCTCCGCAATCCAACATACGACATTTCAAACTCAAACCGACATGAACCCGACATCCGACATCTACAAGCTTGACTGTAACCGGGTCGGGCCGGGCCGGGCTATGCTCCCTGGGGGGGCCTGGTAAGGCTTCCCAGGTCGGGCCGGGCCGGGCCCAGGCTAAGCCCGGCCAGGTTATTTTTTTTTTAAATTGTTTTTTATATTTTTTTTAATTCATAAAAAAAATCAAAACATATGATTTACAAAAAAAAACACAACATCGCAATATTGAAAAAAAAAAATTATTAACGTAACGAAATTATACAAATTTAGAAATGTGCAAATATACAAAAAATTGGAAATTCTAAATTATTAAAAATTACAAATGACAAAAATTCTAAATTATTAAAAATTACAAATGACAAAAATACAAGAAGTTGTCTAGTTTAAGTTGATCGCGTTCATCTCGTCTTCCATGTCCGACGAGCTATACTCGATCGCTGAAATATGTTGCTTCCTCTTCATCGCATCCAGGTGGTCCTTGTAGCATATGCAAATCTCGAGCGATTCTTCGCTTAGTCGACTTCTCCGCTCGTTCAAAACTCTGTCACTAAGAGAAAAAGCAGACTCCGAAGCTACCGTGCTAGCTTGGATCGTTAGTAAATCTCGGGTCATATAGGTCATAATAGGATATGTATTTACTTTACCTTTCAAGCATTTTAAAATATCGAAATTTTCTAAATAGTCCGTGGACATAAAATCACGAAATTGTGTTTTTGTGTACAACCCTAATTCATTTAAACTACTAGATGTTGTGCGCGCTTTTTTCCTAGAGGCTAACTCTAACATTTTATTTTTAAAACTAGTAGATGTTTTTGGTTGCGACACATCCTCTCGGGGCCGCGATCCGTATAAATTATCGTAATAATTATAACATTCAGTAAGAATAGTGTTAAAATTTAAAATACTCATATTATCTAAATCTAAATCACTTAGATTTATGATTATATTTTTATTTATTTCTTCAATAAAATTTTCTACGCCGTCTATGCCGAAAAGAGAATTCAAAGCGGCGGCGCATGAAAACATAACTGGATTTATCTATAATATTTTAAAAATTTTCTTTCCATTATTTCTATTAATTCGCTCCATCCGGCGTGTTGTTTAAAATAATTTAATTTTTGTGAAATATTAATAATATTTTCAATAACTAGCGTGCTAGTAGGATAATATACGTCCGATAAACTATTTGTCGCCGTATAAAAAACTTCTAATAAATCCATATAATGTTCTAAAATTGTCCAATCGGACTCGATTAATTCATGTTGACCTAACAAAGTATAAAATTCCATTAGTAGTGTTTTTTGGCGAATCGCTCGTTTTAACATTATATACGTAGAGTTCCATCTAATTGACAATGTCAAATAGAGGTTTCAAAAATTTTTGATCTTGCCCGGTTACGAATTTTTTAAAATCTTGACGTCGTTGTTTAAAACTATAAATAAATTGTAACATTAAACGTATTTTATTAGTGTATGATTCCATATACGACAAACTATCTTGTACTACTAAATTTAAAACGTGACACGCGCAACGAGTATGAAAAAAAACGTCGTTTAACATAGGTTTCAAATCACGTTTTAACCACTCAATTGAGGTGGTATTATTTATGGCGTTATCGAAAGAAATACTCATAAAATATCTTTTATTTTAAATTCGCGCACACATTTTGAAATTATTTGATAAATCGCCTCACCGGTGTGCGGGACTTCGAAACTTTCAAAACAAATTATTCGCTTATTTAGATCACAGGAAACGGGATCGACCCAGTGACACGTTATAGACATATACGATAATCCTAATTTTATACTACTTGTCCAAACGTCGCTCGTTAAACTCACTCGACCCTCAAATTTTTCAAAAAAATTAATTAAAATTTGTTTTGCTTCTAAATAATATTTAAGTGCGTCGCGCCTAATTGAAGATCGACTTACTTAGTGATATTTGGGTTGTAGCTCTTTGTGGATGTACTCGGTTTCTTCTTCGTTGTCGTGGTAGTTGAACGGCAACCCACGTCTGATGATGTTCTTCACATGCAGCTCCCGCTGCCGGCCTTGATCGTATGTCCAGATTTGTCCGGATGCCGATAATTGCGCCCGGGTCGACTCGGGAGAAGCTTGTTTGGCTGCGCAAGACTTAACGTGTTTTGAGAGTGTCGAGTTGCCAGCGATCAAAAGTAATTTCGAGCACTGTTTGCACCTCGCCTTTTGCTCCGCGCCGACTTGAACTAAGTCGAAATATTCCTAAACCGGCATCGTACGCTTGTGCTCCACCACTTCGTGAGCGACGGATGATGAAGAAGACGTCTGCGTTGACGACATATTCGAGAGAATAGAGATTAGAGAGAGAGGGTAGGGGATGAGGGGGTAGAAGAGGGAAAGAAGGAGAGGGGTTATAGTTTTTTTAAAAAAAAAATTAAAAAAATATTTTTTTAATGGGCTGCAAATAGCAGCTAGGCTGTTATTTGCAGCCCATGTGGCAGCCAACGGCTCTAAGAGCCAGCCCGGGCTTTTCCAGTCCCGGGCTAAGCCCGGTAACCGGGCTTTGCCCGGCCCGGCCGGGCCGGGCACCGGGTCGGGCATTTGACCGACAATGGGGCCCGGAAGGGCCCCATGGCCCAGCCTGGGCCCAAGGCGGGCTTGGCCCGGGACCAGGCCTGTCGGTCTTTTCACCGGGCCGTGCCGGGCCGGCTCGGTGGGCCCGATTTTTTAGGACACCCCTAGCAGAAGGTATACATGCTTCCTCCTACAGGTCTATCCTCTCCTCTAGGCCTTGTCTGCCGCTTGAGGCGAGCTTTTTATGGGCTCAAGCAGGCGTCCCGTGCGTGGTTTGCACGGTTCAGTTCAGTCATTACAGTCATCGGGTTCCAGCCATGTCCACATGATCCAGCTCTATTCGTGCACTGCTCCTCCCGTGGCCGGACCCTTTTGTTACTGTACATGGATGATATGATTATTACTGGTGATGATCCTTCTCATGTGGCATTCGTCAAACATCACCTTCAGCAACAGTTTCAGATGACTGACCTTGGACAGTTAGGCTACTTCTTGGAGCTTGAGGTCAGCTCTACAGATCGCGGGTTTCAGCTCTCTCGGCAGCGCTACACATCAGATTTCCTTGCTCGGGTTTCTCTCTCTGACTCTCACACAGTGGACACCCTTATGGAGCTCCAGCTTCAGCTACGTCCGGATGATGGGGTTCCACTCTCTAATCCTAACTCGATACTGCCATCTCGTATGGAGTCTCATCTATCTCATCATTACTCGGCCCAACATTGTCCATGTTGTTCATGTGTTGAGCTAGTTTGTTGGTGCGCCCTCCTTTGTGCATTATGGTCATCTGTTGCGGCTCCTGCACTATCCCCAGGCGACGACCTCTCATGGTCTCTTTTTCTCCAGGAGTAGTTCTCTACAACTACATGCTTACTCCAACTCCACCTGAGCTAGTGATACTGTTGTTGGTGTTACCATGATGATCTGCAAGTGGTCAAATAGATAGTCTCACTGTCAACGTGATATGAGCCTATAGGGTCGCACATAAGAGCGTTTGGAGAAGTTGGAGGAATGGATTGTGTTGGTCTTACTCATATGTGATGAGTGAAGAACCAAGCACTTGAAGGCATCGAGTGCGTCGAGCCCGCATAGCCAAGGCGTCGAGTGCGTCGAGACCACAGAGCCAAGGCGTCAAGTGCGTCGAGACCACACAGTCAAAGCGTCGAGTGCGTCGAGACCACGTAGCCAAGGCGTTGAGTGCTTGAGATCTCACAGCCATGGCGTCGAGTGCGTCGAGACCTCTCAGCTAAGGAGTTGAGTGTGTCAAGACCTTACAGCTAAGGCGTTCAGTGCGTCAAGTGCGTCAAGACAACTCGTCGATTCGTTGAGTCATCTCATTCATGTTCTGGGTCTGCGGCTAGCGACGGTTCAAGCCTGTTTATACTCCTGGGTATATATATATTTGTTGTCTTATGGCTTAGATGTGCATGAGTTAGGGCAAACCCAAAACTGATGGAAAGTGTTTCCCGAAGTGCTGATCCCGACGCTCCTGTAAGCGCAATTCCGGCGCCCGCCGCCGCCGCCCCTCCTGGTGACCTAGCAGTTTCTGGAGACGCAGAAGACTTTTCATTCTCCATCCTGGATCTTGTTTGACAAAGTGTCGGTGTTCTCCCCGTTCGTGGGGATTCTTGTAGAGCTGCAAATCCATTTTGTGTGAACTCACCCGTCGGCCAAGAATTGTTCTGGAGCATCTTGATTGAGTGTCGACTCAATCTCACTCAGGTATACTCTTATTTTATGTTATGCAAACTTCTTGATCAATATTCATCGCAAGATCCAAGTTTCTCTTTAGGATTTTCTTGTATTTTATTCTGATGCGCACATTTGATGTGCTATTAAGTAAAACCCTACAACTGTTGACCGTCGTTCTATCACTGGTTTCTATCTGGTCTTGGGTTCTTCACATATTGTATGAAAGTCCAAGAAACGGACAGGTGTTTCACATTCCAACACTGAGGCTGAGCTTCGATTCATGGCTACCTCCAATGAGGATATTATTTGGCTTCGTTGGCTTCTTGAGGATCTTGGTGTCACTTCTCTAGATCACACTCCCCTCTAATGTGATAACACAAGTGCCATTCAGATTACTCTAAACCCGGTAAAGCATTCTATCTTCAAGCATATCGGTGTGGATGCTTTCTTCTTGCGTGAGCACTATGGTCAAGGCACTCTTGCCCCTTCCTTTATTCCTTCCGATCAGCAGATTGCAAATTTGATGACAAAGCCGCAGACGAGGACACAACATAGCTATCTACTGTCCAAATTCTCGGTGTATGATCCCTCGTGAGTTTTTTTGGAGGGAAGGTGTTAGATATGTTGTATATTATGAGTAGTAGTGGTAGCTTATAGTTAACTCGGGTGTTAGGATCGCCCTCCCTCGTATATCATATATATTACCATCGTTTCAAATTTTCAATTGTGAATACAAGTGATCCTTTTTCCTATCAGATACAACTAAAGAAAACTATAAAATTAAGAGATGATGAAGGTTCTAAGTATATCAATTAAATTATCGTTTATAACCCTAATATCCTATAATCATAACTCAAATCTCACCACTCTTTTTGTTTACTATTGTCAGATTGAATTTAACAAAATGAGCAATTAAATTAGAAAAGTAAGATTGATGAACGAAATGAACTGCGTGGTACTGATGCTCATGACAATGATCAACTTCCATGAATGGGAAATTGTAAACTCAATCTGACATGATGTTTTGGTGTGTACAATCAGTGCTCATTATGTTAAAGATCATATGTATTATGCATTTCAAGTATTTTGCATTATGGTGATACTTAGTTTTGATAGTCAGCTATGCACTTTTCAGGATAAAGTCTAATCCTCTTAGAGATTTGAAGCTAACTTGAACACAATGAAAATACATAGTATTACTTTCGAGTTGTAGATTAAATGGTGGGGCTTAATTATTTTCTTAGGACAATGTCATATCTTAATGTATCGTATTATATTTGACCTACAATGCTCGTGAACTTTTTATTGACCCACCTATTTGTAAATATATCAAATTATATTTGGCCTATGTGTGCGTTCATGATGGCACACCCAACACCTCAGTTGGATACCATTGTTCCCACGACCCACTCTTTCCAAGCCTCTAGAAATCTTGGGACCGTATCCAAGATAACCGTCCGCTTATGCTGATTGAAGCTTTTTTTTTTCTAGTGAGGTCACAGTATAAGAAACATCATCTCACTGAGACTCCTTCCACCACCTATGCTTATTGGAAAGGTGATAGTGTCTTGGTTTGAATTTGGTTAGACAACATTCTATTGTCTACCTATCATCCAACATAATGATACTGTGAAAGCCGCATGGAACCATAAAGCAATTCTCCACTCTAAGGGTTGTTAGATACGATGTACTTTATGTATAGTCGTGTTAGCCTAGAGTCATCTTGGGTGTTATGATCACTCTCCTTTGTACATATATATGTATTACAATTGTTTCAAGTGTTAATACAAAAAACCATTTCTCCTATCATGGTATCAGAGCCAATGAAAACCTAGCCGACCTCGCATCTTCCATGTTTTCTGTCGATCGATCCCGTCGTTGCAAAGATCGATCCCGTCGCTGCTCTCATCGCTGCTTTCGTCGATCGCACGGCCCTGCTGCTTCTGACGCTGCCCTCATCGTTGTTTTCAGGCGATCTTCCTGGTCGCTCCTACCTGGTGAAATCGCCGCTTTCAGCTAATCTTCCCGGTCATGTCTGCTTCCGACGTTGCCCACACCGCTGCTTTCAGCCGATCTTCCTGGTCGATGCTTCCTGGTGGAATCACTGCTTATTACTGCGGCTCCAACCCGTCTGCTCCTCCGATCGATCAAAGGTTCTATTGCTCCAGCCCGCCAGGTTCTGCTGCTTCAATTTCTCCCGCTCTCCAGTTTTCCAAATCTTCTCGATCTCCAGCCAGATCTTGTCTTTTGTGGCTTCCCATCGCTGCTCCCTGCTTTGGTCGTTTTTGTGCCTTCCTCCAATCTGCGCCTTCTTCCCTGTACTACAGCCCGACGTTCTCCATTGTCTAACATTGTCGGTCTCCTTCGTTGCCATCTGTAGCGACCAGAACTCCTCTTCCGGCTGATCCTGCAGCCCCGATGGCCTCATTTCGCTCTCTGCAGCCCATTGTTCCTCACTGCAACCTGCTGTCTTTATCGGGTTATAGTTCATCGGTGCGCCCTGTTCCGCGTCCTTCGGCGCCCTCTACGGCTCAGTCCGGTGTTGCTCGTCGTCAGTCGGTCCACTGTCACTACTGCCAGTGTCTTAGACACATCACATCTGCATGCTGCAAGCTTTAGAGGGCTCAGCGGTCCGGTCAGCCGCGTGCTCCTGGTGCACCTTCCGCTCATTTTTCGGCCACGACATAGTTTTTATCTATATCTGAGTTTACTCAGCGGATTATTGGGCAGTTATCCCAGCAGACTTTATTGACTCGCTCCTCTCAGCCAGCTGCCTCCGCCCCTGCAGGTATCTCCTCTCCGACTGGTTGCTTGACTCTGTAACGTCCTTTCACATAACCTATGATGCTACGCACTTTGTGTCCCATAATCTCATCTCCTCTGACTAGAGTTGTCACAGTTCCGGTTTGGTTCTGATTCCACTAAAACCGTGAACCGAACCGCTAAGTTAACGATTCTTAAAATTAGAACCAAACCTTATTTGTTTTGTCCGGCTCCGGTTTTGGTTCCGGTTCCAACAGAACTTTTGGAACCGTCATGTCAACGGTTCCGGTTACGGTTTAACAAGAACCAAAACCAAACCGTCCACTAAATGTTCGGACCGGTTCTATGCGGTTCAGTCTGGTTCTATGCGGTTCGGTCCGGTTCCAATCAGTTCCAACCAGAACCAAAATCAAAATTAGAGGAATGAATGAAGGAGGTCAAAAATAAAACACCGAATAGAAAAAATAAACGTGTTCAATTTTTTTGCGAGAGAGACTTCGAAGTCGTAGGACCTGACGCATGAGTTTTGTGTTATACCAAGGAGTACTTTTTTGTATAATATAGTAAGAACTTTGATTTATTGCTCTTGAAATCTTATTTTACAATTAAAATTTTGTTTAATTTAATTTTATTAGAAAAGCCCATGTAAAAGGCTCATTTGATGGTCTATTTTTCTTCCTCCTTCTTTAGTCCCACATCATGTATAGGATTTATTCTTCTCTCTTCTCTCCTATATATTTGTATTCTCTCCTTGTATTTATATACTGAAATAATACATACAAGCTTTGGGCTCTTTCAACATGGTATCAGAGCCAGGTTCCGTCTAGCCGCGGACTGCCCCTTCTCTGTCCGCCCGGTCTCCTGCGGACTGCCCCTCTGCTTTTGTCCGCCCGGTCTCGTGCGGACTGCCTTCCTGCATCCGCTCCGGTCTCGTGCGGACTGCCCTTCTGATTCCGCTCCTCTTCTCTCCCTCCGTGATTCCACCCTCCCCAGGCTTCTTATAGCCATCTTCTGCTCTGACTCGTGGGGCCCACCTCTCTCCATCCGCTCCGGACGATCATTCCTGTCCGCTGCGGGCTCTGCTTGTATCCGCTCGAGCCTCTTTGCTCGCGGACTGCTCCCTCTAGCTTCTCTCTCTCTCGCTGCGGGCTCTGCTTGTATCCGCTCGAGCCTCTTTGCTCGCGGACTGCTCCCTCTTGTCCGCTGCGGGCTCCGCTTGTATCCGCTCGAGCCTCTTTGCTCGCGGACTGCTCCCTCTAGCTTCTCTCTCGTTGCGGGCTCTGCTTGTATCCGCTCGAGCCTCCTTGCTCGCGGACTGCTCCCTCTAGCTCGCTCCTTTTTTTGTCCGCTCGAGCCTCTGCTCGCGGACTCTCTCTCTCTCCGCCTTCCCTTGCGGACTGCTCCTGTCCGCTACGGGCTCTGCTTGTATCCACTGTGCTCCTCTTCCAGCGACCTGCCCACAGTTCGCCGCGACCTCTTGCGGACTGCTCCTGTCCGCTGCCGCGACCTGCCCCCCAGTTCGCCGCGGCCTCTGTCGCGAACTGCTCCAGCTCTGCTCTCACCAGCTGCGATCTGCTCCACTGAGCTGCGATCTGCTCCAACTCGCCGCGCTCTCCTCTCGCGGACTGCTCCTGTTCGCCGCGGCCTCCATCCCGCCGCGACCTCCAGACCGCCGCGGCCTCCAGCCCGCCGCGACCTCCAGCCCGCCGCGACCTCCAGACCGCCGCGACCTCCAGACCGCTGCGGGTTGTTCTCTCCGAGCCCTGCTGCTCTTCAGTCGCCATGTCCTCCAGCGACTCCACTACCGCTCAACCCCCTACCGACCACGTGGCTCCTCTCGAACTCCGCGATGAGCTTCGGATTACTACTCTTTCTCTCTCTGGCAAGGCTAATTTCATTCCCTGGGTCCACTCTGTCCGCCGGGTCTTACAGGCCAAGGGCCTTGCCCGTCACCTTACCCAGGGCCCACCAACTCCGTCGACTGATGATTGGCTCCGCAATGACGGTCGTGTCCAGACCTGGATCCTGAACTCGGTCGAGGGTGAGCCGTACCAGATGATCATGTATCATGAGACTGCTAAAGCCATGTGGGATGAACTTCATTCGCTGTACTCCGGGAAGGACAGCCTTCAACACCTTTTCGACAACCTCACTGATCTTCAAGCCTTGGATGTTGGCAAAGCTCTGGACATGACCTCCTTCGTGGCCCGTGCTAAAACTCTCACGGAAGCCTGGATTCAGCACCAGCACGCGACTACTGATCTCGCTGCCCAACGCGCAAAGAAGGAGGCTGTTTGTATTGCTATGATTATGGCTCGCGTCCCGCCACACCTACATAGTATTCGGGCCCAGGTTCTGGCTTCACCCACTACCCCTTCTTTCTCTGATGTCTGCTCGATGTTACTTCGCGTACCACCTCCTCCGGAGGCTCCTGCACCACCCTCGCCGGCCCTTCTTCAGCAGGCCCTTCCTCCTTTACTCTCACAACCCTCCTTTCCTCGGGGTGGCCGTACGGGCTCCCGTGGGCGGGGCCGTGGTGGCCGCGGACGGCCCAAGTGCACCTACTGCGGCCGGGATGGCCATACTGAAGCCGTTTTGTCACAAGAAACATGGCTACCCCCCTCGCCCGCCTACTGCTGCTGTTACCGATAGCTCTCCTCCGACTGGTACGGATCTTGAGGCTCTTCGCCTACAGCTGCAACAACTCCAGGGGCTCCTCAACCCCCCTTCTGCTTCCCATGCCTCCACCTCCCATGCAGGTATTGTCTCCACCTCCGCTGCAGGTACTGCCTGTCTCTCTTCCAGCTCTCGCTGGATCCTGGACTCGGGAGCCACCCACCACATCACTTCCATGCGGCCGCCCCAGTTCTCTGCTACTGCTCACCCCCCGTCTATTACTGTGGCCAATGGTGCGCTTGTCCCGGTCTCCGGCTGCGCGGACCTCCTCCTTCCTCCCTCTCTCTCTCTTCGCTCCGTTCTTTATGTGCCGGCCTCGCCTTTTAATTTACTCTCTGTTGGTCGTCTTACTACTGATATGAATTGCTTTATCACTTTCACCTCTTCTGGTTTTTTGATACAGGATCGGCAGACGCGGATTACCATTGGTAGGGGTCGGCTGCAGAACGGGCTTTACCTCCTCGATGTCTCTCCCACATCCCTTTCCTCCGTTTCCTCGTCTGCTTGGCATTGTCGGCTTGGGCATGCCCCTCTACCTATCCTCCAGAAGGCGCTTCCAGACATTTCTCTTCCTGCTTTTCAATGTGATTCTTGTATTATTGGCAAACAGCCTCGCTCTTCTTTTCCAGCTCATTGTACTAGGAGCTCTGCTCCATTTGATTTAATACATTCTGATATTTGGGGCCCCTATAAAGTTTCTAGCATTTCTGGTTATCGTTATTTTATAACATTTATTGATGATTACTCTCGTACTACTTGTTTGTATCTCCTGCATGATCGCTCTGAGCTTCCTCGTGTCTTTCAGGCGTTTGTGTTAGAGACTCGTACGCAATTCTCTACCACCATTAAAACTTTCCGCTCTGATAATGCTCGGGAATATACTAGCCACGAGTTTGTCACTCTCTGCGCAAACTTCGGTATTGTTCACCAGACCTCTTGTCCCTACACCCCTCAACAAAACGGGGTCGCTGAACGCAAGAACCGCCACTTGCTCGATGTGGCTCGCTCTCTCATGCTTCACATGCACGTTCCCAAAGTCTTCTGGAACTTTGCGGTGTCCACAGCATGTTTTCTTATCAACCGTCTCCCCTCTCCCGTTCTCCACAACGCTACCCCCTTCAGCCTTCTTTTTCCCTCCACACCCGCCTTCCCCCTCACCCCCCGGGTTTTCGGCTGTACCTGTTTTGTCCATAAATTGGGCCCCACTCTTGACAAACTGGATCCCCGTGCGGCCAAACACATTTTTGTCGGCTACTCACGTACCCAAAAGGGCTATGTTTGCTACTCTCCGCTCACCCGGAAGGTCTCTGTTTCGGCTGATGTTACTTTCCGGGAGGATCAACCCTTCTTCCCTCCTCCTTTGCCACCACTTCTACCACCACCTACTACAACACCCTCCCTTCCCCGGCCAGTGATCCACGTCCACTCACCTCCCACCATCCCTCCGCCTCCTCCCACCATTGACCCTCCTCGACCCCCAGTTATTCGGGTCTATGCTCTTCGCCCTCTTCCTCCCGTTGCTCCTCTGCAGTCGGCTTCGACCTCGGCTTCTCCGTGTTCTGCTGCTCCGGTGTCGGCCTCTACCGCTCATCCAATGGCGGACTATGTTTCTCTCCATCGCCTCTCTCCACCTCTTCAGGCCTTGGCTACTTCGCTCTCCTCGGTCTCTATTCCTACTTCTGTCCAGGACGCTCTTCAACATCCTGGGTGGCGTGCGGCCATGGAAGAAGAGATGGCTGCTCTTTGGGCCAACCAGACTTGGACCCTGGTGCCCCTTCCTCCCGGCCAGAAACCCGTTGGGTGCAAATGGGTTTTCGTCATTAAACATGCTCCTGATGGGACCATTGATCGCCTCAAAGCTCGGTTGGTTGCTCGTGGCTTCACCCAGCAACCGGGGCTGGACTATGACGAGACCTTCTCTCCGGTCGCTAAGCTCAACACGGTCCGCATTCTCCTCTCTGTGGCTGTCCATCGCCAGTGGCCCTTGTTTCAACTCGACGTCAAGAACGCTTTCCTGAACGGCGACCTTCAGGAAACGGTTTACATGCAACAACCTCCCGGGTTTGAGACCACGGGGGAGTCACGGGTTTGTCATCTTCTCAAATCTCTATATGGTCTCAAACAATCCCCTCGGGCATGGTTCGACAAGTTCAGCAAAGCTCTCTGGGACGTTGGCTTCACTCGCAGCTCGGCTGACTTCTCATTGTTTACTCGTCACCATGCCACTGGTACGGTTCTCCTGTTGGTATATGTCGACGACATCATTATTACTGGCAGTGACTTGGACGGCATACAGGCCGTTAAGCTACATCTGAGCTCCGTCTTCCAAACTAAAGATCTGGGTCCTCTTCGGTACTTCCTCGGTCTGGAAGTGGCCAGACGGTCAGATGGGTTGGTTCTCTCTCAGCGCAAATATTGCCTGGATCTCCTTCATGATGCAGGCTACTCTGGTTGCAAACCTATTAACACTCCCATGGATGCAAATCACAAAATATGTGCTCAGGGCTCAGATTCTGATTCGCTTCTACCAAATCCAGAATATTACCGTCGTCTAGTTGGGAAGCTTATCTACCTAACAGTTACAAGACCTGATATATCTTTCGCTGTGGGACTTGTGAGTCGCTATATGCACTCTCCTCGAAGCTCTCATCTCCAGGCTGTGGAACGCATTCTCAGATATCTTAAGACAGCTCCTGGCCAAGGACTTGTATACAAAACCTCATCCTCCATTCCTACACTAGTGGCATACTCTGATGCCGACTACGCTGGCTCCCTCGACGATCGACGATCTACTAGCGGGTTTTGTACCTATTTTGGAGGACATCTGATTACTTGGCGAAGCAAGAAACAAGCAGTGGTTGCTCGATCCTCAGCAGAAGCAGAATATCGGGCAATGGCTGCTGTGGTCTCTGAACTCACATGGATTGAGAGTCTCCTTACCGACCTTGGAGTCAAACTACCTTCACCAGCTCTCCTCCTTTGTGACAGTCAAGCTGACATACATATTGCCAAAAACCCGGTCTTTCATGAAAGAACGAAGCATATTGAGGTAGATTGTCATTTCATCCGAGAGAAAGTCCACATGAAGAAGATCGAGCTCAAGCACGTTCCGGGTACTGAACAGGTTGCTGACATCCTCACCAAAGCTCTTCCTAGTACCCTCTTCTATCAGTGCCTATCCAAGCTTGGCGCATACGACTTGTACGCTCCAGCTTGCGGGGGAGTATTAGAAAAGCCCATGTAAAAGGCCCATTTGATGGCCTATTTTTTTTCCTCCTTCTTTAGTCCCACATCATGTATAGGATTTATTCTTCTCTCTTCTCTCCTATATATTTGTATTCTCTCCTTGTATTTATATACTGAAATAATACATACAAGCTTTGGGCTCTTTCAACAAATTTAACTAATTTATCACCTACAATTAAATTTGTTTTTTATGATTAATTTAAAATAATCGTTATATACCCTTTATATTTTTAAAACAAAATATTTCAAATAAATATGTGAGTAAATTGAAAATACATTATATAACTATATAAAAATCGAATCGCACCGCCAAAACCAACTCCAAACCGCACTAATATCAAACAACACTGCACGTTTTTGGTGCGGTGTGATTGTGTTCAATTCAAAACTGCCCCCATTTGGTGGGATTGCGGTCAGTTTCACATTTAATAGTAAGTATAGATATTATATATAGGTTATAAAAAATAACAATGTTATAATAATATTTATAATAAAAATATTATATACTAATAATAATAAACGGGTCGCGGTTCGGTTCTGCTTCGGTCCGGTTCGAATCGGATCTAAAAATTCTGAAATTACTTGAGACTTGTATGTTGCGGTTCCGGTTCCGGTTCCGATTCCGGTCCGGATAATAAAATGAAAGAATCACATTCGAACCAATGTTATTCACGGTTCCAATATTCAAACCGGAACCCGAATAATTCACGAACGGTTCGGTCCGGTTATTTGCGGTTCCGGTTCGCTTCTGGTTCGGTTTACGATTTTCGGTTTTAATTGACAGCTCTACCTCTGACCTTAGTATCATGGTAGCACATGACACCATTCACCCCATCACCAGTCGTGGCCTCCTTCATACTAGTCATTTTCATATTTCTGATGTTGCATACATACCTAAGTTATTCATGAACCATATATCCGCCAGCCAGCACACATCTCATAGTTGTCTGATTACCATTGATAAGTTTTCATGTCGTGTGCAGGATCGTCTAACTGGGGCACTCCTTGGGGCTGGTCGTCGTCGTTGCGGGGTGTACGTAGTTGATTGTATCCACCCTCCATCCACTTCATCGTCACATGCAACTTTCTCCCTTTGTCTTCCTTCAGTGGGTTTTCGTCAGTGACATCACCGTCTTGGTCATCCCAGTGGTTTACGTCTAGCATCTCTTAACAGTCATAGCTTCCTTGGGCATGTCCATGTTGATCGATCTCACTCTTATACGTGTTGTAAGCTTGATAAACAGCTACAACTCTCATATCCGTCCAGTGAGTCTGGGTCTTAGCGTCCTTTTAATCTAGTTCATTCTGATGTTTGGGGTCCCGCACCTTTTGTATCCAAGAGTGGACACCGGTATTATGTTATTTTGTTGATGATTATTCACGTTATTGTTGGGTGTACTATATGCATTCTCGCTCTGAATTCTTTCATATTCATGTCACTTTCTCTACTATGGTGTGCACACAGTTCTTTGCCTCCATCCGCATTTTCCGTTCTAATTCATGGGGGAGTACCTTTCTCATGCTTTTAAAGATCTGCTAGCTACCCATGTCACTATTCCTCAGCTTGTCTGCCTTGGTGCTCATGCTTAGAATGACACCGCTGAAAAGAAGTATTGTCACACCATTGAGAGAGCACGCACTCTTCTTAAGTCCTCTCACGTTCCTCTTCATTTTTGGGCTGAGGTTGTTTTCATCGATGTTTATCTTATTAACCTACAGCCATCCACTTTCCTTGAGGGACGGAGACCCGACGAGTGTTTGTGCCCTTGACACACACGTTATGCTCATTTTCGTGTTTTTGGTTGTCGATGTTATGTTCTTCTACCGCCACGTGAGCGCACCAAGCCTTCTGCTCAGTCTGTTCCTTGTGCATTTCTTGGGTACAGTGCTGAGCACAACGTCTGCCGATGTTATGACCATGTTGCACGTCGACTTTGCATCTCACATGATGTCACTTTTGATGATTCTCACCCTTTCTTCGTGTCCTCTGTTTCCTCGACCTCACACTCATCTGTTACTCCCTCTGACGTGCAGTTTCTCACTCTTCTCATCTCTCTGCCTTATGTATCCTCCCCTCCAGTATGTCCACCTCCTCTTCCCTTGCCTCTACTCCGTCACCTTCTTCACCCTTGCCGCAGTCTACTTTGTCTCCTCTTTCCTTATCACGGTCTACTTCGTCACCTCCTCACTCCTCTCCTCCGTCACCCACTTTTCCCTCTGATGAGTTGTTCACTAAAGATCGTGTTTCTCCTCTTCTTTATCACTATACACGTCGTCCTCCACCTATCTCCTCGCCTCCAGTACCCCCGGACTCAGTGCCTACTCTTAGAAAAAGGTAAGGGTTTGGACATAAGGTAGTCATGCTGAACCCTCATCTGGGGCTTGGTGAACAAGTCCGCAATCTGATGCTCGGTGGGAACATACTGGGGAACCAATGTACGTCGGTTGTACTGCTCACGGAGGAAGAAGACGTCGACGGCAATGTGCTTGGAGAGGGAAAACTTCACTGGATTCAGAGTGAGCTGAATGGCACCAGTGTTGTCACAAAAGAGAGTGGTCGGTCCTGAGGAGACAATGCCAAAATCTGCAAGAAGCCAACGAAGCCAGATAATCTCCTCGGCCGTAGACGCCATGGCGCGCAGCTCAGCCTCAGTACTAGAGTGGGAAACACCAGACTGTTTCTTGGACTTCCAGACAAGCAAGGAGGAGCCCAAAAACAGACAGAAACCAGTGACGGAGCGACGATCAGAAGGATCACTAGCCCAAGTAGCATCAAAGAAAGCAGAAAGCTGGAGGGAACTGCAGCTGGAGAAGAACAGACCACGGGCAGGAGTCGCACGAAGGTAACGCAGTACACGCAGCAAGTGAGCATAATGGACTGATGTAGGAGTGCTAACAAACTGGCTCAACACATGAACTGCATGAGCAATATCTGGTCAAGTGATGGTGAGATAGACCAGGCTGCCGACCAAATGACGATAGCGAGTGGGATCAGCAACAGGGATCCCCTCATCAGCCTGAAGCTGCAGGTGAAGCTTCATCAGTGCGGCAACAGTAAGGGTGTCAGAAAGAGCAGTCCGAGCTAGAAGATCAATAGTATATCGCTGCTGAGAGAGCTGGAACCCTGCAGGGGTGGAAGAAAACTCAATGCCCAGAAAATAGCTCAAAGGTCCCAAATCTGTCATCTGAAATTGCTGCTGCAGGTGATGCTTGACGAAGTCAATGAAAACCGGGTCGTCACCAGTGATGATCATATCATCCACATAGAGCAGAAGAAGAGTCTGGTCTCGGGAAGAGGTGTGAACAAACAGGGCCGGGTCGTGTTGGCTGGGCTGAAAACCAGCGGCTATAACAACAAAGCTGAAACGCTCGAACCAGGCTCGAGGAGCCTGTCTGAGACCATAGAGAGCATGACGCAAACGACAAACCATGCCAGGAGGAGCAGCAAAACCGGGATGAGGAACCATGTAGACCTCTTGCTGTAGGTCACCGTGAAGAAACGCATTTTTCACATCCAGCTGAAACAGTGACCAACAATGGACAGCAGCAACAGCAACAAGTGTCCTGATCGTGGTCATGTGTGCCGCAGGAGCAAAAGTCTCATCATAATCTCGACCATGCTCCTGCTAAAAACCACGAGCAACCAGGCGAGCCTTATACCACTCAATAGAACCATCAGAGCGAGTCTTGATCTTATAGACCCACTTGCAAGTGATGGGAACAGCACCAGGAGGAAGAGGCACAAGATCTCAATTAGAGGTACGCTCAAGAGTAGCCAACTCATCAAACATAGCAGTTTGCCACTCAGGAACCTGAGCAGCCTCGTGGTAGGAACTAGGCTCTGGAGTACTGGTGGAGGTAGCAGGAAGAGCAGTGAGGTCGAGTGACTGGGTGGTAAAACCGAGGCGATCTGGTGGATGTCGATCTTGAAGGGGGTAACGTCTGGCAGACGGATCATCCACGGGACTCTCACTGAAGGCTGGTGGCACATGTGGGGTAGTCGGAGCACGACGAGTGTAGTGGTGGAGAATAGGAGGTAGGGGGCCGGGAGATGGCAGAACATGAGGAGGTGGAGAGGACTCAGAAGAGGGAGATGACGATGATGACGGTAGCTCTGCTGGTGACTGGTCTGACGGTGGTGGCAAAACAGGTGGTGGTACAGTAGGAAAAATAAGGAACTGAATATCAGCCGGGATAGTGGATGAGGGTGAAGCAGAGGTGGATGAAGAAAGGAAGAAAGGCTGGTCCTCAACGAAGGTGACATCACGAGAAATGTGAAGACGACACGCAACAGGGTCATAACAGCGGTAATCCTTGTGCTCTGAGCTGTAGCCTAGAAAAACACATGCAACAGACTGAGCAGAGAGCTTAGTCCGCTCACGTGGGGGTAATAAGACATAACACAGACATCCGAACACACGAAGATGAGTATATCGAGGAGGATGAGAGAACAAACACTCACCGGGACACCGACCCTGAAGGAAAGTGGATGGCTGAAGGTTGATGAGATAAACAGCGGTGGAGACAGGCGCCCAAAAATGTGGGGGAACATGGGAAGCCAAAAGAAGAGTGTGAGCGGTCTCAATGATGTGTCGATGTTTCCTTTCCGCAGTGCCATTCTGGGAATGAGCACCAGGACAGGAGAGTTGCGGAAGCGTGCCATGAGAGACGAGAAGGTCACGAAACTCATGCGATAGGTACTGTCACGACCCGCATTTTCTCCAAAATTTAAGAAGTATCAGAGTAGAAGAAAACGCGCGTTGTGATGCCACGTCGGACAGGGGATAACTGTCGACGCTCCGGCAACCACCAACTACTAAAACTATGAAAGTTCAAAAGCTTTAAAGATGCGAAAATCAATTATATTTTGAGGCCGTATCCCTCGGCTTCGTGGATCAACTAGTCCACCCTTCAAAGTTATACTTATACGTAGCGGAAAATACATTATTTGATTCTTTTAACACCCTAAGAGAATGCTTAAGCGTCCCCAGGGGGCGCCTAAGGCTATGCAAGACCCTAGATTTAATTTATATATTATATATATGAAATAACCCTTTTTACGTGATTTGAAAATAGTGATTAAGCTTTTTAGAAGTGAAAACATGCGGTCTATGTTTTTGATATAATAATTATTTTCTTTTATAGGTTTTAAAGTAACTAGCAATCTAACATAAATCATCCCAGAAGCAAGTTTAACAAACTCCAAAACAGGAAAACTAGCAGTATAAGCAAAGTATCAAGCATCTAAAAGAGAAACCACCAGTGGGCGCCAACAACTGACACGAACCCACTGGTGAGTAGGCATATTTGTACTACAAGTCTAAAGAAACTACCTCCCAGGAGTGAGGAAAAGAAACTCAGCAGCAGCTATAGCACTAGCAAACTCCAGGAGAACCCTAGCCGCACAGTCGGCTATGAACCTGAACCTGAGGCATTCAAAGAAGAGAACACCTCAGCAAAACAATATATATATCTGAAAAGAAACAATAACATAAGGGAGAAGTGAAACAGGTAAGAGCTAAAGTAAACGAGTGCAGGAAAATACTCGCCATGAGTAGGTAAAAAGGGGTCCACCAAGTGCACGGATGAAGTCAAGTCTCACAAATCTCTGCAGGAAGGATTAGCAAAATAAATAAATAAATCCTATTATAAAGCTAGAGCAGAAAGAGTCACCTAGTACTGGAGATGGACAAGAATCAGAAATAAGGGCCTAGACTGGTGGCAACGGTCCAACCACGTCTAACAGGCCTGAACATCTCAAGGTGCTGTGGTGGTGGCATCGGTCCAACTCAACCAAACAGCTCGCATTGTCTTAATAAGACAAGAAGTAAAACAAGGGTGGCGGCATCGGTCCGACCCACCTCAAAATCACATCCTACTCCAGCACTACGTGACTCGGGAAAGCCCTCACTAGTGGTTCCATGAACCACCAAGAAGTCACACTGAACCCTAAACACTCTAGAGCAACCCACCTAAGAGCCTTATATTCATACCAACGGACTAAACATCGCGTTTGTCCAAGCAAGTAGTTTGACACAAATAATAAAATGAAAACAGAACGAAACCGCAATTATGCAAGTAGTACGACATTCAATTAAACGTGTACCATTAGTTGGTCTCCATCACAAAAGAAATAGGTTAGACAACGAAACAGGCATAATTAATTTGATATAAAGACATAATTAATTCGTTACCCATCCACGCGCGATTAATTTGGTTCTAACATAAACGATTAACTTGAGGCTTCGAACTATACTCACTTGGGCAAGATCCAAAGCTACGGCAATTTATTGAAAAGAGCAAAGCTACAAGCTATGTACTCGATTTGGGCATTGTTCAAGGCCAAACAAAAGGAACTCTAAGGCTAAACTCTTTTCGATCGCAATTTAAGCAAACCAGGCATTTGAACAAGGACAAGTTAAAATCCTTAACGAAATCCGGGCATGACTCAAGGTCCAAAAAAATGCAGCATTTAGACTAATACATCATATGGTATGAGATTCGTTCCGACACCCCTATCCGTAAAACCGCAACATACAACAAGTGAGGATTAGCACCAAAGATTGCGGGTGAGCAAAAGCCTAGGAGGGAATCGGAAATCTGAAATCAAGCAACACCCCAAAAAAAACAAGAGCTTTATATTGAAATTATTTTGACAAGGGCGAAGGGCGCACTTGCCTTGGTTGCCTTTGAAGAACAAAAAAAAACGGCCAAGCTCACTCTTCTCAACCGCCGGCCACAAGCAAAAGTGGGGAAAATCCTGGACAACCCAACCGGGAAGAACAACACCATCAAACCAAGAAAAAAAAAACGCAACCTAATCTACCAATCGGGCAAAAGAGATGGTGAAATCCCAAAATAGTTACCTCGGAACGAAGATCTAGCCTAGAGGAGTTCGAATCCGGCCTCGAACCGGAGATCCGGGCTGAAAAGGCCGGCGAACGGGCGGTCGGAGCGCTGCGAGGGCTTCCGCCTGGTTCTTTCTCCGCTCGGGCTGCCTGCGTCGGGTTTGGGGGGGAGATAACCTAAAGAGATAAAATATATATATATATATATATATATATATATATATATATATATATATATATATATATACTCATTTATTTATAAACATATACTTATATATATATATTCACACTAACACTCACACATATAAATTTATACATACACACTCACACACATATATATATATATTTATACATACACACTAACACACATATATATATATTTATACATACACACTAACACATAATCGCAGGCACGCACACGCCAAATATTAAAACCTTGCATGACATGAAAATATGCTCGCATAAACGACGACTCGCTAACTAGCGACCGTCGAAAAGGCGCGAAAACTAACGCTCTCGGATTCCGAACAATTCCGCACCGTAGCTAAACACACGGGCTACGCAAACATCAGCGAAGTCGGGCACAACCTCCGGCGACCACACACCCGGGCTAACCTCACCCAAAGCCAAAGCACAAGGATTCCCTAAAAGGCTCAGTCGGGCCTCCAAAACAGACGCCGGCTAGCTGGGGAAACCATACAACAGGCTATAACCTCCAAGAACACCTAACGAGGTACTCTAACAACGGCACGAGCCGGAAATGCGCCGACGTAACGCCAAACGAGGACTTAAATAATTGCCGAAAAATTCGAGGGCGTTACAGTCACTCCCCCTAAAAGAAAGTTTTGTCCCGAAATTTTACGTACACTACCTCCACTATAGAAGGAAAGTAATCAAAATAATAGTTAATAGGAAGAAACATACCCAACAAATCAGGTGAAGAGGTGAGGGTAAGCCTCCCTCATAGTCGACTCTAGCTCCCAAGTCGCGCTTTCCAAATCTTGATTCTTCCAAAGAACCTTCACCATCGGGATAGACTTTGACCGCAGCACCCGATCCTGAGTATCCAGGATGCGGACCGGCACCTCAACATACGAGAGGTTGGGCTCCAACTGGGGCACGACATCCAAGACTTGCCCACTGCTCCGCACACACTTCCGCAGCTGGCTCACGTGAAAGACATTATGCACGCCTGGGAAGTTGGCGGGTATATCCAACCTATATGCTGCCACACCAATACGCTCCAAAATTCTGAATGGGCCCACATACCTCGGATCCAGCTTATGGTTCTTGCCGAACCTCTTCACTCCAACCATCGGAGACACCTTCAAGAAAACCAAATCCTCTACCGGAAATTCCAAATCAGACCTACGCCGGTTGGCGTTTTTCTCATATCTCTTCTGAGCTAACCGAAGCTTTTCCCGAATGAGCTTCACAGCAACCTCCATTTCCTCTAGAGCATCAGGACCCAACAAAGGCCTCTCACCGGTCTCAGTCCAAAACAACGGAGTTCTGCAGCGCCTCCCATACAATGCCTCGAAGGGAGCCATTTGCAAGCTCTCTTGGTAACTGTTATTGTAGGCAAACTCCATGAGCCGCAAGCGCTCATCCCATGCTCCACCGTGATCTAGAATGTAGCACCTGATCATATCCTCCACAATCCGGTTCACACGTTCGGTCTGCCCATTCGTTTGGGGGTGGTAAGCGGTAGAATATCTCAAATCTGTACCCAAACCCTCCTGCAAACTCTTCCAGAAACGGGAAGTAAATCTGGAGTCTCGGTCTGAAATGATACTCACGGGAACTCCATGCAATCGGATGACCTCACTCAAATACAGCTCTGTTATCTTCTTCATCGGGTAGTCGATCTTATAAGGTACGAAGTGCGCACACTTCGTCAATCGGTCCACGATCACCCAAACTGAATCAAATCCTCTTGGAGATCTTGGTAAGCCCGTGATGAAGTCCATAGAAATACTTTCCCACTTCCAAGTCGGGATTTCCAAGGGAGTCAACTTTCCACCAGGTCTCTCATGATCGGCTTTCACCCGCTTGCAAGTGTAACATTCAGAAACATACCGAGCTATATCCCCTTTCATACCTTGCCACCAGGCGATCTGCTTCAAATCATGATACATCTTCGTGGATCCTGGGTGGTAAGCAACACTGGATCCATGAGCCTCTTTGCATATCATACTCCTGATGTCTCCAACCGCGGGGATGCAAAACCTGCCGCGGTACTTCAAGATACCCGAATCGTCGATGGAGAAATCCGGCAACTCCCTTCTCTCAGCCCTGAGGTACAAGTGTAACAAATCTGGATCATCCTTCTGGTGCAACCTGGTGAGCGAAATCCAAGATGGCTCTGCCACTACCAAACTGCTTTGCAAATCACAGCCTCCCACAGAGATGTCCATCAACAAGAACTCTTCCACTAAACGGTCCGCCGTGAGGTTGAAGATCTTCCCTGTCTTGCGGCTCAGGGCGTCGGCCACCACATTGGCCTTGCATGGATGGTACTGGATCTCCACGTCATAATCGGCCACGAACTCTAGCCACCGCCGCTGGCGCGGATTCAGCTCCTTCTGAGTAAACACGTACTTCAGGCTCTTATGATCTGTGAAAATCTTGCACTGAGCCCCATAGAGTAGATGCCTCCACAGCTTCAACGCAAAAATCACCGCCGCAAACTCGAGGTCATGCGTAGGATAATTCCGCTCGTGAGTCTTCAACTGCCGCGACCCATACGCGATCACCTTCCCCTCTTGCATCAACACGCCTCCGAGCCCAACATGCGAGGCATCCATATAAACATCATAGTCCTTGCCCTCCGTAGGCAATGTCAAAACAGGAGCAGTGCACAATCTCCTCTTTAGCTCCAGAAAGGCCTCCTCGCACTGCTCACTCTAGATGAACGCTACATGCTTCTGCGTCAACTTAGTCAAGGGCGCTGCCAAGGTAGAAAAGCCCTCAACAAACCGTCTATAATAGCCGGCCAACCCCAAGAAGCTCCTAATCTCCTTGGGTGTGCTCGGCCTATGTCAATCCATCACTGCAGAAATCTTCACCGGGTCCACTGAAATGTCATCCTTGTTCACCACATGACCCAGGAAGGACACCTGAGGCAACCAGAACTCACATTTGCTCAACTTGGCGTACAACTGATGATCTCTCAAGGCAGATAACACCAACCGCAAGTGCTGATCATGCTCCGCAGCATTCCGTGAGTAAATCAGAACGTCGTCTATGAATACGACCACAAACTTGTCCAGAAAATCCTTGAACACCCGGTTCATCATGTCCATGAATGCTGATGGGGCGTTGGTCAACCCAAAAGACATAACTAGAAATTCGAAATGTCCATGCCTCGATCGAAAAGCCGTCCGCGGAATGTTCGACTCCCGGATCCTGAGCTGATGATATCCTGATCGAAGGTCAATCTTGGAGAACACAGAGCTACCACGCAACTGATCGAATAAGTCCTCGATTCTGGGCAGGGGGTACCTGTTCTTGATGGTGACTTTGTTCAACTCCCTATAGTCGATGCAAAGGCGCATCGAACCATCTTTCTTCTTCACAAAAAGAACGGGTGCACCCTAGGGCGACGAGCTCTGCCTTATGAAACCCTTCTCCAATAACTCATCCAGCTGGGTACGCAGCTCCTCCAGCTCTCGCGGGGCCATCCGGTACGGCACCTTAGCAATAGGACGCGTACCCGGCTCCAAATCAATCACGAACTCGACATCTCTGGCAGGGGGAAGACCGGGAAGGTCGCTAGGAAACACATCCGAAAACTCACGGACAACAGGAATCTCATCCAACAGCGGCACACTACTAATAGTCCCTAGCACCGAGACTAAGCAAGCAAAACAATCAGAACTGAATAGCTTCTGAGCACATACCGCAGAAATCGCCGGAGAGGCCTGGCGCGGATCGTCATAAATACTCCCAGGCTGACCGTTGTCCTTCTTGAAATCCAAGCGCTTACCCCTGCACTGGATCACTGCATCGTATCTGGACAACCAATCCATACCCAGGATGACGTCGAAATCCTCCAAGTCTATAACCTTCAGATCTCCCTTGGCTGGGAAATCCCCCAACATAATAGGACAATCCAGAATGCCCTGATCTGATATCACGGAATCACCCGAGGGGAATTTGACGCAAAAGGCATCACCGACACGATCAAGAACCAGCTGGCACCGCTCTACAAAGGCCCTAGCCACAAATGAGTGGGTAGCACCTGAGTCAAAGAGAACGCGCGCTCAGCGGTTCTTTACCTTAAAACTCCCTATATAAATATCAACGGGGAAATTGCACAGTCAATACAGAAAACAACAGCCAAACTAAACTGCAAAGGAAGTAAAAGACTAGCGAGAAGGTTTACCTGAAATGACTTGCGTCGAAGTTTGAGCCTCCGCTGAAGATATCACGTTCAGCTTCCCTTTGCCTCTATCCATAGACTGAGGCGGTGGCAACGCCTGAAGAGGAACTGGTCGGTGCACAGACTGGAGCTGCAGGCATCGGGCCTTGGTATGACCTTTTTGTCCGCACTGATAGCAGACCTTGTCCCTCAACCAGCAACGGGCAACATCATGCCCCTCTTTCTTGCACAGAGTACACACCACATTCTGCCTGGGAGCACCCTGAATAGCATGCACATGCTCCTTCTGCGCCGCCGCCCTCTTGAAACATCTCTCAGCAGGATGGCCCGACCGGCCACAAAAACTACAAACCTCCTTGCTCCTCTTCCCCGAAGGAGCACCAGGCACTTGGGGGCTCTTTGCTTCAGCAGCTTTCCTCTTCTCGTTCCTCGCCTGCTGTCCTCTATGCTTCGCGTTTTCGATGGCCTCTACCTTCAAAGCGGCCTCCACTGCCCCAGCATAACTCACTGCTCCATGAGCCACCGCTAGCTGCTGTACATCGCTCCGCAGGCCACCGAGGAAACGCTTTGCTCTATCCTCCTCTGAGCTCACCAAACTAGGGGCAAAGCGACTGAGTTTGCTGAACTCAATCTCATACTCGCTGACTGAGAGCTGCCTCTGCTTCAGATGTAAGAAGTCATTCATCAGCCTGTCTCGCTCCACTGACGGTAGAAATTTCCGCATCAAGATCTCCTTGAAGGAAGCCCAAGTGCTTCCTCCTACCATTCCCTCCTTCTCCCTCATCCACCAACTCTTCGCTAACCCCTTCAGCTGATAGGCGGCCAGCATCACCTTCTGATCCTCAGACACTCCAGAGTAGTGAAACATTTCTTCTATGATAATCAACCAGCATCCAATATCATGAAGTCCGCCTTACCATCGTTGGTAGGGGGTCGCAGTCGCTGGAACTGAGTGATGAAAGCCATCTTCGGGGGCACCACCACTGGAGGCACCAAAGGGGCTGGGGGTGCAGGAGGTGCGGGAACAGCTAAACCCGCAGCAGAGTCCTGCGCTCTCGGGGCTAGTCCTGCCACCACAGATAACAGGGACTGGATCTGAGACTGAACGTCCACCATCTGCCTCGATAGAGCCTCATTGCTCTGCCTCAGACTTTCCATAACTGTACCGCTTTGAGTACCAGAAAACCCGCCCTAAGATTTGGGAGTCGATCTCGCCACTCTATGCTTAGGCGTCATCCTAAAAAGATCAACAAACAAACATCAGAACCTAGTTCAACTACTAGGACAAAACAACAGGTACAGACAAACCTACATAAGTACTTGCTTTCACTGCCAACTTGCTCTGGGGTTTTTTTTTATATATGTATATATATATATTTATACAGGGGAAATAATGTCGTGCGTAACCTAAGATGGTTCACCACCATCACACTAACTCTTGTGCCTAAATCGAGAATGCATGAATTTATATTCTTTTTGACTCAAAACCATGTGTGTACATATGTCATCCTGCAAGTCTTTATCTTGGCACGTTGTGCTTATGCAATGTTATGCTATGCATGATTGTGCTATGCATTCTAAAAAGGCCCTAATGCATGTTATGAGCGGCGTACACATGAAAATGTTATGCATCTCATACTACATAACATTTTCATGCAACGAAAAAGAAAACGTGCTAGTCGCATTCATGTGGTGAGGTTATGCATCCCATACTACATAACCCTCACATGTTGCCTCCTATGGTGGATCCATATACGAACACATATTATGCATCTCATACTACATAATATGTCCCGTATACTTCATGTTATGCTATGAGTGTAGTGTTCGTGCTTCAGCCAAGACGTGCTGATGACATATCGGTGTGTGTATGACATGATGCTAAACTTCTAATACCTACAAGGAAAAGTTACCCGACAAATTGTCAAGCAACCTCCCTCTGATACCAATTGTCACGACCCGCATTTTCTCCGAAATTTAAGAAGTATCAGAGTAGAAGAAAACGCGCGTTGTGATGCCACGTCGGACAGGGGATAACTGTCGACGCTCAGGCAACCACCAACTACTAAGACTATGAAAGTCCAAAAGCTTTAAAGATGCGAAAATCAATTATATTTTGAGGCCGTATCCCTCGGCTTCGTGGATCAACTAGTTCACCCTTCAAAGTTATACTTATACGTAGCGGAAAATACTTTATTTGATTCTTTTAACACCCTAAGAGAATGCTTAAGCGTCCCCAGGGGGCGCCTAAGGCTATGCAAGACCCTAGATTTAATTTATATATTATATATAGGAAATGCCCCTTTTTACGTGGTTTGAAAATAGTGATTAAGCTTTTTAGAAGGGAAAACATGTGGTCTATGTTTTTGATATAATAATTATTTTCTTTTATAGGTTTTAAAGTAACTAGCAACCTAACATAAATCATCCCAGAAGCAAGTTTAACAAACTCCAAAACAGGAAAACTAGCAGTATAAGCAAAGTATCAAGCATCTAAAAGAGAAACCACCAGTGGGCGCCAACAACTGACACGAACCCACTGGTGAGTAGACATATCTGTACTACAAGTCTAAAGAAACTACCTCCCAGGAGTGAGGAAAAGAAACTCAGCAGCAGCTATAGCACTAGCAAACTCCAGGAGAACTCTAGCCGCACAGTCGGCTATGAACTTGAACCTGAGGCATTCAAAGAAGAGAACACATCAGCAAAACAATATATATATATATCTGAAAAGAAACAATAGCATAAGGGAGAAGTGAAACAGGTAAGAGCTAAAGTAAACGAGTGCAGGAAAATACTCGCCATGAGTAGGTAAAAAGGGGTGCACCAAGTGCACGGGTGAAGTCAAGCCTCACAAATCTCTGCAGGAAGGATTAGCAAAATAAATAAATAAATCCTAGTATAAAGCTAGAGCAGTAAGAGTCACCTAGTACTGGAGATGGACAAGAATCAGAAATAAGGGCCTAGACTGGTGGCAACGGTCCAACCACGTCTAACAGGCCTGAACATCTCAAGGTGCTGTGGTGGTGGCATCGGTCCAACTCAACCAAACAGCTCACATTGTCTTAATAAGACAAGAAGTAAAACAAGGGTGGCGGCATCGGTCCGACCCACCTCAAAATCACATCCTACTCCAGCACTACGTGACTCGGGAAAGCCCTCACTAGTGGTTACATGAACCACCAAGAAGTCACACTGAACCCTAAACACTCTAGAGCAACCCACCTAAGAGCCTTATATTCATACCAACGGACTAAACATCGTGTTTGTCCTAGCAAGTAGTTTGACACAAATAATAAAATGAAAACAGAACGAAACCGCAATTATGCAAGTAGTACGACATTCAATTAAACGTGTACCATTAGTTGGTCTCCATCACAAAAGAAATAGGTTAGACAACGAAACAGGCATAATTAATTTGATATAAAGACATAATTAATTTGTTACCCATCCACGCGCGATTAATTTGGTTCTAACATAAACGATTAACTTGAGGCTTCGAACTATACTCACTTGGGCAAGATCCAAAGCTACGGCAATTTATTGAAAAGAGCAAAGCTACAAGCTATGTACTCGATTTGGGCATTGTTCAAGGCCAAACAAAAGGAACTCTAAGGCTAAACTCTTTCCGATCGCAATTTAAGCAAACCAGGCATTTGAACAAGGACAAGTTAAAATCCTTAACGAAATCCGGGCATGACTCAAGGTCCAAAAAAATGCAGCATTTAGACTAATACATCATATGGTATGAGATTCGTTCCGACACCCCTATCCGTAAAACCGCAACATACAACAAGTGAGGATTAGCACCAAAGATTACGGGTGAGCAAAAGCCTAGGAGGGAATCGGAAATCTGAAATCAAGCAACACCCCAAAAAAAACAAGAGCTTTATATTGAAATTATTTTGACAAGGGCGAAGGGCGCACTTGCCTTGATTGCCTTTGAAGAACAAAAAAAAAAACGGTCAAGCTCCCTCTTCTCAACCGCCGGCCACAAGCAAAAGTGGGAAAATCCTGGACAACCCAACCGGGAAGAACAACACCATCAAACCAAGAAAAAAAAACGTAACCTAATCTACCAATCGGGCAAAAGAGATGGTGAAATCCCAAAATAGTTACCTCGGAACGAAGATCTAGCCTAGAGGAGTTCGAATCCGGCCTCGAACCGGAGATCCGGGCTGAAAAGGCCGGCGAACGGGCGGTCGGAGCGCTGCGAGGGCTTCCGCCTGGTTCTTTCTCCGCTCGGGCTGCCTGCGTCGGGTTTGGGGGGGAGATAACCTAAAGAGATAAAAAATATATATATATATATATATCTATATCTATATATATATATATATATATATATATATATATATATATATATATATATATATATTCATTTATTTATAAACATATACTTATATATATATATATATTCACACTAACACTCACACATATAAATTTATACATACACACTCACACATATATATATATATATATATTATACATACACACTAACACACATATATATATATTTATACATACACACTAACACATAATCGCAGGCACGCACATGCCAAATATTAAAACCTTGCATGACATGAAAATATGCTCGCATAAACGACGACTCGCTAACTAGCGACCGTCGAAAAGGCGCGAAAACTAACGCTCTCGGATTCCGAACAATTCCGCACCGTAGCTAAACACACGGGCTACGCAAACATCAGCGAAGTCGGGCACAACCTCCGGCGACCACACACCCGGGCTAACCTCACCCAAAGCCAAAGCACAAGGATTCCCTAAAAGGCTCAGTCGGGCCTCCAAAACAGACGTCGGCTAGCTGGGGAAACCATACAACAGGCTATAACCTCCAAGAACACCTAACGAGGTACTCTAACAACAGCACGAGCCGGAAATGCGCCGACGTAACGCCAAACGAGAACTTAAATAATTGCCGAAAAATTCGAGGGCGTTACAGGTACTCCCCCCCTGAGTCGGAGCGGAAAACACGAATAGAGACGGAGAACTGAGTACGAATCATGGTGGAGAAAGTAACATAAACCTGAAAAAACTCAGCACGAGAACGCAACATATATATCCAAGTGAAACGAGAAAAATCGTCAATAAATAAGACATAATAGCGGTGTCCACCCTTGGAGACAAAAGGAGCAGGCCCCCATACATCAGAATGGACTAACTCAAAAGGAGCAGAAGACCTAGACAGACTAGATTGATAGGGGAGTTGTAGCTGTTTTCCAAGCTTACAACCCGTACAAGAGTGAGTAGTGTCAACAGATACACGACCCAAAACACCCTGACGAACAAGAGTTGAAAGACGGGCGCCACTGGGATGACCAAGACGATGGTGCCACTGACGAAAGGAAACAGCGGGAAGACATAAAAGAGGAGTAGTTGGGGGCGGTGTGACTGATGGCAGACGAAGGTACTCAAGGAGATATACCCCACTATGGTGACGGCCAGCTCCAATGAGGGTCCCTGTAAGACGATCCTGCACATGACAAACAAACTCATCAAAAACAACAAGGTAACTACTAGAGGCAAGTTGGCTGGCAGAGATGAGGTTCATGGAGAGTTGAGGGATATAGGCAACATTAGGAATGTGGAACTTAGGGGTATGGAGAAGGCCACGACTGGTAATAGGAAGGGTGGTGCCATCAGCAATAATAACACGTTGGTCAGAGGAAACAGGCTGGCAGGCATGAAGATGGGTGGCATCATAGGTTATATGAAAAGAGGCTCCAGAGTCAAGTAACCACGAGGACGGAGAGATACCTGACGGGGCAGAGACCGCTGAGGGATCAGCTGAGGTAGAGGCCTGACCAACTGTGGCTGCATAGGTACTCGAGAATGGTGCCTGAAGACAGCTGTTGAGCTAGCTGTAGGAGCTGCTCAGAGAAAGAGGCTGTCGGAGGAGGCACATGCAGAACTGGAGCTGCACGCTGTTGGGTGTCATGAGAATGGATGTTCGGCTGGGAGCGCTGAAGCTTGCGACACTCAGACACTCTGTGGCCCAGTGCATGACAATAATGACAGCGAACAGACCGCCGTTGCACAGCATTGGGACCCTGGGAAGAGGGTCCCTGGGTAGGAAATGGAGCAGACGGTCGCGCAGGAGTACTGAGCCCTGGAGAAAGTGGCAGCGGATCCATTGAAGGTCGGACACAGTCGACAAGCGGGAGATCGAGCGGGAGAGCGGCGGAAGAGGGAAAACGATAGACGCAGCCGAACGCCGCAGTCGAACGCCGCAGTCGAACGGGAGGAAACGATCGACAAGTCGATCGCCGCAGTCGAGCGGGATCGATCAATCGATCGATGTCGGCGATCGACGCAGGAGGAAACGATCGACGCAGGAGGAAACGATCTGCGTCGATCGGTGTCGACGAGCGCTGCGGAAGAGGGATCGATCGAGTCGAACGAGCGGGGGAGAGGGACCGGGAGCGATCGGCGGCGCAGACGAGCGGGAGCGATCGGCGGCGCAGACGAGCGGGATCGATCGGGAGAGGTAAACCCTATCGCTCTGATACCATCTTAGAAAAAGGTATATTGCATAAGAATACTGACCCCTCTTGGGGTAATATATACAAGACCAAACAAACAAATAAGCCCATATACAAATACACAATATCTAACACCTACCTCCTCCAGCGAGTGTCCTGTGGATGAACCTCCTGTACGTTGCAACCCATATCGTGAGAGGCGACCTTCCGACCGCCTTAGTCTTGCTACCCTACCGATGGACCTACCTGCCCTTCTTGCTACTGTCTGCAGTACTCCAAAGCCGACTTCATACCGTGAGGCTGTCCAGATACTTGAGTGACAGATTGTTATGTCTGTTGAGTTGGAGGCGCTTGAGCACACTCGTACATAAGAGCTTGTTTCTCTTCCACCTGATGTTGTTCCTATTACTTACAAGTGGGTCTTTAAGGTCAAGACTCGCTTTGATGGTTCTGTGGAGAGGTACAAGGCTCGGCTTGTTGCTCGTGGTTTTCAGCAAGAGCAGGGAGAGATTATGACGAGACCTTTGCTCTAGTTGCTCACATTACCACAGTCCGAACTCTTATTGTTGTTGCAGTTGTTTGCTACTGGTCCCTATCACAGCTCGACGTGAAGAATGTCTTTCTTCACGGTGATCTTCAGCAGGAGGCATACATACTTCCTCCTCCGGGTCTATTCTCTCCTCCAGGCCTTGTCTGCCGCTTGAGGCGAGCTCTTTATGGGCTCAAGCAGGCGCCCCGTGCGTGGTTTGGATGTTTTAGTTCAGCCATTACAGTTGTCGGGTTCCAGCCATGTACACATGAAATAGCTCTGTTCATGCACTCTTCTCGTGGCCAGACCCTTTTGTTACTGTACGTGGATGATATGATTATTACTGGTGATGATCCTTCTCATGTGTTTTCATCAAGCATCATCTTCAGCGGCAGTTTCAGATGACCGACCTTGGACGGCTGAGCTACTTCTTGGGTCTTGAGGTCAGCTCTGCAGATCGCGGGTTTCATCTCTCTCAACAGTGTTACACATAAGATCTCCTTGCTCGGGTCGCTCTCTCTGACTCTTGCACAGTGGAAACTTCTATGAAGCTCCACCTTCAGCTACGTCCGGATGATGGGGTTCCACTCTCTGATCCTACTTGATACCGCCACCTCGTGGGGAGTCTCGTCTACCTCACCATTACTCGGCCCGACATTGCACATGTTGTTCATGTGCTAAGCCAGTTTGTTAGTGCGCCCACCTCTATGCATTATGGTCATATGTTGCAACTCCTGCGCTATCTCCGGACGACGACCTCTCGTGGTATTTTCTTCTCTAGCAGTAGTTCTCCACAACTATGTGCTTACTCCGACTTCATCTGGGCTAGTGATCCTACTGATCGTCGTTCTATTACTGGTTTCTGTCTATTCTTGGGTTCATCATTTATTGCATGGAAGTTCAAGAAACAGACTGATGTTTCTCATTCCAGCACAGAGGCTGAGCTTCGAGCCATGGCTACCACCGCTGAGGATATTATTTGGCTCCATTGGATTCTTGAGAACCTTGGTGTTTCTTCTCTTGATACCACTCCACTTTACTGTGATAACACTGGTGTCATTCAGATTACTTTAAACCCGGTGAAGCACTCTCTCTCCAAGCATATTGGGGTGGACACTTTCTTCCTACGTGAGCATTATGGTAGGGGCACTCTTGCTCGCTCCTTTATTCCTTACGAGCAACAGATTGTAGATTTGATGACAAAGTCACAAATGAGGACCCAGCATGCATATCTACTGTTCAAACTCTTGGCGTATGATCCCCCATAAGTTTGTGGGGGGGGAGAGGGGGTGTTAGATACGATGTTCTTTATATGTAGTTGTGTTAGTCTAAAGTCACCTTGGGTGTTAGGATCACTCTCCTTTGTACATATATATGTATTACGGTTGTTTCAAGTGTTAATACAGAAAACCATTTCTCCTATCAAGGATATCATGACTCCACAAATTTGTTCCATCTACTCTGATCCGGTTGCTTGCCAACCCTCAATCTAGATATTGCATATAAGGAAGTCTAGTCTTTGGGAGATGAACTTTTACAATATCATTTACTCTCTGTTGACATCGTCAATTAGCAGAAAAACTTCAAAGAAGTGTTGGTTTTTTGCTATCTGAATCGGTTACCAGACACCTATTAGAAAACTACTATTCCCATGGTGGAGGCTACAGTTACTCGAGGCTTCATGGAGGCTCATGTGGTGACTCTTATTCTTACTCCACCTTCAGGAAGCTTTACCCATGTATTGGCAGAAGATGTAACTATCACGCCCCCGACCCCGAAGCTTACAATTAACAAGGTGGGTACGCGGGGCATGATGATGGATTCTTATATCTGTAATCCACTTGTGTGAACCAGAGGGTCCCAATGATGACCAAAGAAGGCTCTGCTCTACATTGGGTGTGTTGGGCACGTCAGAACATTCTTGATCTCTCTTGGACTACATTTAAGAAAGAACTCATTTGCCACTATGACACTGGTCAGTTGGGGAAAGCATATGAACACATCAGCTATGTTTGTCAATCTAACTCCATCACGGCCTAACATTATGGAGTTCACCTAGTCACCGCGCAAGTGGCAGAACTTTCCCCGAATCATTATTGGGATACTTCCTCGCAGGTCTACAACCCCACATTTGAATGCACATTCGTGTCAATAATTCATCAACCCTATCCATAACTATAGAGCAAACTTACAACATTGACGAAGAACTCTATGCTGCCCCACCATCTCTCTCTTCCCGGCCACTTCCTACTGCTTTCTCATCCCAAACCCCAGTTATCACTCCATCGACTGGATCTATCACCTCCAACTGGACCTCAGTTACTTGCCCGCCACCACCCAAACCAATCGCTCCAGTAATAGTACCTCCACCACTCCAACCATGCCTTTATTTAAGTTGCATGAATATGTACTCCATAGCACAAAAATGCCCTCTCAAAGAACCACGCCTGTTGATATGTGTTAAAGATGATCACCCCAACTTCGAGAACTTAGATCCCCTTATGCCCGTGGATGGCCCCTTCAGGACATGACCTCGAGGGCAAGGACAATTTTCAAGATGAGAGTATTGATATGAATACAACTTTTTGAGCCCACGACCACCTCGATGAGTGTCACCATCTTAATATTCCGCGTGTTCTATTTATTATGTACCCTTAGTGTCCTTTTGGTAATATTCAATGTATGACCGTTGTTGCCTATATAAAGGGATGGAGGAGTGTCTTAGGGTCATCTTAGGATCTTTAAGGTTTGAACTCTCATTTGGAGAGGGGCTTCAAGAGATAACCAACCCTGAAAGCTAGGCGCGAGCATACCTCACGAGTTGTATTCATGCACTTTTACTTTAATAAAATATTGATATGACAGTCTGTGCTATCAGGTTGTCACTTCATCAAAGAAGAGATTATCAGTGGGCATGTACGCACTCCATTTGTCACTCTTGTAAGGAACTTGTGGGCATCTTCACTTAAACTCTTCCTAACTATTAGAAATTCTATATTAAAACATTTAATATATAATGTTTGATTGGAGTCTTGTTTGGTGTTTTGTGTTTGGTTCCTCATACTTGATGAAAAGCTTCAAAACCAAATGGAGGGAATCCAAATATTTGGAGGAAAACCTTTCATGAAGGAAAGGATGAACTTTTTAATCCCGCCTTGCATTTCTCTTCTCATGTAGGTGTAACATCCGTTAATTGACACAGAAATTTATTTAAATTGTAGGGTCGAGCCGCGACGAATTTTGATCGAGCCAGCGCGTTGTCGTGGTACGATATTAGTGGGGTCAAAAGGCCGCATTTATTTTTTTGGTGAATTATGATAGTCATATTTAGTGAGATGCATTTTATTTTAGTGACGCGCGCGGTGAAAATGGGTTGATTTTCAAAGGAATTAGATTGGGGTGCCAATAGCAATTCCCCCCCCCCCTCTATTCATGCGGTTATCAAAACCGCATAGCCCATGAAGTAAATCCCGCAAACTTCATGTTCTCACGGGTAAGAAAAAAACCGCAAGTCGTGCCTTTCATTCCGTCTCCCGCACGCAGCATCGCCAAGTCCGCGCCTCCCGCAAGCCCTAGTCGGCGGACGATCCTCCTCCAGAATCCCTCTCTGATTTCTCCTCCTTCCTCTACGAGCGCCGGTGGACATTCCTTTTCCTTCCTTGGTCGTGGAAGAGCCGGGTTCAACCCTAACCGGTGGTAGTGGAAACGATTTTGGTTCCGGTGAGTCGATTCCTCCCTTATCTCTTTTCCCTCATGGAGATCCTACAATTTGGAGATTAGACTAAACTAATTTTTGTTCCTAATGTCCTAAATAGGTTTTGGAGTTCGTGATCCTCCGCGGAATTTGGGTTGGGCGCTTTGAGAGCCTCAATCACTCCACGTAAAGGTAATATCTGAAGTTTAGCGCTTGAATTTTTGTAACCCTAGTTGTACAGAAATTTTCCACGGGAAAATCATAAAGGGAAAAAAATATGAAATTAGGACTGCCCTAAATTGCAGGACTTTGGTGGGGTCGGGGCAGCATTCTGAAGATCCCAAGCAGTAGGATTGCCTTCGGAAGAGAAAATGTCACCGCGCCGCGTGTACGAACGCCGCAGCACCACTGTAAGTAAATCTAAATCCTGTTAGTTAGACATAGAAAGAAATATATTTTTGTATACGCATGTGTAGGTTTTTGTACAAATAACATAATCATGCATAGAAAGATGTGGTGGTAGGAAAACGAACGCGGAATATGTGTAAAATGACGCCCTTCTCCAAGACCCAAGTAGTCAGATCATGAATAGTAATGTTAGGTACGAAACCTATACCCGTGTATGTAAGCTTGGAATTTGTCCAACCAAGGGCGTGAATGGCCCTTCTAGTCGACCATGAGATAGTCAAGGGTCACTCAGTAGTACATCAAAAGAGATGTCCCAAACAGAGTAGCATTTGACCAAAAAGGTCAGTAAGCACACTTAAGTCTTTTCATGCTTGGTAGAGGCGCACTACCTTCCTCATAGGGCATATGGTATCCTACGAGTAGCAGAGTCTTGTGAGTTGACTTCCCTTGAGACAGTTAGTAGATTCGAGACCGTGTCCACGCGACACTAGAACAATTGAGTTCGTCAGATGGTCTCGGGTCGTCAGTTTCAGATGCGCGTTAGGAGCTACTCTGCCTAGAGCCTTCCTAGTAGAGGTGCAGGTTAGAAGTCACCTAGAACTCAAGTATAGACCTGACGGGAGACAGTACGCCAGTTAGTGAACGTTAGGACTTGGATTAGTGAACTAAAAGTCGCAAACATAGAACATGTAGATGTTTTGACCAGGTAGTGTTCTGAAGGCATGCATAACATATAGCATAAATGTTTTAATGCACAAAACTATTTTCAAAAGGCATGCATTCATCATTCAAGAAAAAGTTAGTGTCACTAGGAGTTATTTTTCTTTACTCTGACCCCTCGTGGGCAATATTTTTACAGGTGACCCAGGTAGGAAATTACGTCTAGGATGAGCGTTGCTGGCGTCAGTTTGTAGTGTTTTTTCCATTCACTTTTTCCTTTACTTTCAGCATATACTGGTAGTTGTGGACAGTGTAACTTGTTAATATTTTATATATCTTGTATCAGACTTTTTATGATAGTGTAGATTTTCAGTCATTTCAATTCTATTCATGTGTAGTGGCTCTGTGATTCCAGATATCAGGTATATGGTTACCCTTAGTCTACATTCTTAGCTTCCGTTGTAAATTTTAAATTTTTAGTAGCTTTTACTTTATACCTGTTGCATACTAGTTTTAATACTGTTTCTTAGTTCTCTTTATATCGCTGACCCGGTCGAATGGCGGATTATTGTAAAACTGGGAAGGAGTGTTACAATAGGAGAGTATATAAATGAAGGCATGCATTCATATTTGTTCAAAGGAACATAAGGAGGAACTAAGAACCACACGCGCACGCGCGTGCGCCCGCACCGCACCGCACCGGATCCGGATTTGGGATTTGAGATTTGGGGAATAATTAAATAGAATTGTATTTTTTTGTACAAAATAGTTTTGACACTTTTGAACCCTAATTTTATTAAGTTGCTTCGAAAAGTACTAGACGTACCCGACTTGCATCGACTAGAGTTGCGTCAATAAGAACCTTGCGTCGACTTGCATCGATAAGATCTCGACGCATGCGTCGACTTGAGTAACGTCGATAAGGACTCGACGTGCATCGACAAGAACTCGACGCAACCTGCGTCGACTTCTTTTGCTTCGGTTTCACCTTTGTCGAAATGATCTTGACGCATGTGTTGGCTTCTCAGCCATATTACGTTACGTGTTCTTTTCTTTACACATTTTACGCCATTAAGATTTTATGTTAGAATTCCAACATTTCTCTGCTCAATAAAAACTTATCAATTATAAATGTTCTAATTTATTACGTGTTTATTTTTTTTACCATTTTGCGATGCTCCTATTTAGGAGAATTTTCTGATTCGTTTTAAGTGTTCTCTTTGAAAAACTGCTTTGGCTCTTGCTCGTTCTTACGACGATCTTTTGGTGATTTTTTTCTTGACGTTTGCTTCATCAAGTAAGAGTTCGGGTGTTTTGCGCTTCTTCGGTGTCCGTGCACATCGGAGTTTTGGGATCTAGTCGGGTGTTGTACCTTGGAGGAGTGAGCATCGGTTGTAAGCCTTGTCGGAGTGTGGTGCAACTTCTTTAGGGCAGTAATCACACGCTCTACTCAGGCTCGATTCTAAACTATATATATTATTTTGATTTCTTTTATTCTTCATCCCCTTATTTTTAAAGTTTTAATAATCTTGTTATTCAAGATCTGCTTTGTCATTATTATTAATTGTTTTCAAAACGAAAAAATATACATTACTTTGGAATATACATAATCATTATTCTTACACTAACTAATTTTCTACATATGTACCAAGTTGAGGATGGTAGATATATATGCTCCAATTTGAGAGGTAATTATAAAGTTAAGTGTATATATGTATGTTGTATTTGTGCCTCATATTGCATGTGAACTTTTGTATTGACCACTATATTTGTATATAGAGAGACGTAATTTTGTTAATGAATTCATCGGATTTTGTTGTTCTCAACAATTAATATTCAGTACTTTGAATTAATGTTATTCCAATAACTCTACAATAAGTAAACATAAGGTCTCAGAGGTGATTACGTTCCAAAAGAATATACATAATACAATGCAAAAATAACATTCTGTCATCATTTCACAAGAGAAGTTAATTGTATCACAAGTGTATTAAATTATCTTAATGATAGGAACAAAAAGGCTTGAGTATTGTTGATAGGAACAAAAATCTAGTTGGTACCTTGACATCTGATGAGAAATTTGTTATGGTTCTCTTAAAACCTCCCTTCATAAGCTGAAAGTTCATCCACCGAAGTAAAATTTTCTCTGGTGGTAAACTCATAAGCTCTTCTACATCCTGCATCCAAATGATTTATACTAATATAAATGATATGCGGCCTTGCCAATAGTTCAAACTAACTTAATTACTAAAACAAAACTATTATTTTACCCTAATTAATCAATGAGGGTGAAAGGACTTACGCTAGTATCTCCAACTAACTCTACCAGCTGGGGAGTTTTCTTGAGGTTAACATCAGCAAGAAGTTGTATCTATTGGTAGCAGTTCATAGAAACATGACAATATCCATTATCAAATAAATTTAAAGCAATAGATTTATAGAAAACTAAAGGTTTATTGCAGAAACATCTCAGCGATCAGAAAACTATACCTTAATGATTTGAGATATCAAGCCAAGTACAAGATGGGGCTGAGAAGATAATGTAAATTCAGTTATCAAAATAATGAAGACCGCACGAAAAATCAATGCAAATTTTTTTTTTTGAAACCAAAGGAATACTTATGAGCAATGCCAGAAATGATGATATAGTAGTTTGGTGCAGTTTTAAGTTCCATTTGTTTATAATAAAGGTCATGGATTATAATAACGTAGAAAATTTCTCTGCAGTGCAGGAGTTTGACTATGTATATTAATTTGTTCTTCTCTGAACTTTCATTTCTGAGAATTTCAAGTGCACTCCAATTCATAATGAGGAGGTGATCTGACATTTTTCTGACAGTAACATGAACTTAAAGAAGGCATGTAGTTAAATACTATGAAAATTAGTGGGTAACAAGGAGAAAAAAAATATGACTTATAGCCTATATGTACATTAGAGTTTAATTAGTATATCATAAGGTGTAGAGGTATAAAGATTATTAGGTTATTATTCATCTCATTAAAGGAGGTATATAAAAGAAGATAGAGAGCTAAAGCACAAAAATATTTAAGAGACTATTACATGAAACTTTATTTAATACCAATTACATAATGTTAGAAAAGACCGTGTAAAGGCTCATTTATGAGGCCCATTTATTTCGTGTATTTGTCCCACATCTTGGATTGGGATCTTCTCTTCTCCCTCTTCCTATATAAATGTATTCATACTTGTAATTATTCATTCAAGGAATATATACAAAGTTGGAGGTTTCTCTATTTCTACATGTTATCAGAGCCACCGGTCTCCCTCTAGCCGCCTGTCTGTTTGCAAACCGCCTGGTCACCCGGCTGACCACGCGGCTTGTTCTTTTTCTCTCCTGCCCAAGCCGCCGTCTCCGGCGACCTGTTCTTCTCTACCCGCTTTTCCTCCATCTTCCCCTCTGTTCTCACCTCCTCCTTCTCTTCCTCTCTCCCTCTTTTATAACCTTCTCTCACGTGGGATCCACTTTCTCTACCTTTTCTCTCATGCCCGGTCTTCTTCTCTGACCGTGCGGTCTTCCCGTCTCTTCCCGTTTCTCGCGGTTTCTTTCTTGCCGCTGCGGGTTCTCTCTTAACCGTGCGGTTTCTCTCTTTTCCCGCTTCTCGCGGTCTCTTTCTAGCCGCTGCGGGTTTCTCCCCTTGCCGCTGCGGTTTCTCTCTTAACCGTGCGGTCTTCCCGTCTTTGCCTCTCCCTTCTAATCGCAGCGCCCTGTCAAGTCGCTCGCGGTCTTTATTGCCAAGCCGCACCACTTCTCCTAGCTGCTGCGCCTTCTCCTAGCCGCTGCGCCTTCTCCTAGCTGCTGCGCCTTCTCCTAGCCGCTGCGCCTTCTCCTAGCCGCTGCACCTTCTCCTAGCCGCTGCGCCTTCTTCCCCGCGGCCTTCCATGCCAAGCCGCGCCTCTTCTCCAAACCGCCCGGCCATCCTTGTCAAGCTGCCCGGCTTCCTTCTTCTGCTAGCCGCGCAGCTTCCCTTCCTTCTTCTACTAACCGAGCAGCTTCCTTCTTCTCCAAGCCGCCCGGCCTACCTTGTCAAGCTGCCCGACCTCGTCTACTCGCCTCATGGCCTCCGACGCGTCTGCTGCTAATTCTGCTCCGCCAGCCCGTGAGGCTACTCCGGCTTCTGACCTTCGTGATGAACTACGAATTACTACCATCTCTCTGACTGGCAAACGCAATTTTGTCGAATGGGTTCACTATGTTCGTCGTGTCCTGCAGACGAAGGGTCTTCTCCACCACCTGACTCGGGCTACCCCTGTTGCTCCCTCTGATGATTGGCTTCGTGATGACGGTCGGGTCCAGTCTTGGCTTCTCAACTCTATGATACGGCCAAGGCGATGTGGGAGGAGCTCCACTCCTTTTACTCTGGGCAAAACAGTCTTCAGCACCTCTATGATATCATCTCCAACAGGTGCTCCCGGCGACATGATTTCCTTTGTTGCTCAGGCCAAGACCCTAGCCGAGGCATGGATTCAACATCAGCCTCCTACAACGGATCTTGCTACTCAACGGGCCCAGAAAGAGACGGTTACCATCGCGATGATGATGTCCCGCGTTCCGCCCCACCTGCATAGTGTTCGGGCTCAGATCCTCTCTTCCACGACGACTCTGTCACTGTCTGACATCTGCTCTATGCTACTTCGGGTTACGCCTCCTACGGAGGCCCCTTCCAGCTTTGCCCCTGCTCTTCTCAAACAGTCCCCGCGCGCCTGGTTTGAAAAATTCAGCAAGGTCGTCCGCGATATTGGCTTTACTCGGAGCTCGGCTGACTTCTCTCTCTTCACTCGACATCAGCCGACCGGAACTGTGATTCTACTTGTCTATGTTGACGATATCCTCATCACTGGAGACGATACTACAGGAATACAACATATAAAGCAATAGTTGAATTCCGCCTTTCAGACCAAAGATCTTGGTAACCTACGGTATTTTCTTGGGCTTGAGGTTGCACGACGGCCTGATGGTCTTGTATTATCCCAAAGGAAATATTGTATGGACCTCCTCCATGATGCTGGTTATTCGGGATGCAAACTTATGGATACTCCAATGGACGCTAATCACAGGCTCTCGGCTTATAGCTATGACTCCGATGAGCTGCTTACAAATCTGGAATACTACAGACGCCTTGTTGGGAAACTGATCTACCTTACAGTTACTCGACCAGACATCTCCTTTGTCGTAGGAGTCGTGAGTCGATTTATGCATGCCCCTAGGACATCTCATCTTCAAGCTGTCAAGCGCATTCTTCAGTATCTCAAGAACGCTCCAGGACAAGGGCTTGTGTACAAGCCATCCACATCACTATCCCTCGTTGCATACTCGGACGCTGACTATACAGGATCTGTTGATGATAGGCGCTCTACATCTGGCTTTTGTACCTACTTCGGTGGTCATCTCATAACCTGGCGCAGCAAGAAACAGAATGTGGTTGTTCGCTCTTCTGCTGAAGCTGAGTACCGGGTCATGGCTGCGGTAGTGTCCGAGTTAACATGGCTTGAGAGTCCTCTAGGAGATTTGGGTGTTCGTCTCTCATCACCGGCGACACTATTTTGTGATAGTCAAGCAGCAATACATATTGCCAAGAACCGGTATTTCACGAACGCACAAAGTATATTGAAGTTGACTGCCACTTTATTCGGGAAAAAGTACAGTCAAAGAAGATAGATCTGGAGCATGTTTCTGCTACAAATCAAGTTGCTGATATCCTGACCAAAGCTCTCTCGAGGTCATTATACTACCAATTTTTATCCAAGCTTGGCGCCTACGACTTGTACGCTCCAGCTTGCGGGGGAGTGTTAAAAAAGACCGTGTAAAGGCCCATTTATGAGGCCCATTTATCTCTTGTATTTGTCCCACATCTTGGATTGGGATATTCGCTTCTCCCTCTCTTCCTATATAAATGTATTCATACTTGTAATTATTCATTCAAGGAGTATATGCAAGGTTGAAGGTTTCTCTATTTCTACACATAACAATATATGAAAAATCAACATTTAATTTGTAGAGAAGAAGCCATAAATTGTATTTTCAAGTACGCATCAGGGGGGCATTTCGATAAATTATGTTTACGTCAAAATAGCATTGCTCAACTTAATCTATCAGGTCAAAGATCACATCTGGGACCCAATGTAGCTTATCCACTCTCTCTATGAATCCCAATATTACTAGAAGTTTTATGCAATACTAAACTATCAAGGACATGCGGGACTTGATTGATAAAAAATATTCTAGGAGGGATGTTGCTCATGTATATCGGCTGAACACTAAATCCATATGCATAGAAATTGGGACAATCATTGAAGATTAATATGAGAGACTGACTCAAAATTGGGAAGATATCGATCAATACTTTGAGGTGAGGATAATGTTTTACCTGAACAGGATGTGAAGGTAAGACATAAAGAACTAATTAGTTAGAGGAGGGTGTTTGAACTTCTTGATAGCCCATCTCTAGAGCTTAAATTTTAGAAAGTACAATGTTGGATGGGAACCTTTTTTTATTAATTTCAGATTGCACACGCACTACCTTTTATCTTAGCTCATGATAGATTTACTATATACTGATCCAAAATGGGTACTAGTATGAATTAACCAAAGATGAGTGACTCCTAGATGAAAAAATTGTTATGAACATGAATTTTTGGGGTTATGCCATTATTGTGTAGCCTACATTTCACCCTTGTGATTGGAGCCTTCCCCGGGCCCTCACTACGCGGGGATGCTTTGTGCACTAGGCTGCCCTTTTTATATCATCATTTTGTACGAAACATTTCACCAAGAGTGTAACAGGAAAATTTGTTGCTAAGTTTCAGTTTGCACATGCACTACCTTTTATCTTGGGATTTTGAGAGGTCAGTGTTAGTCAATGTCGAAAATATATATCATGAGAAAAGCAACAAATTGGCATCACTCTTGGAATACGAAAGATTGCCCACTATCAAATACCACTGCTCCTCCCACTATTGTTCCTATCTAGGAAGATAGTACTATGTAAACTATTGATTCAGGGACATCTAATTATATAGTGGGCCAATCTAGTCATATCACCTCGATTACTCCAACAACTGAGAGTGTTAAAGTTGTTGATGGATCTTATATGGTTTAGTCATTAGTAAAAAGATTGTTTGCCTTTGATCATAGTGTTATGGGTTGTTATGGGTCTCGAGCATCGAGCCCTTTTATCTTTATCAGATACCATACCACTGCTCCTCCCACTATTGATTCAGGGACATTTAATTATATAGTAGGCCAATCTAGTCATATCACCTCAATTACTCCAACGACTGAGTGTTAAAGTTGTTGATAGATCTTATATGTTTGTCATTAGTAAAAAGATTGTTTGCCTTTGATCATAGTGTTATGGGTTGTTATGGGTCTCGAGCATCGAGCCCCTTTATCTTTATTATTATGTTTGTCTTATTAGGTGAGTGTTAGGAGTGAGTGTCATTATTATCTTGTAGCTTATATAAATGCATGAACATTGTATGCATGGTATGAATGAATGAAGTTCTAGTTCTTGTTCCCTTTATTTTGAGATTATGGTGGCTCTCTCCTCTAACGAGCAACCCCGCCTAGGCAGTCGCGGTTCCGGCTCCACAGTATCCTCCACTACCGCCATCTTCTCCATCACTGATCATTACTCCGACAACTATTCCGGCGAGTTACCGTTGTTACGAAAGTTGGTCCGTAACAACTTGGTATCAGAGTCAGGTGTCCTCTTCCGCCAAGCACGTCGACACCTTCTGCCAGTCCATTCCAACTGTCGGCATCCACCGCAACTTCAGTCGTCACTGAAGCCCTCTTCTACATGCACCATTACCTTCCCCCAAATAGACTGAACCGCCAACAAACCTCCTGCACCCTAGTCTGCTTTCCGCAGGACTGGACAGCCTCCTCCAGACGCAACTGCCCTCCATCCTCGATCAGCTTCCTCGACCAGACTAGGCTTAGACGATGCCCTACCCAGTAACGATCCTCCGCGCTCGCTCTACAACCCAACCCAGCGGCTCCTATTTTTGCGTCTGCTTCGTCTCCCGCAGGGAGAACAAGCGTTGGTCTCTCCATCCCGGTGTCTGCGCCATCTTTCCGCAAACTGAACTGGCCGACAACCACTGCCTACGCCTCCACGCGGGATCTTCTTGAATCGCACCTGCCTGTTAGAAGTTTCAAGCCCCCTGCCCTATTTTTTTGATCCCTGTGCCAGTAAAAGCCAGCAGACAGCCTTCGGCGCTGCATCTCCGGCGCACTACTTTTCTGCCCTCTCCACGGTCCTCTGTGGGCCCGTTTTATTTTTTTAGGCAACTGCCAGTCGGCCCACCACATCAAACATTTAATTTCTTTTTAGTTGCTACCAGCCGGTCCCTCCCCACCCCCAATTAATTTATCTTTCGCAGCTAGTACGCATCATACCTATTTACATTGTACTTCCACCAACAGCTTTCATTCCTTTTCTCTCGTCCACCACCAACCCCATTTCGAGTTCTTTTAGTTCTCACTATTGGACGGCGACAGGCCTCCCGGGGCAACTCACAATCCGCTGCTTCGGAGTACTTTAGTCGCCTCATCACTCGTTCTCTCTATCGTTCTACTTTCGCCCACACAATGACCGACGCCTCAGATTTCATGGCGGCTCTCCAAGATTTCAGGACCTCTATTGAGACTCGTTTTTGAGACGCTGAAATACGCCATTTGGACACTGAAACACGCCATCGGGACGAAATGGCTTCCCTCACCCTCAAGCTTAATGAGCTAACTGTCACACTTCCCATGATCACCACTCCGCCTACGGATCACGCCAGCAGCAGTCAGGCGGCTCCGCCGCATATCCGACGAACCACCAGTCTTCCTCCGGCAAGACGTGCTATATGCAACCGCGCTACACTAAGTTGGACTTCCCCACCTTTGATGGCAAAACTAATCCATTGATCTGGCTTAACAAGTGCGAGCAATTCTTTGGCCACCAACAAACTCTGGCCGCTGATCGAGTTCCTCTAGCCTTTTTCCACCTACTTGACTCAGCTCTGCTTTGGGTCACTCGTTTCCTCACCAACCAACCAGGCCTGACATGGGATGACTTCAAGCGGTATTGCAACTTGCGTTTCGGCCCTCCCATCCACAGCAACCCCCTTGGTGCTCTTACCATACTCCATCAAACGGACACAGTGGATGATTACTTGGAACAGTTTCAGCTCCTACAGGCACACGTCACGCTTCCTCTAACAATGCAAGTCGCCATCTTCACAGTCGGACTTCAAGATCGCCTATAAATGGACGTCAAATTTGAGGCTCCTCTAGACTTAGTAACTGCTATGAGTCTAGCTAGGTTATGCGATCGTCGCCTCCAGTTGGCCCGGGAGGCCTACTTGTCCACTGACATCGACACTCAACAAGGATGTCTCGAGGGTCCTCCCGCCCCGCCGGTCCGCTGCTTATCATGGACCGAGATGTTGGATCGTCGCGCTCAGGGTTTATGTTTTAATTGCGACGAGCAGTACACCCGCGGGCATCGATGCAACAAGCCTTTTTACCTGCACGTCGACGATTCAGACGTGAAGGGCATCGAGTAACGGTTCCGCCACTAGGAAGACCTCGTTCGAGCTTGGGGACAAGCTCGATTTGAAGGGTGATGAGATGTTATGGGTTGTTTTGGGTCTCGAGCACCGAGCCCTTTTATCTTTTTATTATTATATCTTTATGTCTTGTTAGGTGAGTGTTAGGAGTGTGACTGTCATTATTATCTTGTAGTCTATATAAAGGCATGAGCATTGTATGCATGGCATGAATGAATGAAGTTCTAGTTCTTGTTCCCCTTATTATGAGATTTTGGCGGCTCTCTCCTCTAATGAGCAACCCCGCCTAGGCAGCCTCGGTTCCGGCTCCACGGCATCATCCACCGCCGCCATCTTCCCCGCCACCGCTCATTACTCCGGCCACTATTCCAGCGAGTTACCGTTGTTATTGAAGTTGGCCAGTAACACAGATTAACTCATTAACCTTGACTTTGCTATTTATGTGCTTCATTTCCTATCATTCTCTCAACTGTTGTTATGTGACTAACTCAATTGTAGTATTACATACTTTTCTTATGGTGTGTTTCAGAACCTAGAGAGCAAGAAGATGATTATTAGTGGAATTGAGATAGAAGGAGATTATATGATAAGATAAAAGTGTTAAGTTTCAAGGGCATCCAATGTGCAATGAAATACATGAAACCTCACAATACCCATGCAAAACAAACGAATCAACAAATCTAAGTGTTACTAGTAACAAAACAGTGAAACTTATTTCATTTCGGAGGTTTGTCAAAGACCGAAAACAAAAATATGCTTGTGTCTCTATCAATATCCACAAAAATACCTATTACTCCGACACAATCCTTCCAACGGCCTCACAAAAGGAAGAAGATAGCTGACTCTCACACGAAGTGATAGCTTCCTCTCTTTTGGAGAGTCTTTCAGTCTTTCATTCTCTTGCAGTTCCTCTCTTAGAAACTAGTTCTCAGAGTTTCCAAAAACGATAAGGCCGCTTTGGAAAATGTAGGCATTTAATCTCATGAGAGAGGAGTTTCAAAAACTCTAAATGAAGACTTATGATCCGTTGACAAAATAAAAGCATTATATCACTATAATACGAGGACTCATCTTATATACAGTAGTAGTATTACAAAGATATATTAATATTAACTCTAACAATTTCCCTCAAATTTGGTATGCTATATTTATCATACCCAACTTGCCAATAAAACAATGAAAACATTCACCCTCAGACACTGTGAGAATATCAACTAATTGTCTCACTGAAGGAATTAATGGAGTACAAATAATCTTCTCAATATTCTCTTTGATAAAGCATTTGTCCACCTCAATATGTTTGGTATAATCATGTTGAACAAGATTGTAGGAAATACTGATTGCATCTTTGTTGTCAAAATACAACCAGATGGGAGTAGCCTAGAGGTGTCCTAAAAAACCGGGCCCACCGGGCCGGGCCGGCCCGGCCCGGTGAAAAGCCCGACAGGCCCGGTCCCGGGCCAAGCCCGCCTCGGGCCCAGGCCGGGCCATGGGGCCCTTCCGGGCCCCATTGTAGGGCAAATGCCCGGCCCGGTGCCCGGCCCGGGCCGGGCCGGGCAAAGCCCGGTTACCGGGCTTAGCCCGGGCCTGGAAAAGCCCGGGCTGGCTCTTACAGCCGTTGAGCCGGTGGCTGCCAGCATGCCACATGGGCATGCTGGCAGCCATTATTTTATTAAAAAAATAAAATAATTTTTTTTTTTTAAATCTATAAACCCCCCCCCCCTCCTTCTTTCCCTCTTCTACCCCCTCATCCCCCACCCCCTCTCTCTCTCTAATCTCTATTCTCTCGAATATGTCGTCAACGCAGGCGTCTTTTTCTTCATCCGTCGCTCACGAAGTGTTGGAGCACAAGCGTACGGCGCCGGTTTGGGAATATTTCGACTTAGTGCAAGTCGGCGCGGAGCAAAAGGCGAGGTGCAAACAATGCTCGAAATTACTTTCGATCGCTGTCAACTCGACACTCGCAATACACGTTAAGTCTTGCGCAGCCAAACAAGCTCCTCCCGAGTCGACCCAGGCGCAATTATCGGCATCCGGACAAATCTGGACGTACGATCAAGGTCGGCAGCGGGAGCTGCAGGTGAAGAACATCATCAGACGTGGGTTGCCGTTCAGCCACTACGACAACGAAGAAGAAACCGAGTACATCCACTAAGGGATACAACCCAAATATCACCAAGTAAGTCGATCTTCAATTAGGCGCGACGCACTTAAATATTATTTAGAAGCAAAACAAATTTTAATTAATTTTTTGAAAAATTTGAGGGTCGAGTGAGTTTAACGAGCGACGTTTGGACAAGTAGTATAAAATTAAGATTATCGTATATGTCTATAACGTGTCACTTGATCGATCCTGTTTCCTGGGATCTAAATAAGCGAATAATTTGTTTTGAAAGTTTTGAAGTCCCGCACACCGGTGAGGCGATTTATCAAATAATTTCAAAATGTGTGCGCGAATTTAAAATAAAAGAAAAAATTATGAGTATTTCTTTCGATAACGACACAAATAATACCACCTCAATTGAGTGGTTAAAACGTGATTTGAAACCTATGTTAAACGGCGCTTTTTTTCATACTCGTTGTGCGTGTCACGTTTTAAATTTAGAAGTACAAGATAGTTTGTCGTATATGGAACCATACACTAATAAAATACGTTTAATGTTATAATTTATTTATTGTTCTAAACAACGACGTCAAGATTTTAAAAAATTCGTAACCGGGCAAGGTCAAAAATTTTTGAAACCTCTATTTGACATGTCAATTAGATGGAACTCTACGTATATAATGTTAAAACGAGCGATTCGCCAAAAATACTACTAATGGAATTTTATACTTTGTTAGGTCAACATGAATTAACGGAGTCCGATTGGACAATTTTAGAACATTACATGGATTTATTAGAAGTTTTTTATACTGCGACAAATAGTTTATCGGGCGTATATTATCCTACTAGCCCGCTAGTTATTGAAAATATTGTTAATATTTCACAAAAACTAAATTATTTTAAACAACACGCCGGATGGAGCAAATTAATAGAAATAATGGAAAGAAAATTTTTAAAATATTATACAGAAATCCCAGTTATGTTTTCATGCGCCGCCGCTTTGAATCCTCTTTTCGGCGTAGACGGCGTAGAAAATTTTATTGAAGAAATAAATAACAATATAAGCATAAATCAAGTGATTCAGATTTAGATAATCTGAGTATTTTAAATTTTAACACTATTTTTACTGAATGTTATAATTATTACGATAATTTATACGGATCGCGGCCCCGAGAGGATGTGTCGCAACCAAAAACATCTAGTAGTTTTAAAAATAAAATGTTAGAGTTAGCATCTACGAAAAAAGCGCGCACAACATCTAGTAGTTTAAATGAATTAGGGTTTTACACAAAAACACAATTTCGTGATTTTATGTTCACGGACGAATTAGAAAATTTCGATATTTTAAAATGTTGGAAAGGTAAAGTAAATATCTATCCTATTATGGCATATATGGCCCGAGATTTACTAACGATCCAAGCTAGCACGGTAGCTTCGGAGTCTGCTTTTTCTCTTAGTGGCAGGGTTTTGAACGAGCGGAGAAGTCGACTAAGCGAAGAATCGCTCGAGATCTGCATATGCTACAAGAACCACCTGAATGCGATGAAGAGGAAGCAGCATATTTCAGCGATCGAGGATAGCTCGTCGGACATGGAAGACGAGATGGACGCGATCAACTTAAACTAGACAACTTCTTGTATTTTTGTCATTTGTAATTTTGTAATTTTTAATAATTTAGAATTTTTGTCATTTGTAATTTTTAATAATTTAGAATTTCCAAATTTTTGTATATTTGCACATTTCTAAATTTGTATAATTTCGTTACATTAATAAAAATTTTATTTTTCAATATTGCGATGTTGTGTTTTTTTATTTTTTTTTGTAAATCAAAAACTTGATTTTTTTTATTTTTTTTTAAATCAAAACTTGATTTTTTTTTTATGAATTAAAAAAAACAATTTTTAAAAAAAAATAACCGGGCCAGGCTTAGCCTGGGCCCAGCCCGGGCCGGCCTGGGGGGCCTTACCAGGCCCCCCCCAGGGAGTATAGCCCGGCCCGACCCGGTTACATTGTTAGGCCCGGCCCGGATCCGGTTCGGAAAATCCCGGGCCCTGCAGGCCCGGGCCAAGCCCGGGCCCGCCGGGCTTTATGCACACCACTGGAGTAGCCTCGCTTAGTCTTAGATCACACATAAGGGAGCGTAACCACAATCATTCACACATGTCAAGTGTCATAGCTCTAATTTCAGCTTCTGCACTAGACTTTGAGACAACGGGTTGTCTTTTACTTCTCCAAGTAACCAGGTTCTCACCAATAAATGAGCAATACCCAAATGTAGATTGTCTGTCTTCAACGGATTCAATCCAATCAGCGTCAGTATAAATTTCAATTTTCAATTTTGTATTAGGAGTGAAGTGGATGCCTCATCCTGGTGAGGTCTTCAAATACCTCAAGATTCTATGAGCAACATAAAGATATCTCGTCTCTGGGAATATATATATTGTTCGCTAACAATTCCAATGACATAAGTTGTGTCAAAGCGAGTATGAGATATGAATATTAGCTGCCCAAAAAGATGTTGGTAACCAGTATCATTTTCAATAGGATCCTCATAATGCCTTCTAAGACTCTGGTTGGCCTCCATAGGAGTATCAGCGGGTCTATACCCACTCATTTCAGATTATTCTAATAAATCAAGGATATATTTTCTCTGAGAAATGAAAATACCCCGTTTAGATCTAGTAATTTCAATCCCCATAAAATACCTAAGTTTTCCTAAATATTGTACTTCAAACTCCTACGCCAAATTCGCCTTTAAAACTTTCATTTCTTCAACATCATCTCTTATTATGACGATGTCATCAACATAGACAATGAGAGACGTTAATATGTTCCTTTTTTTGATATACAAAGTATAATCAGCGTGACTTTGTCAGTATCTAAGAAAAGTCATGACTTTTTGAAAATGATCAAACCAAGCCCTAGGAGATTTCTTCATACCGTAAAGAGTTTTGTTAAGCTTGCACTTTTGATGCCCAAGAATCTTTTGCCATGAGGATGGAATAGAAGCAGATACAAGAGAAGATACAAAGACTCTATATGAAGGAATTAGAGTCAGTGAGTCACATAAAAAACATAATGAGATAATCGATGTTGGGTGCAAGATATGATACTTTTACTTAGGTCAATGGGAAGTTCAGAGGAATTTGCTAATGAATTCGGCATTGATTGGAAGCATGAGATAAGCTTGTGTGTTAGGACCTTTACATCATCTGTGTACACCTGTAATTTTGGTTCTTTATGAGGAAGCTCCCCAGATTTGGAGTCTCGTCATGATCTGAGTATGTGGAAGTGGAGGAATGGAATATGGAGGGAACGTGAAGGGTACAGTAGGGAAGCTAACTTATTTTGTAGGTGTAGACTCCCCCTAGTGTGATATCACATAATAAGGCTCGGATTCATGAAATGTAATATTCGTAATGACAGATCCTCTTGGTTGGAGGGTGATAACATTTACACCCTTTCTGAGTGTAACACCCCGTTTTTTAATATTGGCATCGGGGTTGATCCCATAACATTGAGTTGCAGCTGGTAGATGTTGTAGAGACTAAACAGGAAGCCTTTCAAGTCTACAAGGCCTGATACACGCCCATATATAGGAGATGTGCACAGAAAACCGGAAGAGGCCAGGAAGATTTCCCTCTAGAAGAGGAGAAATCGGTGATCCTTGACCGACTCGGTTCGATCAATGATCGTTGACCATTGGGTTTGTTGGATCCCTAATTTGGATTTGGGCTAAGGTTCACTATTAGGATGTTTTGACCCACCTTGTATAGCCAGGGTCAAGTTTGTCAGTCCTAGAGTTTAGGCTAGTCTTTAGAATCAAGCTTCATGGACCAGCCTGCAGTGGACTTTAGAAGACTCAGACTTAGAAGAATTTAGAGTTCAGATTATTAGTTCGAAGTTCTTCGAACTCAGCTCGACGATCGTCGATCTCGGATCGACGAACTCAGAGTTCTTTCTCTGAGTTGAGCTCGACGATATTCGAGCTCAGGTCGACGATTTCTTCCATCAAGACAGATTCTCTGATCGACGAACTTGGAGCTCAGAATTAGCAAGATATTTCCAGATTGATGTTCGCTGAGCTCAGGTCGACGAAGACGATTTCTCAGCGCGACGAACTTTGAGTTCAGGTCGACGAAATCTGTTTTGAGGTCGACGAAATCTGTAAGTTCAGTATTTCCTTCTCTGCAGTTCATTTCCAGATTGACCAATGCTGATTTAATATATTGTTGCTTATATTGCTCTGAGTAATTAAATGCATATATTCTTATGAATATAGTCGTTCATTGGCAGCATTACTTACTGGATTTCACAGAGTAAAAATTCGGCTTAATAACTGGGACAGTTGAGGAATCAAATTAATGTCCTTCTAGCCGTTTGTCCAAGTTCCAAGAATTCAGCAGTCAATCAAGGAGTAAAATTCAAATTCAGAAGAGATACAAAAAAGAATGATTTGCGATCAACGACACAAAAAAAGAGAAAACGAGAAGTTAGAGAATCTACTAAGTCATACGGGCAAACACAGAAAGTTTTTGGAGTCTGAAAATTCATTCTGTCTTCATCATCAGCAAATCTTCTTCAAGCTTTCAAGAGACATCGAATACAATTAGTCTAAAAAGTTTGTTGGAGATCAACATCAATCTGAAGACCTACACCCTGAAACAAAGCTTCCTTTTTTTCCTGAACTACTCTACATCTCAGGGGGAGCTTTGACAACAAAGATCCATTTTTATCTTCTCTATTGTTTAGAGAAAAAAAGAAGACATCATCAACTTTTATTTCACTGTATAAAGGGTTTATAACTCCCTTCAAAAGTTTATTGTTGTTTTTTTGGCACCTGATCAAAAGTCTAAAGGGTTGTGAGATCTCCCTGCAAATAAATCTTATGGTGACAGGGCATCTGAGAAAAACTTGTGGTGACAGTCACCTAATCAAAACCTGCTAGTGGATTCCTACCAGGGTGGTAAAAGAGTGGATGTACCCAGTTTGGGGAACCACTATAAAATTTCTTATGTTGTCTGGTTGTCCCTTTTCTTTTTGTACTGTGATATGATAGTTTAGATTTAATCTCTTTACATAATATTTGTTATAACCTATTTTACAGCTAAATCATATAAATCTGTAAAAAAAAATTAAAGCTCTATTCACCCCCCCCCCTCTAGAGCTAATTAGATCTATCCCCTTGACTTTCAATTGGTGTCAAAAGATTATCAGTTGCCTCAGTCACTTTCAATTGGTATTAGAGATTTACCATTTCTTTCAGGGTTTAATGTAACAACCTGGTTTTTATGTTATTATTATAATAAAGTAACAGTAATAATAATAACTATAAAAATAACCTAAATCCCCCCCCCCCCCCGAAATTATAAACATAAACCCGGTCAGCCCTCTCCCGATCCCACAAACCCGCTCCCGCTCCCGATTTCGGCTCCCCCTCCTGTGCCGACCCCCGACTTCGCCTCCCCCTCCTGCACCGACCCCCAATTCCGCCTCCCTGCTCGTCGCCGACCACTCCAGCCCCGTCTCCTGCTCCATGCGCCGACTACTTCAACCTCGTCTTCCTCCCGTATGTCCCCTTCTCTGGACGACAAACTCGCCTCCTCCGGCTCCTCCCTTCATGGCCTCTGCCTGTTCTGCCTTGGACGACCAGAAATTCTCCTCCCCAAGCCGTGGCAGCCTTCTCTCCTAGGGAAGCAACCTCAGTCTCGCCTCCTCTTCTTCCGGCAAGCGGCTCTCGCTACTCTTTGGTCGAGATTTGTGGCAAGGAACAGTTAGGGTTTACTCTCCTCTCTTCATTGGGCTCGGATTTGATTCCTATTGCTAAGGGTTTCCTCTTTCCCCTCTTTTTCTTCTTTCCTTGAATTTATTTTGGAACTTGTGTGCTCCAATTTCGTTCAACTTGTGATTCATGAGTTTTCCCCTCTCGTTTTTGTCTAACCGTGTTGTGTTTTCGATTTCCGGCATAGCTTCGCGACTGAAGTGATGGAATCTCTCCAAACCTCTCTTCGAATTAGGGTTTTTGTAACCCAAGTGTCGTCAAGTCTCCGTCTCTGCATGGTGTATCATCTCCCCTCACTTATGAGGGAGGTAAATTGCTAACTCTCGTGTGCTTTAAGTTTTATAAGTACGTCCCCAGGTTAGCGCAATTTTCTGTCTTGTCGTATATTAGTTGTGATTGTTCTTGAACAGGTTTGCTTGGGGCCTTTATTTGTTGCTTGCGTCGCTTAGCTGCCGCCGCCAATTTCGGCTCATTTAAGGCAAGAAGAGATCATTTCTCTCTTGCAAACATTGAACTTAATTGTTTTATCTGATCTTATGTTTATATAAATCAGCTCTCGATAGCTTTTTCCGTCAGATAAATTTAGACATCGAATACTTTATTGGATTTGTTACTAGTTTGAGGTTCACGCAATAGGATTAGTATGAGTTGTGAATGTAAATGCTGATATTTGAATAATTGGAAGACGAGTCAGTGAATGATAGTTAATTGGATATTCAATTTGAGGATTTGCATCTCGTTTGATGAATAATTTGATGACAGTAAGCTTGAGAACGAGCTTTAATAGATTTGAATGATCATTGTTAAGGCTCCTGGTTAGGGATTTAAAGATGGTTGGGCTATGCCACGCTCGTACCGTACACCCATTTGAATTGGAAAATCACACTTGTAACGATTTATGAATAACAAATATAAGTTTGGTGCTTCTATATCATGCTCTGTAGTGAACGAGTGTTTTTTTCTTGGAAGATAACTGTGCCCTAGAATCTGTTTAACCTAGGCGAGTTCTCGATATCTCCGATCCGACACCTGTCAAATTACCTTTGTAATTTACTAGACAAATCTTCTTGATATTTTGACCTTGACCTCTCGAACCCGCGAGGCTTTAACTCACTGTTTGGTTCCTTCTGTGTCCTCGAATTTGATTTTCGTATATCTGTCCAAGTACAACCTATTCTTAGTCTGATCGCTCAATTTAAGTATTTTCGCTTTCGTTAAAAACCATCTTAAGTATGAAGTTCGAAAATAAATCTGTAGTTGTAAGAAAATCCTTGAACTGTAGTGTCTAACTGGGCATCTGTCTACTGTCATGATCACGGCAAGCAGGATTACTTTTCCGACAAGACTTGCACGCAAATCTGATCGTGAAACCATGGGCGCTCGCTATAACACCTACACCCTTCATTGATCACGGCTTACAACATATTACATGAATAATATTAGGATATGCTCCAGAGTAGTCTAATAAAACTAACTTGCTCTGTTTAGCTCTTTTGTTTGTTGGTCATTGAATAGTTTGCTTCAAGAGATACTGGTACACTCATGCTTTTCTGCTTATGTTACTGTTATATACTTTACTCTGTTCACCCTATTTACTTCAACGTTTTGAGATTTTTTTCTTTGTGTTTTGGAATTGCCTTAGCTTTTGTGTCAATGCCGTCAGGTTCCTGAGCCCGATCGGCATCAAGCTTCTGCTTTCCGATGATTGATTTTCTAGCCGTGTCAGGTTTGATGTTTTTGATTCATTTCTTTTAATATCAGATGTTTTCTTTATGTGATAATTATGAACAGTAATACATGGACAACTGCTAGGCTATTAAATATTATGTACTAGAATTTGAAATTAATGCATGTGCACCCTCTTTTTAATCATAATTGCATGAAAATTATAGTAGTGGCATGTAAACCATGATTTTACAAAAATTGCATGTACACTTAAAACTCTCACTATTTTAAATCTCTAAAATCTTCCGCAATAACAAAACAACATGTTTTCTCCAAAAATAACTACTTTTAAACTATTTTCAGCATTCTCTGCATCCGCCTTAGCAGGCATGGATTTCTTTCCGCCCATGCCTGTGGCATCACGGCCCGCCCGAAGCAAACTCTGACTTATGTCGTGACGGGTCGTGACATCTAATCTGTGATCGATGATCGTTGACTACTAGGACCGATCGACAATCGGCGACGGAGAGGCCAATCAACAATCGTCCATCGAGAGGAAGCAGATCAATGATCGTCTGCCAGGCGAGCCGATCAACGATCGTTGAGTGAACTAGGGCCGACCATTGAGAGATTGAGAAGCTAAAATGCGACGAGTCCAGTAAAATAAAATAAAGTGTTACACTTGATTGCGACTGTGGATCCAAGGGAAAGTTAATCAAACGGCTAAGAACCCTTCCTGAGACCGTCTTAGGTCGGAATGGGGGAAACAAAACTCTCTTTCCATCTTTCTAGAGACTAAGAGCAAGAGGCGGAGGGAGAAAGACCTAGTTTGGGCGATCTTGCTGCTGAAGTAGAGTGGGAGCGTCAAACAACATTTTAGTTTCAAATCCATGGAGGAATCCTCATCTTGATCTCATCTACCCATTATGGCATCGAAGAGAGCTCCAAGGATAACGACTCTTCTCACCGGTCATAACATCGATGAATGCACATGTCCTTTTTGATTTCATGCACAGGAAAATTCATCTACTAATTAGCGTAGAGCATGACTTGCTTTGGTTGGTTAAAACCTCGAGTCGTGGACTTGTGATATCTGCATGAATGTATTAGAAAAGCCAACATGCGAGTTCTGATTAGGCGTGATATGTGAAGTCTACCCATGGCCATAGGCCCGAATTGGAGATGATGCATATAGATTTCTCTAGATGGCATACCGAAAATTGACTACGAAGTTAACGGCGTGTGTTGTAATTGTTAGTAAGTGAATTCGGGGATACCACGGTTTGTGTAGAACGTGTTGTCGTTCATTAGACGTGAAGAGACTAGAGAATGGTTAAAGATGATTAAATTGATTGTTTATTGAATGTGTGCTTCTGTACAATGTTTGTGATGATGGAGATGGTTATATCTCCTTGCTCGGCATTCAATGGTGAGGTGCACCTAGTGTAACGTCCCGGTCTACTATGGGTACGCTACAGTCTGCAGACTAGTGAGCCTAACCAATCTCTACGGATCTGATAGACCGCAGCCGCTAATTCCATTGGCAGGTTGCTGTACTTTTTATGTAACATCTCGGTCTACTGTGGATGTGCTACAAATTTGTGGACTAGAGGCCCCAACCCATCTCCACGGATCCGATTGGCCACAGGCGCTAATTCCAATGACGGGTTATTGAGGTTGAGGCTTGAACTCCAAACCTCCTATATAAGAGAGCTCTAAACTGGTTCTCATTACAAACTGAGTTGCATCCTGCCATTGAAATTAGCAAGAAGGTCTGTGGTTCAAGCTCCAGCCTCAACAACCCGCCATTGGAATTAGCGGTTGCGATCAATCAGATCTGTGGAGATGAGTTAGGATCACTAGTCTGCAGACTTGTAGCACAACTACAATAGACCAGGGCATTACCTAAAAAGTACAGCTCAATTGGTGACGAGTACCAGTTTAGTGCTCCCTTATCTAAAAGGTCTGCGGTTCAAGCCCTAGCCTCAATAACTTGTCATTCCAATGACGGGATATTGAGGCTGGGGCCTGAACCCCATACCTCTTAGATAAGAGAGCTCTAAATTGGTCCTCATCACAAATTGAGTTGCAGTCCGCCATTAAAATTAGCTAGTAGGTCTGGGGTTCAAGCCTCAGTCTCAACAACCCATCATTAGAATTAGCGGTTCGACCAATCAGAACTGTGGAGATGGGTTAGGGTCACTGGTCTACAGACTTGTAGCACACCTACAATAGACCGGGGCATTTCATAAAAAGTACAGCTCGGTTGGTGATGAGGTCCAATTTAGAGTTCCCTTATCTAAGAGGTCTGGGGTTCATGCCCTAGCCTCAATAACCCACCATTCCAATGACGGATTATTGAGACTAAGGCTTGAACCCCAGATCTCCTAGATGAGAGAGCTCTAAACTGGTCCTCATCGTAAATTGAGTTGCAGCCCGCCATTAAAATTAGCTAGGAGGTCTGGGGTTCAAACCACAGCCTCAACACCGCCATTGGAATTAGCAGTTGCGGCCAATTAGATCCGTGGAGATGGGTTAGAGTCACTAGTCTGTAGACTTGTAGCGCACCTACAATAGACCGAGCGTTACATAAAAAAGTGCAACTTAATTGGTGATAAAGACTAGTTTAGAGCTCCCTTATCTAAGAGGTTTGGGGTTCAAGCCCTAGCCTCAATAACCCGCCATTGGAATTAGCAGCTGCAATTAATTAGATTTGTGTAGATGGGTTGGGGTCACTGGTCTGCAAACCTATAATGCACTCATAGTAGACTAGGGTGTTACATTTAGACTTCCCGCCAAAAGTAGAGATGACTCTATATCTCCCTATCGTAACGTACACAACATTCGATGGTGAGATGTACCTAGAACTCCAGCCAAGAGGTGAGATGATCTTATACCTTCCGATAATGTACTTGGTATTTGGCAGTGAGATGAACTTAGACCTCCCGCCATTAAGGTGAGATGATCATATACCTCTATATAATGTACTAGGCGTTCGGGGGTGAGATGAACCTAAATTTTCGGTGGTGAGATGAACCTAAATTTCCCGCCAATAAGTGAGATGATCATATACCTCGTTATCATAATGTACTCGGTATTTAGTGGTGAGGTAAACCTAGACCACCTACCAAGTGGTTAGATGACCCTATACCTCCCAATTATAACGTGATGAGGTTGAGATTACCATAGATTCACCTCGATGCTTAATGAATTATGGTGTGGAAATGGCGGTCGTGAGTGACCCAATTGATGTGTGATTGATGTGCTTGCTTACTAGTAGTACATGCGGTGATGGGATAAGAGGTTGTGGTGAACCCAACCATCATGCGTACCTAGGTCACTCATTTACTTGTGCAAACCAAAAAGATTGATGGTGATTGACCTTCACCATTTTTAGTATAGCATGGTTGTTTTTTCCTGGTTTAGACATATATTGCATGTTGCTCATGTATACTTGTAGATGTACGGTAATCCGTCCCGGAGTCCGCTAGGATGATCGGGGGGAGTTGTTACGTTGTATGTGGTCAGCTCATAGTTGACACTCGTTTTCCTCTGACTTGTGTTTGGTGCGGGTAGCGTAGCTCACGGTGTAGTTTAGCGGGCTAAGCTGAAATAAAAAGGAAAAAGAATGAGAAGTGGTTGTGTATGATCCCAGCCAACTGTCGTCAGAGCGATTATATAAATTATTTGATGTATTTTGTATTCATGCATGATGTGTGTAAGGGCATAAGGTCAAACTACTTTTGTATATCTAATGTAATAGATGGACATTCATATTATTTAAAATGTTTTCGCTAGTACTACTTATGATGTTGTGAGATTCATTGTTCTTGTACGTCTTTATCACATTTACTTGTGTATGCTATATGTTGTGGGGGCCGGTCGTATTTGTTAGAAAAGCCCGGTTTAGGGCCCATCTAGTGGCCCAATTTTTCCTCTTTTCCTCCTCATTGTATTAGTCTCACATGTTAGATTGAGATTTCTCATCTTTCTTCTTTCCTATATAAATGTATTCATACTTGTAATTATTAATTCAATAAGTATATACAAGGTTTTGGCCTCTCTTCATGGTATCAGAGGCAACCGGTCTACTCCTTGTATTTGTTTTTCGGTCTACTGTTCGGGGTCTCCCGCTTCTGTCAGCCCGGACTTGCCTGTCCGGCCTGTCCTCCTGGAAACTGCGCAGCCTTTCCTCCTCCCTCTTAGTCGTTGTATCGTGCGGCCTGTCTCCTTCTAGCCGCTCTCTCTACTTTGTCTCCTTGTGGCTTCCACTTTCCCTCCACCTCCTCCTACCTCTCTTTTATAAACTCTCACGTGAGGTCCACCTTCTCTTGTATCTTTCCGCGCGGTCTTCCTCACTATCCGCGCGGCCTGTTTTTCTCTCCTTTCCGCCTTCTGTCACTTCTCTACTCGTCACGGTCTCCCGCTTCTCTACTCGCCACGGTCTTCCGCAACTTCTCTCACGTTGTCGCGGTTTCTCCTCTAGCCGAGTGTCCGCATCTAGGTCGTGGCACTCCTACTTGCCGCTGGTGGCCTCACCTTGACTGTGCGGACTCCCTATCATGTCTCTACATCGGCTAGTCGCTGCGACTTGTCTTGTCGTTAGCGGTCTCTTCTCTTCTTGCAAGCCGCATCCTGGTCACGACTCTCCTTGTCGTTGGTGTGTCCGTCGAGACCGTGCGGCTTCTGTTTCTACCGCCCCTTATCTCTCTATTTGGCCTCCCTTTAGCCGCCCGACTTGCTGTTTTAGCCGCCCGGCTTGCTGTTTTAGCTGTCCGGCTTTCTGTTTTAGCCGCCTGGCCTTCTCTGCAAAGCCGAGCGCCTTCTCCTGCTCGCCGCCCGGTCTTTCCTCTGCTAGCCGATCGGTCTCTTCTGATAACCGCATGGCTTCTGATGATTCTGTTGCCACCTCTGCTCCTCCAGCCCGTGCGGCTACCACGGCTTCCGAACTCCGTGATGAGCTCCGGATTACTACCATTTCACTGACTGGGAAACAGAACTTCGTTGAATGGGTTCACTCGGTTCGACGTGTCCTGCAGACCAAGGGTCTTCTTCACCACTTGACCCGAGCTACCCCCGATGCTCCCTCCGATGACTGGCTTCGCGATGATGGTCGGGTCCAGTCCTGGCTCCTCAATTCTATGGATACTGAGCCTTACAGGATGGCCATGTATCATGACACGGCCAAGGCCATGTGGGAGGAACTACACTCTTTTTACTCGGGGCACACCAGTCTTCAGCACCTATATGATATTCTCTCCGACCTTCAGAACCTCACTCCAGGTGCTCCCGGTGATATGATATCTTTTGTTGCCCAAGTCAAGACCCTGGCCGGGGCCTGGATTCAACATCAGCCTCCAACCACTGATCGCGCTACTCAATGGACCCAGAAAGAGGCTGTCACCATCGCGATGATGATGTCTCGTGTTACTCCTCACCTGCATAGTGTTCGGGCACAGATTCTCTCTTCTACGACGACTCCTTCGTTGTCAGATGTCTGCTTCATGCTGCTTAAAGTTACGCCTTCTACTGAGGCTCCTCTAGGATTTGCACCTGCTCTCCTTCAGCAGCCTCTCCTTCCGACCCCTCCTCCTGATCGTGGCTCTTCCACCCGAGGGGGCCGACCTCCGTCTCGGGGACGAGGGCGTGGGGGTCGTTCTTCTATGAAATGCACCTACTGTGGCCGGGATGGTCATCTCGAGGCTACTTGTTACCGCAAGCATGGTCTACCTCCCCACCTTGCGGCTACTTCCTCTACTGCTTCTGCTCCCACTGGGGCTTCTCCTCCGGATTCGGCGTCTACTACTCGCCAACATATCGATGAGCTCCGCACCCAACTCCAACAGCTACAAGGTATCCTCGGCCGCTCCTCCGGCTCAGTTGCGTCCTTTTTTGCGGAAGGTAAAACATGTCTCTCTCATAGCCCCCGCTGGATCGTTGATTCTACCGCTACACACCATATTACCTCCCAGAAGCCTTCCCAGTATCTCCAGATGGCTCATCCTTCGCATATCACTGTGGCCAATGGTGACACCTTACCGGTCTCTGGCGCCGCAGCTCTCCAACTTACCCCGACCCTTTCTCTCTCCTCGGTTCTTCATGTTCCGGGGTCGCCCTTCAATTTACTCTCTGTTAGTCGCCTAACACATGAACTTGATTGTTGCATAACCTTCTCTCCTTCCTCTTTTCTTATGCAGGATCGCCGCACCCGGAGTATCATTGGTGAGGGGCAACTGGTGAATAGGCTCTACATCTTGGATATACCATCCACTCTTCTCTCTGCTGTCTCCACCGTCGACTGGCATCGTCGTCTTGTCCATGCCCCTCTTTCGGTCCTCAAGCGAGCTCTTCCTGATGTTCCTCTACGGGAGTTCTCTTGTGAATCTTGTATCTACGGTAAACAACATTGTTCTTCCTTCCCCTGCATGTACCAGGAGTAGTACTCATTTATCTCTAGTTCACTTTGATGTATGGGGTCCCTATAAAGTCCCCAATATCTTTGGATTCCGCTATTTTGTCACGTTTATTAATGACTGCTCGCATGTTACATGACTATATTTACTGCATGATCGTACTGAACTTACTTCTGTGTTTTGTGCCTTTTTAACTGAAATGCGTACGCAGTTTGTCACGCCTCTCAAAGTCATTTGCACTGATAATGCTCGCGAGTATACTAGTGGCACCTTCTCCACTCTTTGAACCGAATTTGGTGTCATCCATCAAACTTCATGTGCGTACACCCCTCAACAAAATGGGGTGGCTGGACGGAAAAATCGTCACCTCCTTGATGTTGCTCGGTCCCTTATGTTTCAAATGCAGGTTCCGGCCGACTATTGGAATTATGCTGTCTCCACAGCATCTCATCTCATCAACCGCCTACCCTCTTCTGTTCTTGACTTTGCCAAACCTATTCAACTTCTCTATCCTTCCGCGAATCCCACCTCTCTCACCCCGCGAGTCTTCGGATGTGTTTGTTATGTTCATCTTCTTGGCCCACCTTCTGACAAACTTGCTCCTCGGGCGGCCAAATATATGTTTGTTGGCTACTCTCGTACTCAGAAGGGGTATATTTGCTACTCTCCTTCTGATAGCAGGTTGGTCGTCTCGGCGGATGTCACGTTCTGCAAAGATCAGCCCTTCCACTTACCTTCACCCACTTTGACTTCCTCTCCTCTTCCTCGGCCTGCTATACTTACCACGTCCTCTTCTCTGCCATCTCCAACCACCTCTCTCCCTGACCCCCCTCGGGTTCCTCCACCCCTTATCTGTGTCTACACCCGTCGCTTCAAGGATGCTTCCCTGCACCAGCTACCACCCCACAGCGACACCCCGGCAACGGCAGATCCAGCTCCCGCCTCTACAGCTCATCCCTTGGCCAACTATGTTTCTCTCCATTGACTGAGTCCACCTCTCTACACCTTTGCCACCTCTCTTTCCTCTATCTCTATTTCTAAAAATGTGCAGGAGGCGCTGCAACACCCGGGGCGGCGGGCGGTCATGGAAGATGAAATGCGGGCTCTCTTGGCTAACCGAACTTGGGATTTAGTTCCTCTTCCCGCAGGACAACACTGTGTGAGCTGCAAGTGGGTCTTTGTTGTTAAACATGCGGCGGATGGCACCGTGGAGCGACTCAAGGCCCGCCTCGTGGCCCGGGGTTTTACTCAGCAACATGGTTTGGACTATGAGGAAACCTTCTCTCAGGTGGCCAAATTGAACACCGTCTGCATGCTTCTCTCCTTGGTTGTTCATCGACATTTGCCCCTTTATCAGTTGGATGTTAAGAACGTCTTCCTCAACGGCGATCTGCAGGAAACTGTTTACATGCACCAACATCCCGGGTTTGAGACCGCGGGGGAGTCTCGGGTCTGTCTTCTTCGGAAGTCTATTTATGGTCTCAAACAGTCATCGCGGGCTTGGTTTGAAAAATTCAGCAAGGTTTTCTGTGATATTGGCTTTATTCGGAGCTCGGCTGATTTCTCTCTCTTCACCCGACACCGGGCAACTGGAACTGTGATCCTACTTGTCTATGTTGATGATATCCTCCTTACTGGCGACGATACTACAGGGATACAACATATCAAGAAACAGTTAAACTCTGTCTTTCAGACCAAAAACCTTGGCAACCTTCGATACTTTCTTGACCTTGAGGTTGCTCGACGCCCCGATGGTCTTGTGTTATCACAAAGGAAGTACTGTATGGATCTTCATGATGCCGGTTATTCTGGATGCAAACCTGCAGATACTCTTATGGACGCTAATCACAAGCTCTCAGCCCCCAGCTCTGACTCCGATGAGCTGCTTGCAAATCCAGAATACTATAGACGCTTGGTTGGGAAGCTGATCTATCTCACGGTTACTCGCCCCGACATCTCTTTTGCTATATGAGTCGTGAGTCGTTTTATGCATGCTCCCCGGACATCTCATCTTCAGGCTGTTGAGCGCATTCTTCGATATCTCAAGACCTCTCCAGGGCAAGGGCTGATGTACAAGTCATCCACATCTCTATCTCTTGTGCGTACTCTGACACTGACTATGCTGGATCCATTGATAATAGGCGCTCCACAACGGGTTTCTGTGCCTACTTTGGAGGACATCTCATAACTTGGCGTAGCAAGAAACAAACTGTGGTTGCTCGCTCTTCTGCTGAAGCCGAGTACCGGGCTATGGCCACTGTCGTTTCTGAGTTAACTTGGCTTGAGGGGCTTTTGGGTGACTTGGGTGTTCGTCTCTCATCACCGACGACCCTATTCTGTGACAGTCAAGCTGCCATACATATTGCCAAGAATCCGATCTTTCACGAACGCACAAAGCATATTGAAGTTGACTGTCATTTTATCCGGTAAAAAGTACAGTCAAAGAATATAGAGTGGAGCATGTTCCTGCTACAAACAAGTTACTGACATCTTGACTAAAGCTCTCTCCTGGCCGCTATACTATCAGTTTTTATCCAAGCTTGGTGCCTCCGACTTGTACGCTCCAGCTTGCGGGGGAGTGTTAGAGAAGCTCAGTTTAGGGTCCATCTAGTGGCCCAATTTTTCCTCTTTTCCTCCTCATTGTATTAGTCCCACATGTTAGATTGGGATTTCTCATCTTTCTTCTTTCCTGTATAAATGTATTCATACTTGTAACTATTAATTCAAGAAGTATATACAAGGTTTTGGCCTCTCTTTACAGTATCCATATTATTTTGCGTGGACAGGCAGAGTGTTATAAATTGGTGTCAAAGTTTTTGGAAAATGATCCTTAAACGTTAGGTTTAAGGACAGTTTTAAGGGGTGGTATGCAAATGTATCAAGATGAATGTTCATTTAGGAATGACTTCTTTTGAAACCCGAGCATTCCATGATCAATGTTATGATGTGTTTTCGACTAGTAATAAGTAAAATTGTGTGTTTCACGTATGTAGGTGACTAGGAGCGGTATAGGGTCATCTTACCCTTTGATGCTGGTGAGAGCATCATGTCTGCTTCTATTATAGCGAGCCCTCCTGCAGAGATGTACAGATGATAGAAGAGGCGGTAATAACAGCACTAGATGCCCGACTAGAGAGGTTTGTACTCAATGCTACGCCTACTACTTTGATGTGGCGCCAGTACTAGTCCTTGTTGTGTCGTTAACCAAACCACGAGCACATAGTCATCCGTTAAACTATTTTTTGAGTTGTAACCCTCCATCATTTTTTTGAGTCGAAACTCCAACTGAGACTGGGGAGTGGTTAGCCAGAGTAAAGAAAACTTTGAAAACAATAAAGACAAAGGATGAGAAGATTGTGACATTATCTACCTTCCCACTTAATGGGGAGGCAAGGTTTTGGTGGGATGATGAAGTGGAGCATAGTATTGGGCGGAGATTCACTCAGATCTCTATGGAGGGCTTCTCCGAGTTTTTCCTTAGGAGATATATGCCTACCACGACATGCTTGACACTGTGGGACAATTTTTGAGATTGATCCAGAGAGACCTAGAGGTTAATGAGTATTTGCATGATTTCGCCATACTGAGCAGCTATGCAGGAAGGTTGGTTGCAGATGCGGAGACTAAGATTCACAAGTTTTATGAAGGGTTTCATAAGGGCTTAAGGCTAAGACTTGTGAGATCTAAATCTCTTGGGTTTTGTACTCTTGTTAAGACTTTTAGGTCATTGAAAATGGACTTGGAAAATATCCAATGTATGTAGGGCTACAATGCAAAAGCATCGGAGCCAAAGATGTCACGCTCTCTGGAAAAATTTGAGGTTAGGAGAAAAAAGAGGAAGCTATGACATGTAGAGGCGACTCCACCTACCGTGTCGGGAACCACTACCGGACGAGGTCCCTTAACCTGCTATAGCTACGGGAAGGTGGGATACATGACGCAAGCATGTCAGAGCGACCCTCTGAAGACAGAGAGATGAGTGGTAAAGGTTACTAAAGTAGCAGATTCGAGCTACGCGGAGAAAGAAAAGGCAGGGGAATCTTCCACTACCCAATATCCCCCAAACACAACCAAGAGTATATTATTTAGGCCAACAAAAGGCCATTTGACAAACAATATCATGAGAGGTATGAAATTTATTCAGCTTTTACAACTTTTATATAATGACTAGGCTTTGTATTGATTTTCAACTATCCGGCAAGAACTCTTTTTGATACTGACGCTTCGCATTCCTTTCAGTCAGAGGAATTCGCATTTCTTGTCGGAGTACCGTATGTGTTAGCAAATGACAGAATGGATGTGCTACTACCTAATGGTTACACGATGAGCACGAATATGAAGAGTTGTGTGAAGGTCCGGATTGGAAATCGAGATTTTGATTTGGAAGCATCCATACTACCACTATTGGAGTTTGATGTGATTGTTGACATGGACTAGCCTGCGAAGTAGTGTGCGTGCATAGATTGCAAATTAAAGGAAACCGCACTAGATAGAGGGGCCGGAGGCGAGACCACATTCACTGACTTACAAGGGGTGATCAAGGCATTAATGTATGTCTTTCAGGTGGTAAAGATCATTTGTAAAGACGCTGAGTTGTTCTTCTTTTTGTTAGAGACTTTGGAATGCTAACTCGGTTTGGGTAATGTACTAGTGTAGCAAAATAGACGGATGTTTTTCCTGAGGAACTCCGTGGGCTTCATCTCAGCGTGAGATTGGTTTCTACATTGAGCTAGTACTGGGAGTCAAACCAAGCGCAATTCTGAATTCACGTTAGCTAACCACTTTGTTTGAATCATCGGTAGCTGACAGCAATAGCCGATTATATTTGACGTTCGTCAATTTATACTTGTCGATCACACGTGACTTAATACGCATTTTTACTTTGCGCAATTTTTTATTTGTCATTCAAATTACACTGGGATTGCGTTTTATGGTTATTTCCGATTAATATTTTAACGTTGGAAATATAAGTTTTTTACATGCTGATTTTACTTATTATAATTGTTGCAAATTAATTACGATATTATTATTTTTGTTTTTACGATTTCCTTAAATACGAGGTATTTTCTGAGAACAAAATACTTTTTGAGTTTTCTGGTTTCTTCCTTTTCGATTTCTTGTGAATTTTCTCTTTTTTTTTTTTACATTTACTTCATCAAGTAGAACTTTGGTTGTTTTATGCTTCTTTGGTGTCTGACTATCCGGGATCTAGCCGGCGTTGTACATTGGAGAAGCGAGCATTGGTTGAAAGCATTGACGAAGGGTGGCAAAATTTCTTTAATGCAGTGATTACACGTCTTACCTAGGTTTGATTTCCTACTAAACTCTTGTTTCTTACTCTATAGTTTCTTGTCACAGATCTTCTTCTTTTTCTTAAACAAAAAATTTAAATCATTTTAAGTGAATATATTATAAATATTTCAACAAAAACAACCGAAATTTCTACGAGGAATCCTTTCCATCACCATTCCCAGCACTTTTTGACTGTTGCAAACAATAAGATGGATGGTGATGAAAGGCTTCCTTGGGACATAAGATCTTATGCAAGCAATAAAGGAATTATGTTCCAGCCAAGCCCATCATTTTCTAAGTGCAATGCTCACCCTCCCCTCTGCAAGATCCTGTGTTCCAATGTTGACGACAGTGCAACCAATAGCTTTAGCGGAGTTGAGACACAATGTATGATTTTCGTTCTTCTCCCATGGGTTCAGCATTGGCTTAGTGTTGATCGCCCGCTCATCAATGGTCCCCGGAACAGCAACATTGATAAGTTTGCTTCACATACAGAAATCCATGTTTATCAGTTGGGATATAAGCTTGACGAAAAAGAAAGATGAATTTGTGGAGAATAATAACCATAAAAGCACCCCCTCCTTGGAGATCTCAAAGAGATCATCAGTGACAGATTTAATAGGCATGTCTTTCTTCAGAAACTCGTCGCCTTCAAGATAATTGTTGATGTGAGCAACGTAAGAAGCCTTCTCCGACTTGCTAATGGTGTGGAGCAGAGTTGTCGTGGCCTCCTTAAGGAAGTCGGAAGACGAGCTCCTCCCCCCGGAATTCTTTTGCATCTTCAGATAAGCCTTCACAAATCCAGCAAAAGACCGGATTCAGCGAGTAGGCGGCAGAGACGCCATTGGTTGAATAAGCAAGAGCAAAAGAAACTCGGAGCTCGAACGAACCCGGAGGAAGGCCTCGAAATCGACATGAATGTCGGCTAGGTCGTCGCTTGCGATCTTCAGCCTCGACATTTCGGCTGCGAGATCCCGGACCATAATCGCGCTTCCGTTGCTTCCAGGGCCCCTCATCGCCAAGAACTGAGACGCGATTCCACTCAATGCAGAAGAAAACGAGGAAAATAAGACGGTAAGATGGCCGGAAGCTTATAATAGTCTACCTTGGATTTGAGCGACCGGAGCTCAACCTGAGTGAACTGGCTCTGAAGCCAGGGATCCGAAACCAGGATCCCCACAAATCCAGCCATTGCTCGATTCTTCTACTCTCTAGACTCTCAAATCTCAATGGCCGATACAGATCGAGATATGTGCGGCTGGGAGCTCACTATGCGGCTGAGCTCCGAGAAGAAAGTAAAGTAGCTGAAGCTTACTTTCTTTGAAAATCGGGCCCCGATGACAGCAGACAGAAACCACTTTCGAAGATTCAAATTAAAATATTTAATATTCTCCTCAACGGCAAACAAATGGAAATTGAAGTGAGGTACAGAAAGTGTCCGGCTAGGCCTGGCCCCCAGAGATGAACCCTGCCCAGGTAAAGTCCGGCTAGGCCTGGTCCGGGAAAAGTATGGCTAGGCCCGGCCCGGGAAAAGTCTTGCCCGGGCCAAGGCCGGGCTTGGGTGTTTACTGGGCCCCCATTTTAGCCAGTTGTCCTGCCCGGTGCATGACTCGGGAAAAGCCCCGGCATCGGGCTACCCTGAGCCCGACACCCGGACTGGCAAAAAACCCCGCCGACTTGGCAGAGTTGGCGGGATTTAATCCCGCCCATATTTAGGGGGGATTAAGGCTTCATTTGGTATTGCGTTTTTGGCCCGGTTCGTTTTGTCAAAACATGAAGAGGGCCCTAGCTCCATTTGTTTTTCCGCTCAAAGTTCGAACCGCACCGCGTTTCTCCCTGTTCTAAAATTTGTGGGATGAAACTCTGTGGGAGACCTCTAGTTCGCTGCGAAATTTTGTTGTGTCGCCCTCTCGTGCCCCGCGTTGTGCCGCCCTCTTATGTCCACCGACGGCACAGACCTACATCTTCTTTATGGTTGCCGTCGGTGGCTCCGTCGATGTCTGCCTTCCCGGAGCCCACCGGCGGGGTTGCCAGACGGTGGCCCTGACGGAGTACCGCCGGACTACCACTGGCAGGTTCGCCGAGGTCCGGCGACCCCGTCGGTGGGCTCCGGGAAGGCAGACTGTGACGGAGCATGGCGAAGGCAGGGCAGAGTCACAGCGGAGGCAGGGCGAAGTCAAGGCGGAGGCAGTGGAGGGGATTTTTAATTTTGTATAAGGTACATAGCTTTTAACAATAACTTGATATATAAATATGTATCAAATGCGGGTTGTAGCCTGTGCGGGCATGCGGGCGGGAGAAAAAAGTCGCCTGATTGACCGGGCGGGGTTAATCGGACTGCTCCTGTTCCGATGCGAACCTCTTCGTGCATATGAACGCCATGCGAACTCAGCGACGGTCGGCGACTGGCGAGCCCGAATCCGTCGACCGTCGCTGAGTTCGCATCTTCTCCCTTCTCGAACGCTGAGCTTCTCGTTTCATGAAATGGGAGAGGGGATGGATCCATGGCAGAATCGGTGAGGGGGAAGGAGGAGATGGATCCATGACGGACTCGGTGAGGGAGGAAGGTGGAGGTGGAGATGGATCCATGGTGGAGAAAGGAGATTTTCTCCCTGCATTACTAACTTGCAAGATCAGACGGCTTCTGAGTCGTCGGCGAGCTCTCCCCCCTCCGCCGATCTCGTTGATCCATGGCGGAATTAGTGAGGGAGGAAGGAGGAGATGGATTCATGGCGGGATCAGTGAGGGAGGAAGGAGCGGGTGGAGATGGATCCATGGTGGAGAAAGGAGATTTTCTCCCTTCGTTGCTACAACTCATGTGCCATCGGCGAGCTCTCCCCCCCTGCTGATGTCGTTGCCCGCATGCCCGCACAAAATCCCGCCCGCACTAGATCACTCATATATATATAGGAACAGGATCCTGTGCGAATACATTCGCACAGGATCCCGTGCGAAGAGATACAATGCAGCGGCGGCGCCGCCGGCCGCGGGCTCGCCGGGCCCCGGCCGCCCGGCGGCGCCGCCGCTGCAAAAAAAATTTGAACTCTTCTCAGCGCCGCCGCCGCCGGCTGCGGGGTCGCCGAGCACCGGCCGCCCGGGGTTCGTCTGCGTGGGCGCCGACGAACCCCGGGCGGCCGGTGCCCCGCGACCCCGCAGCCGGCAGCAGTGGCGCTGAGAAGAGCTTGACCGTTGGATGCAGGTGCCCGGCGAGTGCAATGGACGGCGAATGCTGCACTGTTCGCACATGCGCACTTCATTCTCTTCGCACCTGATTCTCACCCTATATATATATATATATATTAGAAAAATAATTAAAATTTATATAATAAAAAATATTTATAAAACGTCACAACTGCTTTGTCAAACGGTTCTCTGTTCTGAATAGCTCTGTAAACACAGACTACCCAAACAGATCTTCATTTCCAGCAACCAGCTTCCAACAGCTTCATTTACAAACATGTATTTACAACAGCTCATTTTACAACCACAGTCGTTCTCCCAAATGAAGCCTAAATCCCGTCTAATTTCAGGCGGGATTTTAATTCCACCTAATCTAGGCGGAATTTTAATCCCGCCTAATCCAGGCGGGATTTTAATCCCGCTTGGAAATCAGGCCAGCCCGGCCCGGGCCGGCCTGAAGGGCCTTCCTGGGTCCTCTCTTTGAGAGGAAGCTCGAGCCCGATTGACAAAAAAATGAGCCCGACCGGCAAAGCCCGGACGAGCTTTTTGGACACAACTATCGAAAAGTAACCAAGAAAACATTTTTATTAGAAAAGAATGTTAAATGAGAAAAAAGAACATCAAAATATTTATTAATATAATTGTCGAAACCATCTGTTGGTCCCAAAGAGAGTTCGGAGTCAAAGAGGTAGGGGGTCTTACAGGTAGTCTGCATCTACTTATCCCGAGTTGAGTTTTTGGCCAAGGACTTTGAACTAGGAACAGACCCTGAGCTGTGGCGCCGAGATCTCGTCACACACCCAGAAGATCTGAGAGAGCTTCCCCTCCCAAGCCAAAGCTGAGCTGTGGCACCTTGGAAGGCTCTTGAATCCAACCAAAGCAAACCTGAGGGGGAGGAAAGCTAGAGATCGATCTCCTCCAAAGATGCCCTTAAGTGTCTATTTATAGTTTTTCTGACTTGATCTGTCGATAGCGCAATCTCGCCTTTTGGTTTTATTATACGCAACACAAAGTTGGTCTATCAACGATGAAACTTCGTTGTTTGGAAGGGTTATTAGCAGGTCAACAGAGACATTCTGGTAAAAACATTATTGGGTGAGTGGTTTATCCGGCTGCCACTCGGCTAGGGTGGCGAATGCATGATGAGGCAGGCACTCGCTACCACCCCGGGGCCAAGGGCGAGTGTGGGCCTAGTTACCCCACTCGTCTTTCCCCTGGCTAGGTCCTAGGGCGAATGTGGGTTGTGCGCCCCACTCACCCCCTACTACTGATGGCCTAATCTCATACGAGCTGGTGAATTCCTTCCCCACTCGCAAGTCTGACTCACCTTAGCCTAAAATTGTTCTCTTTGCCTTGGTTTTCTTTTGAGAAATCCACTTGATGAACACGAGGTTGCAAACAATCCCCGCTCTTTGTGAGATTGTCTCAAGCTCGGAAAAAAAGAGTCTAATCTCATGTGTTCGACTAGCGGTGGCTAATCCTGAGAGAATCTTTTGGTGGGCTCCACAATGTGCTATATATATGTAACCCTAGGGGGTAGAGGATACTATTCCCTTTTCCTCCCCTATTTTCAACTTTTACCGCGTGATGCCTCTCTCCAAGGAGTTTTAGGATCGCCTTACTAAGGTGAGGGAGCTAAACTCATTGGACACTACTGATCTCATGTCCTAGCTCTTGCACAGGTCCCCGAGAGAGCTGTTGAAACGTAAATTAGCCAAGAAGGATAAGCGTGCCTCGGTGACAAGCGAGCCTCCCTTCAGCATGTTGCCTCCCTATCCCAGCCTCGGATTTGCACCTCCCAGCGAGACGCGGGTTCTGATGTTCTTACTGGCTTACATTATGTAAAAAAGGTCTCAACATGCACCTCAGAAAATACTTGTTGGTGAACCCTAAAGAGAAAGATGTCGAAGAGGTTACGACTGATCTCAGTGCTTCATCCCGCGGTGATATGAGTCAACCACGGATCCAAGATAACCTCACACTTGCGGGTGAGCTCCTTAGGACCACTACCGATAGTCTCGTGAGAACTCTCGGTAACTTATTGTCCCACTGACTCACCTTACTCATCCACCAAACTCACCCTGAGCTGCTTTGTTGCAGTTCCACCCTTTGGGACTACCGACCTGGGCTCCCTGCCACTGAAGTCGCCAGCTCGCAAGTCCATGTGCAACCTTGCCCTCGACTCTACCCCCGGAGTAAAAGACACTATGGAAATCTCGATCCCCTCCTCTGCCCTGATCTCTGACCAAGGCTCCTTTCGTCTGGGTCATGAGAAAGCTCTCATTATTCCCCTCAGTCAACCCTTTTAGGGAAAACTGAGATATTCTCGCTAGAACCTCCATCAGTGGACTGCGGCTTAGCATGGTTGGTCGGAGTTCTCCCCCCTTTCTTAATTCTAGGTCGGCCTTAACCCTCCTTAATTTCAATTGCTCCAGAGGCTGAAGAATCTTCTATATAGACGTTCTTCTCACCACCTCCCTCCCCTAATATGGTTGAAGATTTTATAGGTGACCCAAGCAATCTTGTTGAAAATGAAGAAACATATGGCATAGGTCCTACGAAAGTATGGATTTATACTACAAGAGCTTCAGGAGGAGAGGGTCATTAGCGAGCAGTGACTTCATGACCTAGGGCAGGGTTACACAAGGCTTGTAGACGAGGTGATGCGAGGAGCGGGAGGTGAAATGGTCTTACGATAAAGTTCTCCTTCATGCAGTAAGTAACAAGCAGCCTTGTAACGAAACTTTCTCTGATCTCCCTCACTGGCAGGAATCCGACTTGTCATTAAGAACGCAACGAATGGGTCCTTCCAAGAATCTCTTTGCTCGATCTCCATCATTTCCTTTTCCTCGATGGATGGTCGAAATAACTTGGTCACCTTAGCCTAAAATTGTTCTCTTTGTCTTGGTTTTCTTTTGAGAAATCCACTTGGTGAACACGAGTTTGCAAACAATCACCGCTCTTTGTGAGATTGTCTCAAGCTCGAAAAAAAGAGTCCAATCCCATGTGTTCGACTAGTGGTGGCTGATCCTAAGAGAATCTTTTGATGGGCTCCACAATGGGCTATATATATGTCAACCTAGGGGGTAGAGGATACTATTGCCTTTTCCTCCCCTATTTTCAACTTTTACCGCGTGATGCCTCTCTTCAAGGAGTTTTAGGATCGCCTTGCTAAGGTGAGGGAGCTAAACTCATAGGACACTACTGAGCTCATGTCCTAGCTCTTGCACAGGTCCCCGAGCGAGCTGTTGAAACGTAAATTAGCCAAGAAGGTTAAGCGTGCCTCGGTGACAAGAGAGCCTCTCTTTAGCATGTTGCCTCCCTATCCCAGCCTCGGATTTGCACCTCCCAGTGAGACGCAGGTTCTGATGTTCTTGCTGGCTTACATTATGTAAAAAAGGTCTCAACATGCACCTCAGAAAATACTTGTTGGTGAACCCTAAAGAGAAAGATGTCGAAGAGGTTACGACTGATCTCAGTGCTTCATCCCGCGGTGATATGAGTCAACCGCCAATCCAAGATAACCTCTCACTTGTGGGTGCGCTCCTTAGGACCACTCCGATAGTCTCGCGAGAACTCTCGGTAACTTATTATCCCGCTGACTCACCTTACTCATCCACCAAACTCACCCTGAGCTGCTTTGTTGCAGTTCCACCCTTTGGGACTACCGACCTGGGCTCCCTACCACTGAAGTCGCCAGCTAGCAAGTCCATGTGCAACCTTGCCCTCGACTCTACCCCCGGAGCAAAAGACACTATGGAAATCCTGATCCCCTCCTCTGCCCTGATCTCTGACCAAGGCTCCTTTTGTTTAGGTCATGAGAAAGCTCTCATTATTCCCCTCAGTCAACCCTTTTAGGGACAATTGAGATATTCTCGCTAGAACCTCCATCAGTGGACTGCGGCTTAGCATGGTCGGAGTTCTCGCCCCCTTTCTTAATTCTAGGTCGGCCTTAACCCTCCTTAATTTCAATTGATCCAGGTTCCTTCAGGGTCCCAGAGGCTGAAGAATCTTCTAAATAGACGTTCTTCTCAACACCTCCCTCCCCTAATATGGTTGAATATTTTATAGGTGACCCAATCAATCTTGCTGAAATGAAGAAACATATGGCATAGGTCCTACAAAAGTATGGATTTATACTGCAAGAGCTTCAGGAGGAGAGGGTCATTAGCGAGCAGTGACTACATGACCTAGGGCAGGGTTACATAAGGCTTGTAGACGAGGTGATACGAGGAGCAGGAGGCGAAATGGTCTTACGATAAAGTTCTCCTTCATGCAGTAAGTAACAAGGAGCCTTGTAACGAAATTTTATCTAATCTCCCTCACTGGCAGGAAGCCGACCTGTCGTTAAGAACGCAACGAATGGGTCCTTCTAAGAAGCCCTTTGCTCGATCTTCATCATCTCCCCTTCCTCGATGGATGGTTGAAATAACTTGGTCACTGTCCCTCCAGCTCTGGGACCGTACTTGGTGAGATAGTCTGCCTCTGAGTTCTCCTCTCGAGGCACGTGCTCGACGAAGAAGGATTGAAAACCTCCAATCAAGCCCTTAACCTTAGCCAAGTACTTCTGCAAGACGGGGTCGCACACATTCCTATCATGGCATCGCCTAGGCGTCCCTACGCAACAAGGCGATGGGCATCTTTTTAAAAATAAATATGGGAATAGACTGTGGTTTATATATAAACCGTAGTCTATTCCCTGAGCCCTATTCATAGACTACAGTTTATATATAGACTGCAGTTTATTCCCCGGGACCTAGAATAGACTGTGATTTATATATAAACCGCAATCTATTCTACCCTAGAATAGACTGCGGTTGTATAACAACCACAGTCTATTCTACCGTGAACCATACAATAGACTGCGGTTGTTATAGAAACCGCAGTCTATACTATCTATTTTAAACCGTGAGCCGTAAAAATCTCGTTTTTACCTCGACTTTTTGGTTCTTATAGACGTCGCTCCTTGCGTAAAACCCTAAAGGTGATTTTGCTCAAGTATCTGCTCTCCTTTGCTTTGATTTGAAGATTTTTCTTCGACAAATATCATATTTTCACTTAGGTATATTTTTCTTAAGACTTTTCTCAGTTTTGATCTGTGTTAATGTCTTTATTATTAGTAGTAGTAGGAGTATAAATATTATGTAGCTGCCCAGCAGGCACCCACTAAATCTTTCAATCTCATGTATTGGCTATGCTAAATGTATATAAACAACACAATATACATTTTTGTATTAGATAGCCTAAAAACACACTATATTTATATATTAGCCTAAATATTGCATTTTAACCCTTATTGTACATGTCTAAACCAGTTGACTCTATAGTTTTATATTAGGATTTAGTACTAACATAGTAACATATATATTTATACGTGTGATTGTGTAGTAGTAGCTCAATATCAATGCGCTACTTTATGAAATTTGTTTAGCGTTTTTGGATGGTTTAGGTTTTTTTAGGGCTTTCTTATTACAGGAAAATGGCTGATAAGGGATCTTCATCAAAGTCAACAAGAGGCTTTACGAAAATGAATGAATTGAATAAGCTTAGGCTAGAGGGGAATAAGCTTTATATTTCTGTGAGTGATGATGACTGTATTATTCCCAGGCATGATACAAATAAATTGATGTGTTTTATGGGATCTCTTGTGAGGTCTTATGTGTCAATTACATACGTTGCATGAAAGAAAGTTGATAAAAAAATTAAAATTAAAAATTAAATATGGGCAGAATTAAATGTACGTAACTTTGTTATTAATGATTAGTGAATATTGATTACATAAATGTGGTGTTTTAGTTAATTTTTAATTGATATTATCTATTATTTTTAGATTTATTTTGATAATATTGATGGTCTTCATAATGCATTAATGAAAAACATTGGTGAAAGTTGAAGAACTTGGAAATCCAAACTCTTTCTCACTTACGTAAAAGATGATGATTTGGAGCATCGATATAATGTTCCTGTCAAGTATAGCTTTATTACTGCCAAATAATGGAAAGTTTTTGTTGACCATCGCACAACTATAGAATATATGGTATGTGTTTTTAACTTCTCATTAAATTCAATGTTTTATATCATTCTTTATCTTTACAACTTATAAGTAATCTAATTATTAACAAATATTTATTTGTGTAGAAGAAAAGTAAGGTTAATACAGAGAGTGCAAAAGTACAAAAGTCCTTTCATACTACTTCTAGAATGAGTTATTCTGGATTAGAAAGAAGAATGGTTTTAGTTCTCGACATCTCTCTCGTATTTTTTATTTTACATATTGGTTTTCTCAATAATTTAAATGATACTTTATTTTTTTTTATTGACAAAGTTGAATAAGGTGCAGCTGCACCAATTTCACGTGCAGAGTTATGGAAAGTCTGTCATAAAAGAAACACTATTGAATACATTAGTATAGATGCAGCTGAGTTGACATCTAAAATTGTAAGTTTAAATGTTTCATTTATTCATTTGTAAACTATCAATAGTAATATTACTTGTGAAGTATAATTTTTTATCTGCAATCATACATTAATATTTATTACTTTATTTAGGATGAGTTGTCGAGCCAAGAGTCCCAGAGTGCTGAAATAGCGTCACAGGGAAGAGATGACATCATTGCATCTGTTTTAGGCCAGAGAACATCCGGGCAAAGTTAGAGCTGGTGGCAAGTTTTCCATCATTACAAATTTTTTCAAGAATGATATGCGGAGCCAGAGGACATCAGTAGCTCGCATTGAAGATGTTGAAGCTATAGTTCAAGAAAGATTGAGTCAACAATAATAATTATGGAGCCAACAACAATAAGAACAATAACAATTATGGAGCCAACAAGAACAAACACATCAAGCCGACATAAGTAGTATAGAGAATCAAATGGAACAACTTATGTGCATGTTTAATGCTGGGGCTAAAACTGGAACTTCTCAATACATATCTCAGGCTTCTCAGGTATTATTATGTTTATATATTTATACTTTTATGAAATATTATGCTTTCTTTTTATTGCGCAGAAAATAAATAATTTTTTGTTATTTTTTATTTCTCAGCCGGAGCATGAAATAGAGCATGAAACTAGGTCATATGAAAATGAGACATCACATGAGCGTTTACATTCTCCAGTATTATAATATTATTTTTGACTTTTATGTAATCAAGAAATTCAATATTGATGTCCAAAATACTAATTCTTCTATTTCCACATGCTATTAATACTACAAATGACTTCATTATTATGTTACTCAGTTTCATGACTAGGATGGTGAATGAAAATAAAATAATAACTCTAGTATTAGATTCAACAGTATTTGAGGTTGTTGAATTAACAAGTACATACTTTAAAAATTCAGAGTTGTATGATTTTATAAATTTGGAAAAGTTGGAGTTAACATCATATTAGCATGCATTGGGTGAGTATTGAATACTGAGTATCAAATATTACAAAATTAATTTTTTTTATTAATATATAAATTGATTTTGAATTTACATGTTTTATTGCAGGTACATAGATTCTCAATTAAAGAAATTTACATACAATAGAGGTGTATATTTTCATAATCCAATAGTTATTTATTTTTTTGATGATAAGTATACCAAGATTAATTCAAAGACACGAGTTGAAGATCTGAAAATCAGTCTTTGTCAACTCTAACTGAAATCTTTATTATTTTTGTCTTGTCATAGATTGTAAGTATGAAGTATCTTTGTATCAATGATTATTACTATTTTTTATTCTAATTAAGCTATTAATTTTTTCATTTGTTTCATAGAGAATATTGGATGTTGGATATTATTGATTGTAATAATAATACAGTTTATTTGCATGATCCCTTAAATCGTGACATTCGTGAGGATATTAAAAATATCATTACAAAATAAATTTATTAATTAATTATTTACTTATTTTCCTATTTGGAATTCAGATTTGACTATAAACTAATTTTTTTAATATTTATGAAGTGCATTTAAGGATTTAGCAAAAGATCGACGAACAAGTTTTCGCAAACCAAAGGTTTTAAAGTGGAAGTCGGTAAATTATAAACTTATAGCCTATATTAGTTTATGTATTCTAAATTTTTAAATATTTAAAAATTTGTAATTAAAATACTTACCAATTGTTTATTTTTTTAGTATTCAATACAACCGGATAGTATTCAATGTGAGTATTATATCATGTGCTACATGATTGACATAGTTGATGCTCTTAGAAGTGCGTCAATACCATTATTAGTAAGTTAAGTGCATGTAGTTTAGTAAATGATAAATCGATAACAATTATGCTTAATTGATTTTAACAAATTTTTTTTTTTGCAGAACTATGATGGAGTGACACAATTTTTGCCGGAAAAAATAGATAATATTAGAGATAAGATTTGTGCTTATATAATCAATAATTGCGCTTGACTAACTTCATACTTGTATAGAAGTAGAAGAAATGAAAATTGTTTTGTTTACTCATGTAAATGACAGCGGTCTTTAATTCTTTATACTTTAAATGATCTTTAAATTGTTTTTTTGTAGAATAATCGTAGATTACAGTTCATTTGATAGTTTTTTAAATTATTCATTGTGATGATTTCTTTAGCTTAAGATTAGCTGGTTATTTCATTGTCCAGACCTAACTCTGCATTCTATATGTCCTGTTTGTGAAAGATGGAAGATCAAAACAACAACAGTCTTGCTTCATCCATTGATAACAATGATCTTGATCCAAAAACAGATTCTAAAAAAAGTAAAGTCAAAAGGTCCTTGTTGGAAGTATGGACATTGGCCCGACCTAAAGGATAAAAATAATGTTAAATGTAATTTATGTGATAGATTGATAAAAAGTGGTATCAAAAGGTTGAAGCAACACTTATGTGGCGGGTATGAAGATGTTTCCAAGTGTTTTAAGACTACTTCTAAAATAACATCTGAGATGTATTCAGTTTTAAATGATAAAAAAGGACAATATACATCTGACTGCTGATGATGACAATGAGAGTGAACAAGAAGGAGAGACAACGGGATCACATAATGTATCCCTGGCATTATCAACTACTAAATTGTCATTTATCCCAAGTTCTGGGATAAATGTCAAAAAGAGAAAAGTAATCCACTTGTCACAAAAAGGGGCCCTATGAATGCTCATGTGAGGCGTGCTCCTGAAGATGTATTAGATGATATACGTGCTAAAGGTGTGCATAAACTATTATCGAGAGATGTTTTAGGTCACCTGAAGAAAAAAAAGTTGATAGTTATGTTGCTGATTGGTTCTATGAGTGTGGAATTCCATTTAATGCTGCAAAGACACGAAGTTTTGAAGTCATGCTTGAAGCAGTTAGACAGTATGAGCCTGATTATAAATGTCCTGGTTACCATGATTTGAGAGTCCTATTGTTATCGAATACAAGAGAAAACGTTAAGGAGATGAAGACAAACTATCAAGCATACTGGATGAGATATGGTTGCATACTTATATCAAATGGTTGGACAAATAAGAGAGGGAGATATTTGATCAATTTCCTAGCCAACTGTCCAGAAGGATCCTATTTTATGGGTTTCGTAGATGCATCTAGTCATATTCAAGATGCCACAATGTTATCTGAGTTGCTTAATTGTAAAATTAGAGAGATAGGAGCTGAGTACGTTGTTCAGGTAAATTTTTTAGTCTCACTGATTTTCATATTTCAAGTTAATAGTCTATAAGACTACAACTTACAATATATACAACTTACAAAGTTATGTTGTATGCAGCTGATGTCTGACAATGCTTTCAATTACAAGGTAGTTGGTAAAATTTTAATTTAGAGAAGACCAACATTATTTTGGACTCCTTGTGCAGCTCATTGTATTGATCTTATGCTAGAGGATATAGACAAGCTACAACAGAACAAAATTGTTATAAGAACGCAAGGATGTTCACAAATTTCATCTACAGATACACTCGTTTACTTGATGCAACAAGGACTACTATAGGTGGTGATCTAGTGAGGCATTCAGTGACTAAATTTGTAACATCATTCCTTACTCTACAAAGTGTGCTTAAGCATGAGGAGAAGCTGAAATTATTCTCTGTGTCGCCTTCATGGAATGCCACTAATTTGGCAAAAGCTAAAGCCAAAAAACAAGTTTGACGTCTAACGCTCGCCTTGGTTCGCCTTGACGCCATGACAAGAATGCGCACATCTCGAACTCTCCCCTGACCTACGACGCGACCACTATTGAGTCGGTGAAGGCTTTGAGATATTGTATCCCCAACTCATTGGCGAGACTCAAGCATGCCACCATGGCTTCGTACTCCGCCTGATTGTTTGTGACAGGGAGGAGGATCTTGACTGCTTGCTCGATCCTAATTCCCTGCAGGCTTACCAGCACAACTGCGGCTCTCACGAAATTCTTGCTCGAAGCCCCGTCCATGAACATCTTCCAAGAGATTAGGCAGGAAGCGCCTTCTTCCTCTCCTACCTCGACTGATAAGTCAACTAGAAAGTCCGCAACTACCTGGGCCTTGATCGCCGCCCTTGGCGAATAAAAAATGTCGAACTCGCTGAGCTTTACCGCCGACTTCGCCAACCTACCTAAATGCTCCACTCCATCCAAGATACTTCGCAATGGATGGTCAAAGACAAGCTTGATGGAATGAGCCTAGAAATACGGGCGGAGCCTCCGAGCCGAAACAACCAAGGCAAAAACTAACTTCTCCAGGATAGGATACCTCGTCTCTGTCTGCCTCAGCAATCTAGTCACATAGTAAATGGGGAGTTGCTTCCTTCCTTACTCTCTGACTAACACTGAGCTGACCGCTTCTACTCTCACTCCTAGATAGAGGAGGAGGTCTTCGCTTCCCTATGGGCCTTGGAGTAGAGGAGCTTGAGTTAGCTACTGCTTGAGCTTTCCAAAATCCTCCTCACCCTCTGCGGTCCATTCAAACTTCTGGTTGCCTCGGAGAGCTTTAAAAGAAGGAGAGCACTTCTCCCCAGCCTTGGATAGGAAGCGGCTAAGGCATGCCAGCCTTCCTGTCAGCCTCTGGACTTCTTTTGTATTCTTCGAGGACGTCATCTCCATAATGGCCTTAACTTTGTCAGGATTGGGCTCCATCAACTTCAGAGTGAGGAGGTGACCTAAGAATTTCCCTATTCCAGCTCTAAAAATACACTTAGTTGGGTTGAGCCACATCTTGTACTTTCATAGGATTGCGAAGGTCTCTACTAGATCCTTAGTGTGCTCCACGATGATCCTGCTCTTGATTAGGAGGTCATCCACGTACACTTCCAGATTCTGCCCATTTTTCTTCTTGAATATTTGATCCATCATTCTTTGATAGGTCGTGCCCTCGTTTTTAAGCTTAAAGGACATCATCTTATAGCTGTAGCAGTCATCGCTAGTGATGAAAGAGACGTCATGGCAGTCGAGGGGGATCCGGATCTGGTGATACCCTGAAAAGCATCAAGGAAACTCATCACGGGAAACCCGATGACTGAATCAACCAGTGCGTCCATTTGAGGCAAGAGGTAGCAATCCTTCGGACAAGCTTTATTTAACAATGAAAAGTCAATACAAAGTCTCCAGCCCCTCCGGATTTCTTAACCATTACAACATTAGAGACCTTGTCAGGATACTGGATCTCTGAAATAAAACCTGCCTCTAACAGCTTCTCCACCTCCTCTCGGCTCAACTCGGTCAGTACGACGACGCTCTTACTCTACTTCTGACGGACGGGGGCAACTTTGGGATCCAGGTTGAGGCGATGATAGACAACATCAACATCAATCCCTGACATCTCCACGACACTCCAAGTGAAGATGTCCACATTCTCCTGTAGACATGCGACCATCTCCAATTCCCCTCCAGAATCAGAGATCCTCTGATCTTCAATAGCCCCGGTTCTCCTCTCCAGGAGATCACATCCAGCTCCTCGGCAGCTCTCAGCCCTTCCTCCTTATCCAACACCTTCTCCAACCTCTAGGCATCCTCCATCCAGATGATGGTACTGACGGCGCTCAGGTAGCACTCCTTGGTGGCCTTCAGATCGCCTTTTGTCGAAACCGATAATTCGGTCTCTGTGGAGTCCACCCTTACAAAAGGGGTGATCGCACACTTACTTCTCTCCCGCGAGCCAAATGACTAAGGAAATGGAACAGGGAACGGACCCAAGGGCTCGGCGTGGAGGTCCCACCACACACGCAGAAGATCTTAGAGTGTTTCCCCTCCTTAGCCAAATGTCGAGCTAAGGATACCTCAGATAGCGCAAGAAGACCGGGACACAAGTAAAACGTGCCTTCTGAGGTACCCCCTTGGGTCTATTTATAGTTTTCTGAAAACGGTCTGCAAATAGCCAACTTCCGCTGTTCTAAATAGCTATTTGCGGCCAAAAGTGGTCTGCCAACAGCGTGTTTCTCAGACTCGGGGTCAACTCGCCTCAACTCGCCACCTTGGTGGGCAGACTCGGCCTGACTCCCGCAGCTCACCTTTCATCCTTAGGCAAGCGCGAGCCGGGCTGTCGTGGCTCGCTTCCCCTTATTCGGAGGCGGGCTGACGACAAGGTCGCCTATGCGAGAGCGGGCACATTTGCTATCCGCACTTTTCCCGCCGGCGGGACATTTTCTCGTACTTTTTTACCTGTAAATAGGTCATGCCAACCCTTTCTTACTTACCGCATTTAAGACTCCCATTCCTTCTCCACTTCCTGCGACTCCCGACTCGCCCGCTCCCTAGGAGAACTACAGTGTCTCGCTTAGCAATCTGTCTGCGAGATGGGCGGTGACGGCGACGACGCTGATGGGGCGGAGCAAGTTGTAATAACCTCATCTGTTTACATAGTATATACTAGAAGGTCCGGCCGGGGCCCCACAGCATATACCACAAAACAGGCGGTGAAGTTACGGTATAATACCAGAGTGGCGCAGCGCACCCTAACACATTGCATTCTAGCGGAAGCCAAAACACTAAACTTGAACTCCACACCTGAATGTCCAACATATAAAAACTCCTTATTTATATATACCATAGGAATGTTTTACAAGTACAAACAGTTGGTCTTATGGCCTTACAGGGCTTTCACAATAGTGGCCTCAACATTGGCGCGCAGGCCGGCCACGTATAAATAAAACAAAGCATTTATAAGTTTAGCCTTCAAGGGCTAGCGGCGGCAGCAACAACAGCAGCAGGGACTTTAGCCTTTATGCATCTCGCTTGGCTCTCCAACACCTACATAAGGACATTCCACCCAATGGTGGCAAACAGGCAACGGTCAGCATTCAGCTGACCAAATTATAACGACCCCACCCCTTTTCCCGGGACGGCGATATTCCTTCCCTGCAGGCATAACATTTCACAAGCATATATATATCTCATATAATGTGCTTTCACGCACACATTCCATCACAACTGTCAGCCACCCGACCCGACGATCCGTGCACTCTGGGCACATTCTTGGTGTACCGGCGAACCAGGGTCACACCACCGTATCAGGGTCACAACCCAACGGTAACACATTGAGCATTTCACTCCATAGCGTGCAGCCGGAGTTCTAGTCATAATGCACCGGGATTGGCCCGTAGCCCCCCATTGTGTCATGGCGCGCGGGCCTACAACTCTTGCTATGCGCTCCCACAGACCGCACTTTCAGGTCTCACGTCAGACGGACATAGCGCAGGTCGGATCATCCACCCCCGTTGCTCAAATCGCTTTGCCATAACCGAGCACAATGTACTCGTGGCTATATCAAATGTGCGTGTCGGTTTCACCAATCCTGTTCTGGCATTCAAGCGTGGGTGCTTTCCTAGGCGCACCAGTACTTACTCTTACACCCATTTCATATCACACATCAGCGGGTCTTTCTTGGGCACACCAGTACTTCCTGCTACTTTCTTCACAGGTATGATCCCGCAAATCACAAATGTCAAGGGTATTTCCATGGCTTACCACGACAGTACTTCCTGTTACTTCTTTTCACAGGTCCACCCATGAACATCAAGCATTACAAAGGGTATTTCCTGGATGTCTAATCCAGTACTTCCTGCTACTTTCTTTCGCAGGTACAACCCAATAACACAGGCATCAAAGACATCACAAGGGTATTTTCCTGGACTACCACTCCAGTACTTCCTGCTACTTCCATTCACAGGGTTAACTCATCGAATCCTAAACTACATGTTTATCACGGAGTCTTCTCCGATTCGTATATGCAACATCACTAATCCAGACCAACCTGTCCAGATGGGCTTCACACAACATGCCTATTTCGTACTTCATTTTCGGATCTATATGCCAAATCGGGGATTCCATGAATCAACCCAAAAGACTCCCACAACAAGCCACCCTCTGGTGGGGGAATCAGATGCACATGACAAAAATGAAGCCTTCACATGGCTAGGAAGAAAAGTCGTTACCCTCGAAGACCGCTTCGGTGCCATGAGCTCCTAGCTGGCTAGAAAGAGCCGCAACAGCTTTTCTTCTGCAGTCTAAAATCTGTCTAAAATATTAATTTTTTTTGTCGTTTTAAATTATATAACATATATTTTTAAAACTCAGGGGGGTCAATTGACCCCCCTGGACCCTTAATAGATCCGTCCTTGCATGTCACGGGGCGTGTCCCTCCCAAACACTTCGTCGCACGCATTTTCGTCAAACTTACGACGTCTCCGCACACGAGCAGGACACGCCCTGGGACACGCCCGTGTCCTAGGCCGTGTCACTCAAAATTTTCCCCTTTCGAAATTTGGGTTGTTACAACCCTCCCCTCCTACAAGAAATTTCGTCCTCAAAATTCGTACACATGAAGGAAAACAGCAAGAAAAATGTTATAACATCAAAATTTTATGTTACGACAAAAGTTGCACTATACAACCATTTTACATAAACAGCTCGGGAAATTCAGCTTGCATGGTCTTCTCTCGCTCCCATGTTAGCTCCTCACGGCCGCAATTATCCCACCAGACTTTGGCCATCTCGACCGTCTTGTTCCGCAACTGTTTCTCGGCTCGATCCTCTATTTGAATGGGCCTAACCTTCGTCGTTAGCCCATACTCTACCGGTACACGATCATCCGCGATCACTTGAGCTGGATCTTTAATGGCTTTCCGCAGCACCGAGATGTGAAACACATCATGCAATCCACTCAAGTCTGCCGACAGAGCTAGCCGATAAGCAACTTCTCTGATTCGCTCGACCACTTAAAATGGACCCAAATATCTTGGACTCAATTTTTCAAACGTCGAATCCAGGATACGCATTTGAAGGGCTTGATTTTTAAGTATACCCAATCGCCTACCGCGAACTCTACGTTCCGGTGCTTGGCGTTGTAGTACTTCACTTGTCAATCCTGGGCTATGAGTAGCCTCTCTCGAATAGTACGTATGGTCGAGTTTGCTTCATCGACTTCATTACGATTATAAACTCTAGCTTCGCCCGCTTCTACCCAAGCCAAAGGCGTACGTCACTTCCGTCCATACAGAGCTTCATACGGTGCCACCTCGATGCTCGCTTGGTAGCTGTTATTATAGACAAACTCCACCATATAGAGATGATCTTCCCATCTCTTTCCAAAATCTAGGGCGCACATCCGAAGCATATCCTCCATCATCATGTTGGTTCTTTCAGTTTGGCCATCAGTTTGGGGATGAAAGGCCGTACTGAATGTCAACATCGTGCCCAACAGTTGATGAACTAGCCTCCAGTCATTTGATGTGAACTGCCCATCTCGATCACTTACGATGCTCCGAGGAACATAGTGGAGCCGCACAATCTGCTCCACATACAATTTTGCCAAACTTTCCACAGAATCATCTCATCTGTTCGGCAGGAAGTGTGCCACTTTCGTTAGCCGATCGACAATCACCCAAATCGAATCATTTCTGCGCTGAGATCTCGGCAACCCGTGCACGAAATCCATGGAAATATCGTCGAACTTCCATTCTGGAATCGGCAACGACTTCAAATAACCGCCCGACTTCTAGCATTCCGCCTTCACCATATCACATGTTTGACATTTGGCCACATAATGAGCAACATTTTTCTTTAGCCCTAGCCACCAGAACAGCTTTTTCATATCCCTGAACATCTTTGTGCTCCCTGGATGGATTGAGTACTTTGTATAATGTGCTTCATACATCAGTTCTTCCCTCAATTTACCCAAATTCGGGACGCACAAACGGCCCTCCTTCCGCAGAAGATCGTCATCCCAGGAGAACTTCCCATCTGGCCCATCTTTAGCATAGCGTAGGAGATCTTCATCTAGCCCCGTTGTTCATCGAATCCGGTCCGCAAGGTCACACTGCACCTCCGTCCAGTTCAAACAGGCATTGGCGGCAGAATTTTTGTCAACACAAGAAATCTCCAATGCTTCTAGCTCCTGGATGAGACATTCATCATGCCTCTACAACCAACTCGCCCTTGCCGGAGCTCTCCGACTCAAGACATACGCGACTACATTGCCCTTTCCGGGCGTATAGTGAATCGCAAAGGTGTAGTCCCCAAGGAACTCCAACCACCTTCGTTGTCGCATATTCAAGTCTTTCTGCTCCAACAGGTACTTTAGGCTCTTATGATCTGTATAGATATCCACTTTTACGCAATAAATATCGTGTCGCCATAGCTTTAGTGCAAAGATCACCGCCGCCAACTCTAAGTAGTGGACGGAATAGTTTCGCTCGTGCACCTTTAGCTGGCGTAAGCCATAAGCAATCACCTTCACATTTTGCAGAAGAACGCAGCCTAAGCCGCTCCCCGAGGCATCACTATAGATTACAAATCCATCGGTACCACATGACGATGACAACACAAGCGTTGTAGTCAACCGAACCTTCAGCTTTTCAAAAGCTCGCACGCACTCTTGTGTCCAAACGAACTTCTGATCTTTTCTCGTCAGTATGGTTAGCCACAAAGCAATCCGCGAGAAGTTTTCAACAAATCTTTGATAGTAGCCCGTCAGTACAAGGAAGCTCCTAACCTCGGCCACTGAAGACAACACTAACCACTTCTGTATGGCCCTTATCTTCACCGGATCCACTGTGATGCCCGCTCCACTTACCACATGGCCTAGAAAAGCCACCGACGATAGCTAAAACTCGCACTTCGAGAACTTGGCGTAGAGCTTATTTTGCCTCAAGGTATTCAACACCAACCGCAAGTGGTTTTCATGCTCGGCTTTCGATCGAGAGTAGATCAGAATATCATCAATGAACACTATCACGAACAGGTCCAGGTACTCTCGGAATATTCAGTGCATCAAGTCCATAAACACTGAGGGCGCATTGCATAGGCCAAACGGCATTACCGTGAACTCATAGTGCCCGTAACCTGTTCTAAATGCGGTCTTGGTAATGTCTCCTTCCTGAATCCTCAACTGGTAATAACCAGACTTCAAGTCCAACTTCGAGTATACGGTCGACCCACTAGCTGATCGAACAACTCATCAATCCGCGGAATCAGATATTTATTCTTCTCTGTCAGCTTGTTCAGTTCGCGGTAATCAATACATAACCGTAACCCGTCGTCTTTCTTTTTCACAAAAAGCACAGGGGCGCTCCAAGGTGACATGTTTGGGCGTATATAACCCTGCTCCAACAACTCTTGCAGCTGGACTTTCAACTCCGCCATTTCCTTTGGTACGACGCGATATGGCGAGCGGGCCGCAGGTTTTGCACCTGGCACCAACTCGATCGTGAAGTCAATCTCTCGCTGGGGTGGTAGCCCAGGGAGATTCTTGGGAAACACATCTGTAAAATCTGATACAATCAGAACATCACTCACACTGGCCTTAGGCTCCACAGCCTGAATTAACGTGAAGTATAACTTCGCGCCCTTCCGAACAGCTTTGACAACTTGGAGTGCAGACATCAACGTCCCGCCAACTCCTCGCATACCCGCGAACCGCGTTTCCTGCTCGGTATTTTGGCCCAACATGATCTCTTTGGACCGGCAATCAATCAAGGCATGCTGCTCTGCGGGCCAATCCATACCAAATATCACGTCAAATTCTGATATCGGCAATACATATGCAGTTAAGCAGAAATCCCGACTTCCTATTTGTATTGCCACATCGCAAGCTTGATCTGCAAGCATCATACAACCATTCGGCAACACCACCCTGACGCTATCTGTCTTTACACGACTAGGTATCCCAAGCCGCGCTATGAACTCTTTAGATAGAAAAGAATGCGACGCACCCGTATCAAACAGTGCTCGCGCCAGCGTGTTCCGAATCATCACAAATCCTGTGTTAATCATGTCACACATACAAGTCGCATACGCATAGGCAATAAATAAAGCATGCAAGCAATACAATACTCAAAAACTAAACTCGTACCTGTGATAACGTCACTTTAATTGATGGCCTCTTGCAGGCCAAGATTGTAGACTCGGGGCTGCGCCTGCGAGGCAGAAGACTCCACGACTGCCTTTCCTTTCTCCACATATGACGCTCCCGCCTTTTTTTCACTCTTTGGCGGCACCCGATATTCACGGGCTATATGTCTCACCCGTCCACAATTAAAGCATGTACGAGTATCCGGCCTTGAAATGGCCCCCGACATTGCTCCCGATGCAACTAAAGAAGGAGCTTGTCCCGCCATCTTGGACTTCTTACGCCATCTCTTTTTATAAAATGATTTCGCCGGTTGGGGCACCTTAAACTCCGGCTGTGTCACAGCCAAGGCCCGCTTCCCATGCACCCTCTACATGTCTTTTTCCAGCACGCACGCAGTGTCGACTAATGCCTGGAAGCCCTGGTTCACAGAACTAGAAAGCAGGAACCTCAACTCGTCCTGCAATCCTTCGTAGAACCTATTTGTCTTCCTCTGCTCAACAATAAAAATCGAACCCGCATACCGCCCCAATCGTGTAAACTTATGCAGGTAAGCTTCCACACTACCATCACCTTGCGTTAGCCTTTGGAATTCGTTTTCCATGGCAATACGCTGTGCCGCCGGGAGGTGCTTTGCCAGGAAGAGTCTAGAGAATTCCTCCATAGACACTTGTGTTAACGGTCTCTCTGCCAAGTGATGTAGTTCCATCTCGTCCCACCATAAACGCGCCTCGCCTTCCAACAGGAAGGTGGCTAAGGTGACCTTCTGATGTTCCGCCGATCCAATCGTCGTCATTATCCGCTTGACGCGTGATAACCAATCTTCAGCCTGCGTAGGAGATCCCACTCCCGAAAACGTAGGCAGATGAAAGCTCATAAATTACCTCAACTGCTTCTCAGCTGCTCGAGGTTCTACAGCCGCTACAGGTTCTGGCCTCACCGCCACCTGTTCTGGCCTTATTGTCGGCTGTGCTTGCCCAATCGGCTGGGCTTGCATCATAACAAACAAAGCCTCAACAACTAATCATACAGTTTCCGCAAATGGTGGAGGTGTAGGCACCTCGACTGGTGTCGTACTTTCATCAGAACGCTGGGGCTTCGACTGCCCAGCTCCACTCCGTGTCACCTATAGGTGAACAAGACACACACATTAGCGACCGTACACAAGCAAAAGCAACAAGGTAGGAACACGCAGGTTCCTCAAACACATGTATTTGCATTCCTACAGTGGACATTCAGGAGTTCAATCGTGTTAACTTGGTTCGCACAGATACCAAAAATGTAACAACCCCATCCGTTTACATGGTATATACTAGAAGGTCCGGTCGGGGCCCCACAGTATATACCACAAAACAGGCGGTGAAGTTACAGTATGATACCAAAGTAGCGCAACGCACCCTAACACATTGCATTCTAGCGGAAGCCTAAATACTAAACTTGAACTCCACACATGAATGTCTAACATATAAAAGCTCCTCATTTATATATACCATATGAATGTTTTACAAGTACAAACTGTTGGCCTTATGGCCTTACAGGGCTTTCACAACAGTGGCCTCAACATTGGCGTGCAGGCTAACCACGTACAAATAAAACAAAGCATTTATAAGTTTAGCCTTCAAGGGCTAGCAGAGGCAGCAGCAACAGCAACAGGGACTTCAGCCTTTATGCGTCCCGCTTATCTCTCCAACACCTGCACAGGGACATTCCACCCAACGGTTGCAAAAAGGCAACGGTCAGCATTCATCTGACCAAATTATAACGACCCCACCCCTTTTCCCGGGGCGGTGGTATTCCTTCCCTACAGACATAGCATTTCACAAGCATATATATATCTCATATAATGTGCTTTCACACACACATTCCATCACAATCGTCAGTCACTCCGGCCCGATGATCCGTGCACTCAGGGCACATTCTTGATGTACCGGTGAACTAGGGTCACACCACCGTATCAGGGTCACAACCTAATGGTAACACATTGAGCATTTCACTCCATAGCGTGCAGCCAGAGTTCTAGTCGTAATGCACCCAGATTGGCTCGTAGCCCCCCATTATGTCATGGTGCGTAGGCCTACGACTCTTGCTATGTGCTCCCATAGACCGCACTTTCAGGTCTCACGTCGGACGGACATAGCGCAGGTCAGATCATCCACCCCCATATTCTTCAAATCACCTTGCCAACACCGAGCACAACATACTCGCGGCTATATCAAAGGAGCGGGTCAGTTTCACCAATCTTGTTCTGGCATTCAAGCCTGGGTGCTTTCCTGGGCGCACCAGTACTTACTCTTACACCCATTTCATATCACACATCAGCGGGTCTTTCCTAGGCACACCAGTACTTCCTGCTACTCTCTTCACAGGTATGATCCCGCAAATCACAAATGTCAAGGGTATTTCCATGGCTTACCACGACAGTACTTCCTGTTACTTCCTTTCACAGGTCCACCCATGAACATGAAGTAGTACAAAGGGTATTTCTTGGATCTCTAATCCAGTACTTCCTGCTACTTTCTTTCGCAGGTACAACCCAATAGCACAGGCATCATAAGCATCACAAGGGTATTTTCCTGGACTACCACTTCAGTACTTCCTGCTACTTCCATTCACAGGGTTAACCCATCGACTCCTAAACTACACGTTTATCACGGAGTCTTCTCCGGTTCGGATATGCAACATCACCAATCCAGGCCAACCTGTCTAAATGGGCTTCACACAACATGCATATTCCGTACTTCTTTTCCGGATCTATATACCCAATTGATTGGGGATTCCATGAATTAACCCAAAAGACTCCCACAACAAGCCACCATCTGGTGGGGGAATCAGATGCACATGCCAAAACGGAAGCCTTCACATGGCTAGGAAGAAAAGTCATTACCATTGAAGAGCGCTTCGGTGCCATGAGCTCCTAGCTGGCTAGAAAGAACCGCAACAGCTTTTCCTCCGCAAAGATGGCCTCCGATCTCAGCTTGATACTCTCAAGCTCCACCAGAGATCAACCCCTCTTCCTCCTTCTTCATCTCCCTTTCTCTCTCTATGCTTTTAGAAAGATGAAGGCAATAACATAATGAGAATTCTGTCTCAGTTTTCAGCCTTAAGGAAGTAGTGAGGACTCTCAGCTGTTAGATCCCAGCTGAAGAAAATGGACGGCCAAGAAAAAGCCTAAAAATCGCTTCTCGGGTCCGACACGCCTTGTGACACGTCCGTGTACTCTAAGCGGTGCACAAACCGCCTTATCCTGAAACAGGTCACGACCAGGGTACACGCCCGTGTCGGCCCAGACACGTCCGTGTCATGGGGCGTATGATTGCACTCGACGATCATCGAGCTCATTTCATCGACTAGAGGGGGACACGCCCTCCAACACGCCTGTGTCGGAAGGTACACGCCCGTATCACGGGCGTGTTCCCTCTGTCGACCACTTTGTCGACCAAAGACTCGAGTGTCGACACAAAGAAGGTGTGGACACAAAGGAGGTGTCGACACAAAGGAGGTGTCAAAACAAAGGTGTCGACATAAATGAGGTGTCGACACAAAGGAGGTGTCGACACAAAGGTGTCGACATAAAGGAGGTATCGACACAAAGGAGGTGTCGACACAAAGGAGGTGTCGGCACAAAGGTGTCGACACAAAGGAGGTGTCGACACAAAGGAGGTCACGCCCTAGGTCACGCCCGTGTCACGGGGCGTGTCCCTCCCGAACACTTCGTCGAACGCATTTTCATCGAACTCGCGATGTCTCCGCACTCGAGCAGGACACACCCTAGGACACGCCCGTGTCCCAGGCCGTGTCACCCAAAATTTTCCCCTTTTGAAATTTGAGCTGTTACACAAGTGTGCCTGGACTTTCTCCGAACACAACTTCTCCTACGCCGCCATTTCCGAAGGCGAATTCTTTGATGCGATCAGCGACTACATCCCGCCAGGCTTCGTGGCGAGGCGACCCGGGGAGGGGGAAAAAATCAACGACCTCTCAGGAGAGGAACTCACAATCCCTACAACGCACTTTGATGTGAGCCTCTGGCTTCCCCTATGGACCGAGGTCCGCCAAATACTGAAATACTTCGGGGTCGTCCTCGGCCAGATGACCCCTAACCCTATTGCGGTCGTGGTCGGGTTCGCCTGCTTTCTGTGGGAAGAGCGGATCGAGTTCAGCCTCGCGGTCTTCCACAAGTTATTCTCCTTCCGAACGAACAATGACGGGACTGCCTACTTCTCCAGCAATTACGTCAAAGTGCGGGAGACAGTCAATAAGAGTCACAACTGGATGAAGAAGTTCATTTTCGTCAAGGGGGACTTCGACACCGTCCCCTTGTCCCCAGTCCAGCTTAGCGAGGCGAGCTACCACCCCCTAGCCCGTGGGGCCATAAAGCTGAGTTATGCAGGTTCTTCGTAGGGAAGAACTTTGAAGTCGCATTTCTGCGCAGGAACTTGGACAACCTCGCCCTGATCCCGCTTGTGGGAGGTAAGCTACTCGCGCTTCTTTCTTTTTACTTTATTATTTTCCTGTCATAACTCTCTCCCTACAAGCGAGCGGGACATTCCCCTGCGCCCTCCCTATGAGAGTGCGTGAGTCGCTTCCGGCGAGCTCGCCCGTGCTGAGGTCGGGCCGCTGCGCATTGCGAGACCCCAGCCTCTGTCGTCCAGAAGCGGCCTAGCGGCGAACAGCCTCCACCGCCCAAGAAGCCAAAGTTTGTGGGCGGCGCACCTACCGCTGTCCAAATAAAAGGCAAGGCCCTGACGGTCCAGCCAATCGAAGATCCCGCCCCCGCGACCGCCTCGACCAGCGGTTCCCTTGGCAAGGCGGTCAGCACCTCCAGGTCGCAAGGAGAGAAGCATCCCGCCGTTAAGCCGGTGTCGAGAGGGCACCGTAACTTTGGCCTCAGCGAGCGGCCCTTGGATGATATCGACGTTCCCCTCCTTCAGTGGGACAAGGAGGCAAACCGGGCCACCATCTATACCCTGCTGCCGAGCTGGTTAGAACAAGAAATCATCAGCGGGGAGGCCTACACCTTCTCGTTCGGCCTTTATACGCAGGAAGGCGCCGCAATCTATGACGAGGAGGCCATACAAGTGCTTGTTCATGAGAGCGCGCGGCCTCAGCTCCGCAGCCTGGAGCTGGCCACATGGTGGGCAGGCGGTGTATGCAGCTGGAGCGGAATGGCCCCTTGCTCCAGAAGGTTGTTGATGAGAAGGAGAAGGCCCTCCATCTCGCCCAGGAGGAAGCGGAGCACCAGAAGAAGAGGGTGGATACGACCGGTGTCGTCCTCGCCGGGTACCTGGGAGGGGTGGTAAGTCCCGCGACTCGCACCTATTGCTTTGAGATTGTTTCCCCTTTCTCAAGTTCATTTTATCCCTCCTCGCAGGATGCGATGACGGCTAAGCGTCTAGGCTTCTAGATCGCCACCCTTAAGAAGGAAAAGGAGGCGTTACAAGCACGAGTGCGGGAGCTGGAAGTCGCAGCCGCTACTCCGCCGCCCTCTAGCAGCAACTATCAGCTCGCGCACCACACCGAATATGAGCTGGTGGAGATGATGCAGAAGAATGTTGCTAAGGCTGCGAAGTATACTCTCCAAATGCTGCAGCGGGCGGGCCTAATCTTGAGCGAAGATGCGGGTCTTTCGGTGAGCGAGGTGGTACTAGAAATATTCCTTCTGGTACCGAAGCCGGGAGACAAGTCCTACCAGCCCCTCTAGGAGGACTTGCCGCCCGGGAGCTCGCCTCGCTGAACCCCAGTGCCGAGCTTCTTTTGTATTTTTGGTTATGTTTTAATGTCCACGCGGGCTGAGTCCCCCACTTATAATTTCTGTAATTAATGAAACATGCTTTCCTGAAGTGCTCATCTTTGCTTGTGATATTGTTTCTTCAAAGTGTTCCAACTGTTTTCTCTGCATGCCTGCAACCCAGTTCGGCCCTCCTGCTTGCTGCCTCTGGACCCGTGTCCCGTCAGCGAGATCACCCGTCCATTCAGGACTTAGCTTAAGAAATATAGGGGTCTTAGTTAGTCGAAATGCGAACGACGACTCATCTCTTCAGTCCAGATTCTCCTCACTGCCCATGAGAAAGAGGGAGTGGGCCGACTCGGCTCGCACCTGAGCCGCCTAGCCTCACGCGAGCTGGGCCCTATGAGGTCGCGATGTGGCCTGAGTTCTCGCGACCTCGGTCGCATTTCGGGTACTGGGCGATTATATTGGGTCCAGAGAGCACGCCTCGCCGAATCATAGTCTTAGCTCGCCAACCCGTCAGGGTCTCGACTCGGCACTTCCGGCTCACCGACCTGCCGAGCTCATCCTGTCAACCCTGCGATTTTTGCCTCTGAAGTTCGAGTGTCTGGGTCCCGGCTTTAGACATCATCACGTCCACCGAGACCCTCTGTCCTGCCAGCCAGTTAGGAGTCTGGATAGACTCTCTCGAGTGACATCCAGCCCTGCCAACTAGATGAGAGCCTGACAACAAGATCTGCTCGGGATCTGGGTGGACTCTCTCGAGTGACATCCAACCCTGTCAGCTAGATGAAAGTCTGGCGGTGGGATCTACTCGGGGCCTGGGTAGACTCTCGCGAGTGACATCCAGCCCTACAAGCTAGATGAGAGCCTGACAGCGGGATCTGCTCGGGGTCTGGATAGACTCTCTCGAGTGACATCCAGCCCTGCCAGCTAGATGAGAGCCTGAAAGCGGGATTTGCTCGGGGTCTGGGTAGACTCTTTTGAGTGACATCCAGCCCTGCCAGCTAGATGAGAGTCTGACAGCGGGATCTGCTCGGGGCCGGGGTAGACTCTCTCGAGTGATATCCAGCCCTGCCAGCTAGATGAGAGCCTGACAACGGGATCTGCTTGGGGCCTGGGTAGACTCTCTCGAGTGACATCCAGCCTTGCCAGCTAGATGAGAGCCTGGTAGGGGGATCTGCTTGGGGCCTGGGTAGACTCTCTCGAGCAACAACCAGCCCTGCCAGCTAGATGAGAGCCTGACAGCCGGATCTGCTCGGGGCCTGGGTAGACTCTCTCGAGTGACATCCAGCCCTGCCAGCTAGATGAGAGCCTGACAGTGGGATCTACTCGGGGCCTGTGTATACTCTCTTGAGTGACATCCAGCCCTGCCAGCTAGATGAGAGCATGACAACGGGATCTGCTCGGGGTCTGGATAGACTCTCTCGAGTGACATCCAGCCCTGCCAGCTAGATGAGAGCCTGACAACGGGATCTGCTCGGGGTCTGGGTAGACTCTCTCGAGTGACATCCAGCCCTACCAGCTAGATGAGAACCTGCCAGCGGGATCTGCTCGGGGTTTGGATAGACTCTCTTGAGTGACATCCAACCCTGCCAGCTAGATGAGAGCCTGGTAGCGGGATCTGCTCGGGGTCTGGATAGACTTTTTTGAGTGACATCCAGCCCTGCCAGCTAGATGAGAGCCTGACAGCGGGAGCTGCTCGGGGTCTGGATAGACTCTCTCGAGTGACATACAACCCTGCCAGCTAGATGAGAGTCTGGTAGTATGATCTGCTCGGGGTCTGCTAAGTGAACTCTTCACCCTCTCAAAAGAATCATTGTAGGAGAATTGACATATCAAGAAGCTTTATTAGAAAAAATGACATCACTTATGTAACGCCCCAAAACTCAATAGAGCGACGGGAGACGTTTTGGGCTAGATTTGGAATCTGGCAGGGGGAACACGGCCTGGGACACAGGCGTGTCCCCGGGTGTGTCAGGCTGGAGTCGACGATTTGGTCGAGATGTCGACGATTTTGGAGTCGACGATCGTCGAGCAGAGAACACGGCCTGAGACACGGGCGATTCTCAGGGCGTGTCGAGCCCGTGTCGACGATCGGCCCGGGGAGTCGACGAATTTTGCTTGACGAAGTGTCGAGACAAGGCACACAGCCTAGGATACGGGCGTGTTCAAGGCCGTGTCAGGCAGTCGACGAACTTCACTCGACGAAGTGTCGAGACCGTGAACACGGCCTGGAGCCCAGGCGTGTTTGAGTGGACACGGGTTAGGACACGGGCGTGTCCAAGAACCCGTGTGAGTCTCGGGTTGTTTTCGGGCTGTGTCGATGGAGGCACACGGCCGACCACACGGCCGTGTTAGTTGGAACACAGGCATGTCAGGTCGAACACGGGCGTGTCAGATGCCCGTGTGTTGTTCCAGGCGCGTCGATTTTGACGGCGAATGAGGGACACGGCCCTGGACACGGGTGTGTGCCAGGCTGTGTTCGGTCCAGATTGTACATTTCAGGCCCGAATCAAGGTCGTTCGTTTCTTTAATTTGAGATCCTACGGTTGGGGGTTGTTCCTACTAGGATATACCCGGGATTGGGCCTTTGAAACCCTCACTTTTACTTGAGTGGTTCTCTTTCTAAGTCAAGAGAGAGGTGAGAGCAAAGGAGGAAGAAGAAGCTAGATACGGCCATTGGAGGAACTTCGAAGCTCCAAATCGCGAGCCGACTTCGGATCTACGGAGGCAAAGAGAGTGCGGTGATTTTCATCCGCTTACTTTTCCATGGCGTCAAGGAAGAACGCTAGGGTAACGATTCTCTTCTTGAGCATGTGAAGCTCTCCTTCTTTGCATAGGAAGCCCGCTCTCACGAGTTTGCAGTGAGTTGGAGGCGTTCCTTCGGGTAGATATGTAAAGTCCCCGTTGTGTAGAGTCCGTAAGCGAGAACGGACATAGACATGATGTGTGAAGCCTACCCGGACATGTTGGTCTGGATCGGTGATGTTGCATTGCATAAATACTGGAGAAGACTCCGTGCGATTGGTTGTTTTTCGGGTTTTCTACATGGTAGATTACAACAGGGAGCCTTGGGGATTAACCCTAAGGTGCACCCGGAAAACTGGGCGGATGCGTGATCTTGCCAACTTGGAGGCCTGAGAGCCAACTTGAACATAACCGAGTTATGTGAATTGTGTGACAGAAATGGGACTCAGGAGAAGTTTGACCTGTGCATATGGCTTAAATTGTCGTTGCGATATGAGCACGGGTTAGATGGAACCGTACCAATTTCTATGTCGTTCGATTAGAGCCGTTGGCATAGATGAGGGTCTTCGGCGGTCTATGGCTTAAATTGTCGTGACCCATGCCGGGAAGACAAATTGCTCATATGTTTGACCGTCAAAGTGGCGGTGGTGAGTTCAGAATGTCTATGGCTTAAATTGACGTGACATTGGCCGGTTCACTGAGAATGTGCCCTGAGTGCACGGGGTGTGTGGCCGTGTGAGCCTATGCCTGTGATGAAATGAATATTGATATATTGCTCGCTTATGCTAATAAAATGCAGGGAAAGAGCATCGCCGCCCCGAGTTGGGGGCGGGATCGTTATAATTTGGTTAGCATTGCTGATCGTTGCCTTTGTTTGCCACCTTGCGGTGGTTTTGTTGCTTGCAGGTACTGCTGGACCAAGCTGTCAATAGCGGGTTAAAGCCCAAATTGCGAAGCCGACCCTCGAAGGCCTAATTGAAGTGTTTACTGCTTTTATTCATGTATGACCGGCCTGCGTGTCATGGTTTTTAAATCATGCAATATTAAGTAAACAATTTTGTAAGGCCTTAAGGCCAGTACTTGTGTATGTACTACATTCCTATTTGGTATATTTAGTGGACATTCGTGCTCTTTGTGCTGGGTTCTTTAATTGCAACTTATAAAACTGCTTCCGCTAGAATGCTCTGTGTAGGACGTTGGATTGGTTGGATGGTTTCCATTGAGTAACCACCCGGTCTGTCTGTAGTATATGACGTCGGACCCCGGCCGGACCTACTGCTATATGCTATGTGACGGATAGGGGGTGTTACAATTGGGTATCAAACTACTGGTTTTGGTCGTGCTTAAAATGAATTCGTGGACGAATTCTTTTTAAGGGGTGGTGGGCACATGTGTGTGCGTCATCGTTATAACAGTAAAAGAACTCATGAATGTTCGCCATAGGAATGTAGAGTTTGCGGTAGGCGAATGGGTCTTTCTCAAGATCAAGCTGTTCAAAGCGTTTCATGGATTCACCGACTCAAGAAGTTTAGTCCGAGGTTTTTGGGACCGTTCGAGGTTATAGAACGCATTGGAGAATCAGCTTACCGGTTGGCGTTGTTCCCAGAGTTGAGTGTATTACACGACATTTTCCTAGTCTCCGTCTTGAGGAAAGCCTTGATGGAGGCTAGTGTGGTGATCGAACCGGCAACGGTGCCGATAGAAGAGGACTTGAGGACGAAAGTCCGTCCGGTGGGCATAGAGGATTCAAAAGTTCGGTAGTTGCGAAACAAAGAAGTGAAGCTCGTAAAGGTGCGCTGGGACAACTGCGAGCGAGATGAGTTCTCTTGAGAGCGAGAACAAACCATGCACGAAGAGTATCCCGAGTTGTTTGTATAGTATTGAATGGAAATGAGTGTGTAAAGTTATTGTAATAATGTTTAAATTTGTTGCAATAATTTTCTTGATGTCTTCCTGCATGAAGATTAATTTCGGGGACGAAATTCTTTTAGGGGGGGGGGGGGAGGAGTTGTAACACCCCAGTTTTCAGACTTGAGTCTCTGGAAGCTATCGCCCAGCGGTAGTAGTTACCGCCCGGCGGTAGCTTAGCGTTGAGTGGCGAGGCGCTGAGAGCGTTGAGTGGCCAGGCGCTGAGAGCGTTGAGTGGCCAGGCGCTGAGAGCATTGAGTGCTAGCGCGCGACATTAGCTGCCTGGGTACCGCTGGACGATAGCTCTGTTTCGTCAAGTGTCGATCGAAAGATCTATTCGTCGAGCGTTGGAGGATTACCGCCCGACGATAGTAGATATCGCCCGACGATAGCCTTGTTTCGTCGAACTTCAGACGAAGGGCCCAGTTCGTCGAATGCAGAGTTTTCGAGAAAACGTCGAGTTCTCGAGAAAAATGCCACCGCGCGGCGTTAGCCTTATCGCCGACATTAGCGCGGCATTATTTTCTGGCGGAGCGCTCGGGAACCTATCGCTCGGCGGTAGGTAGTTACCGCCCGGGGGTAGCAGACGGAAGCAGTTCCATTGTTTGGCTTTGTAGTCATCCAATTTCATTTAGGATTTGATCCTAAGGCCCGAGACTCTCCTCCAGAGTGCTTATATAGGGCTGAATGTTTGTTTCTCTTCATTTTCTCATTTGGGAAGTGAGAGTTAGGGTTTGTAAGAGAAAGGTGGGAGGAGGAAGAAGAGTGCTTTCTTCCGCCATTGACGGAGCTTCAGACCTCCGATCGTCGTTCCAAGGCCAGATCCATGTAGAGGACTTGGAGGCGCTCGTTTTCATCCATACAAGACAAGAGTTTCATGGCTAAGAAGAGGAGTCGTAAGGTAACGACACTTCTCCTCTCGGTTATAGGATGTGTGCATGACATCTTTTCCTTTTCTTGATTTTATTTCAAGCATATAGGCACCAGATCTCTCAAATGAGAGGGATTTGGGTTATCATGGTTCAAGAGGAGCAATCAGGTCGTATGTGTCCGTCCCCGACATGTTATTGCATTAGAGATCTGCTCTGTTAGTGGATTAGGCATGGTGGTTGAAGCCGTAGTCGCGACTGTTAGTCCGACTCGGTGATGTTGCATTGCGAGCCTTAAGGATTTTGTAGAAATCCGTTAGCAGCAAGATGTTGTCTGTGATGATGTTGTATGACCCCCCCCCCCACCCCCACCCCTATTCCGTGCGAGTACGCGTAATCGGAGCCAGACAAGGCTAGCTCCGTTGTGACGGGATATGGTTTCCTTGGGGCGCGAGACCGGATAGGGTTAGCTCTGTTATGACGGTAGATGATTTCCTTGGGGCATGAGACATGATGAGGTTAGCTCCGTTGTGACGGGAGATGGTTTACTTGGGGCACGAGACCGGATAAGGTTAGCTCTGTTGTGACGGTAGATGATTTCCTTGGGGCACGTGAACGTTACGATACGAACGGTGGATTTGGGCAGGAAAGACTTGGGATTGTGATGTGCTAAGCCGTGATTTGTCTCTGCGGTCGGCTGGCTTTCCCGTGACGTTGCAAAGTCATGTGTGGAGAGTGTCCCAACGAGACAAGACCCTCTTCTGTGGAACTAACGAGAATGTCGAGCTTTGGGCAAGCCCGGACGATTCCAGTTGGGTCTCGCTAGGTCTCCTTCAGTGGACTTGATCCTGATATTGGAGCCAGGCCTGAGTCATCGCGAACAGGTGGGGTCTAGTAAGGTTTCTTATCAGTTTGTTTGTCTGGGGGCTTGTATGCAATTTGGGGGAATTTAGAGTACCCTTATGTTTGCGGTTTGTATGTCGTTTGGGGGAAATTAGAGTACCCTTGTGTTTGCGGCTTGAACACCGATGGAGAAATTGAAAGTACCCGATGTGATGATGTGTTAGAAGCATACGCTTTAGGGTGCCTTGGGTGAAACCCAAGATTGTATTCATGCTGCATTATAGGCCCCTTTTATTATATGCTCAACATAGAAACGTGTTTGCTTTATGAGACATCCAAACATGTTTTTATAGTTTTACATGTTATTGTATTTTGCATACGAAGTGCTGACCTGCAGGGTGATGGAGTGCCCCGGGGTCCGCTAGTGACGGCCAGGAGGAGATGTATTGGTTACACAGTTGAGGTCAGCCTTTGCTGACCCACATTACAACAAAATTTTTACAGGGCAAGGATCGCAAGCGGGAGCAAGCTCGTCGACAAAAAAAGCCTAAGCTTCGTGAAGTGTTACAAGATGTGTTATAGCTCTGTTTTGTGGAATGTGATGTTTTATGTTTTATATTTTCCGGCTTGCACGCCGAGGTGGCCTAGGAGTGTTTATGCACATTGACACTTATTGTTATGATTGAGCTTGGACTCTAAAATGTTGTAAGGCCATAAGGTCGTGTTGATGCTCATGTGTTAGTGGATAACTTCTGCTCTTGCTCTTTTGTTTTTGCTATTTTTAGTCTGAATTTTAAGTTGGGTAGTTTATATCATCCTATAATACTAAAGTTGTGGCGTCTGTATGTTGTGGGGCTCTGGTCGGACCCATATTATACAGTCATTACAGGGGAGGTGTTACACGACGCAGGTCCTCGTAACAGTAGATGAAGTTGGCTGGTAGCTGGTAGAACCACTCTCTCGCCTTCTCCTTGAGGGTAATGACGAAGAGTCTGCATTTAAAGACATCCGACATCTGCCTTATCGAAACCACATCCTCAAACTATTGGATGTGCTGGACCGGGTCATCCCTCCCGGTTTAGTAAGACATCTCTGGCTCCCTGAACCCCTCTGGAACTGGGGCAGAAGAAACTAACTCGCTGAAAGGGCTGTCTCCCCCTGGTGGGCGAGACGGAGTGTCTCACACCCCCATCTCGCCGAACCGGCCTCCTCTCGCCGAGCCCGAGAAAAGCACTCGCCCGGGGAGCTCGCATCCTCTCCCCTCCTCTGCAATCTCCTTCCCAGCTCGCCGAGTCGGGGCATCCTCGCCTAGAGCTGGGGCGGCGATGATTGGGACAGCTGGTGCGGTGAGCGTGGAGAGTGACCAGCACAGAAAATCTCGGGAGAGTGTCATGGCTGGAGGTCAGGGAGGTAGTGATGATCTCGGCGAGCTCCCCAGCCCAGGACCCTTTGTGGGGAGGCAAGAGTACATGACCTCCATCCAAGGCATTATAGAGATGCTGTGAAGTATTGCTCCTCGGGGTGGCAGCCCCACTCCACCCCCCAGGAGCTATCTCCCCCCCTCTCGACGAGCCGACTCCCAGGGGTCTAGGCGAGGTGACCCCAGCAGGGGGAGAAGGAAGTACACCAGGAAGAAGGCCCGGGAAGGAGATGATGGGAGATGGGGTAGAGCGAGACCTCACCGGCCGGGAGTTGTTCTCCAGCCCGGCGAGTGCCAGCCTTCCAGGCGAGCAGGTCGCGCGAGTAGAGGTGGCGAGACCACCCCTTAGGGGGTCACCCTTCAGCGAGATGATCATCTCAGCTCCCATTCCCGAGGGGTTCAGAGAGCCCGACATGGCTTACTATACCAGGAAGGATGACCCCGTCCAGCACCTACAGTGGTTTGAGGATGCCGTCTCCATCAAGCCGATGATAGAAGCCTTCAAGTGTCATCTCTTCGCGATCACGTTGAAGGATAAGACAAGGGACTGGTTTCATCAACTCCCTCCGAGGTCGATCTATGGGTTCGAGGACTTGAGCCGGAGCTTTCAGCTCGCTTCTCCACCTCCAAGAAGAGGAAGAAGAGTCCTGAGTCCATCTTCCTAATAAGGCAGTGGGCCGAGGAGTCGCTGGCCCGTTACGTTGACAGGTTCTAAGAGGAGATCCTGGATATCCAGGGGATGTCAGGGTATGCCTTCCAGACGGCGTTCATAGTGGGGTTGCTCGAGGGGTTCTTCAAGATGAGCCTGACTCGAAAGGCCCCCACTTTCCTTCGAGGAGCTAATGGAAAGGGCGGCTGGGGAAATATCCATAGAGGCGGCCAACCTGACATTTGTCAAGAAATTGGCAAGGCTAACAGAGGCGGAGCCGAAGGAGCAAGGCGGCTCGAGGCATCAGGAGGGAAGACGGAGGGAGGAGCAGAGAGCTTTGGGGTTCCAGGGACAGGAGGGTCCGGAGCCAGGTTGGAGGCAGCAGGGAGGACCTGCCCATGGTCCAGGAAGAGCTCTCATCTAGGGTGGGGGGACTTTTAGGGAGGCCAAGGAAGATACAACTTCCAAAGGCAAGCCCCTAGGCAGCTCCTACCCCCACCGCAGCAAGCAATGACGATCGGTCGAAGGAGATGAGGAACTGCACGGGAAGAGGAAGAGTCAGGGTAGAGTTACCCTACTGTGAGTTCCACCAGGAGGAGGGCCATGCAACAGCTACTTACCCCGAATTCCAGGAGTTGAGAAGGACAAGAGCTCTGGCGCCACAGCCTCACCAACCGCAAGATCTGGTGCGGATTAAAGAAGTCCAACCCGAGGCAGTAGGGGAGAGGTGTGAGGATCGGGTTGATGTGGGAACCCGGGGAGGGATCCCATGATTCACGAGGGAAGAGGAAGGTAGTGAAGTGGATCATCTCTTGTAATGAACTTTGCTTGCGTTGTATTAACTATGATTAATGAAAAAGACCGTCGGAAAACATTTGTGATCCGTGCCTTGACTCTGAGATGATTCCGCTGACCAGGCTCCCACTACCTGGCATGACAGGTTGATCTCTCGTGGAGGCTAAGTCCTTTTAGCTCCGAGATGATTCCGCCGACCAGGCTCCCACTAGCTGGCAGGGCAGGTTGATCTCGCATGGAGGCTAAGTCCTTTTAGCTCTGAGATGATTCCGCTGACCAGGCTCCCACTAATTGGCAGGGCAGGTTGATCTCCCGTGGAGGCTAAGTCCTTTTAGCTCTGAGATGATTTCACTGACCAGGCCCCCACCAGCTGGCAGGGCAGGTTGATCTCTCGTAGAGGCTAAGTCCTTTTGGCTCCGAGATGATTCCGCTGACCAGGCTCCCACTAACTGGCAGAGCAGGTTGATATCTCGTGAAGGCTAAGTCCTTTTAGCTCCGAGAGGATTCCACTGACCAGACTCCCACTAGCTGGCAGGGCAGGTTGATCTCTCGTGGAGGCTAAGTCCTTTTAGCTCCGAGACGATTCCGCTGACCATGCTCCCACTAGATGGCAGGGCAGGTTGATCTCTTGTGGAGGCTAAGTCCTTTTAGCTCCGAAACGATTCTGCTGACCAGGCTCCCACTAGCTGGTAGGGCAGGTTGATCTCTCGTGGAGGCTAAGTCCTTTTAGCTCTGAGATGATTCCGCTGACCAGGATCCCACTAGCTGGCATGGCAGGTTGATCTATCGTGGAGGCTAAGTCCTTTTAGCTCCGAGATGATTCCGCTGACCAGGCTCCCACTAGCTGGCAGGGCAGGTTGATCTCTCGTGGAGGCTAAGTCCTTTTAGCTCCGAGACGATTCCGCTGGCCAGGCTCCCACTAGCTGGCAGGGCAGGTTGATCCCTCGTGGAGGCTAAGTCCTTTTAGCTCCGAGATGATTCCGCTGACCAGGATCCAACTAGCTGGCAGGGCAGGTTGATCTCTCGTGGAGGCTAAGTCCTTTTAGCTCCGAGATGATTCCGCTGATCAGGCTCCCACTAGCTGGCAGGGCAGGTTGATCTCTCATGGATGCTAAGTCCTTTTGGCTTCGAGATGATTCCGCTGACCAGGCTCCCACTAGCTGGCAGGACAGGTTGATCTCTCGTGGAGGCTAAGTCCTTTTAGCTCCGAGATGATTCTGCTGACCAGGCTCCCACTAGCTGGCAGGGCAGGTTGATCTCTCGTGGAGGTTAAGTCATTTTAGCTCCGAGATGATTCCGCTGACCAGGCTCCCACTAGATGACATGGCAGGTTGATCTCTCGTGAACGCTAAGTCCTTTTAGCTCCGAGATGATTCTGCTGACCAGGCTCTCACTAGCTGGCAGGGCAGGTTGATCTCTCGTGGAGGCCAAGTGTTTTCTACCCCGAGGACCGTCACGTCACCCAGGCTCTCATTAGATGGCGTGACAGGTTGACCCCTCAGGGAGGCTAAGTATTTTCTACCCCAGGGAGGATCTCGCCACCCAAGCTCTCATTAGCTGGCAGAGCAGGATGACCCCCCGTGGAGGTTGCATGAACTCAACTTAAGGAAATTACACTCAGCAAATGTGTTGGGTTGGATGTTTCTTTCCAAGCTTGTGCCAACCTCAAAAGAGCGGGGATTGTGTACAACCCCGTATTCGCAAGAGTGGGGTCCCCCCGGTAGGCATATGACCAGCTATGCTTTTTTAAGCTTTTTAAGGGGTTCAGTACTCTTGGTGGCCAATTTAGTGTGAATATGTGGTTTATACTAGTAGGGGGATAAAATATTTTTCTCCCCCCCGGCCCCCTCGGGGGGTCACCCAGCCCTAGGCCGCCGAGTTCAACCCAGGCCGCCGAGTTCACCCAGGCCGCCGAGTTCAACCCAGGCCGTCGAGTTCACCCAGGCCGCCGAGTTCAGCCAGGCCGCCGAGTTCAGCCAGGCCGCCGAGTTCAACCCAGGCCGCCGAGTTCACCCAGGCTGCCGAGTTCAACCCAGGTCGCCAAGTTCACCCAGGCTGCCGAGTTCAACCCAGGTCGCCAAGTTCACCCAGGCCACCAAGTTCAACCCCGGCCTCCGAGTTTAACCCAGGCCTCCGAGCTCGCCCCTAGCCGCCTACTCGCCCGGCCTCAGCTCGCCTTGCCGCCTACTCGCCAGGCTCGAGGGGTTGCCCTTGGTGGTCTGCATTTAGTTGTTTAGAACTGCTGGATTTGGCTGTTGGCAGGCCAATCCGGGGGCATTTCAGTAATTTTCAGAGCAGTGGAGGTTGGTTATTTGCAGGCCATTCCCAGAAAACTATAACTAGGCCCTTAGGGGTGCCTTGGAGAGCATTACTTCTTCACTCTCTCTTCATCCTTCAAGGCACCCTAGCTCAGGATTAGCTAGGGAGGGGGAGATCTCCAAGGTCTTCTGGGTGTGACGTGGGACCTCCACGCTAGAGCCGAGGGTCTGTTCCTAATTTCTTGAGCTTTTGGTCCGTGACGTTCCTCTGAGTGCAGTAAGTGTGAGGTCACCCCTTTCAAGGGACCCCGAACTCCACAGAGACCAAGTTTTTGGTTTCAACATCGAGCACTCAGTCGCGTGTTAAGTGCGAACCTGACGAGGCAGAGTACTTCCTACCTGAAGTCCTCGAATATCCCCACCGTGGCATGCAGGGGAGGGGGTGGCGAGTCGGACCTGTCCGAGCCTTTCCCTTCTCCTCCAGTCATCAAACTTGCTAAAGATTTTCTGCGCTGACCACTCTCCTCGCTCACCGCTCCAAAATTGTTTAAACCGAGAATTCGGTCTCTATGGAGTCCGCCCTTGTGGAAGGGGTGATCACACACTTACTTCTCTCTCGTAAGCCAAACGACTAAGAAAATGGAACAAAGAATGAACCCAAAGGCTTGGCGTGGAGGTCTCACCACACATCCGGAAGATCTTAGAGCGCTTCCCCTTCTTAGCCAAATGTCGAGCTAAGGATACCTCAGAAAGCGCAAGAAGATCGGGGAGCAAGAAAAACGTGCCTTCTGAGGTATCCCCTGGGTATATTTATAATTTTCTGAAAACGACCTGCAAATAGCCAACCTTCGCTGCTTTAAACAACTATATGTAGCCAAAATTGGTCTGCCAACAGCATGACTCAGCTGTACTAGAAAGCTATTTGCACACCCAGCAAGAGCATCCATGTAATTTTGCCTCTGTACCCCACGAAGCGTGTTTCTCAGACACGGGGTCAACTCACCTCAACTTACCACCTTGGTGGGCGGACGCAGTCGGGCTCCCGCAGCTTGCCTTCCATCCCTAGGAGAGCGCGAGCCGGGCCATCGTGGCTTGCCTGCCCTTATTCGGAGGTGGGCTGGCGACAAGGTAGCCTATGCGAGAGCGGGCTAGATGGGCTGGCTCGCGCTCGCGTAGCTTGTCGGCCTAGCTTTGGCGAGGGCGAGCCGACCGTTTGGATTCTCCCGCCGGTTGTTCTGATGCGGGCCAGTTGCTCTGGCTCGCTCGCCTGGCCCAGTGAACCTACTCGGCGAACACAAGGTTACACACCTCTGATCCGCACATGGACATCTCTCCGACAGTACTTTAGACACTGATGATATGACGATGGAATCGCCTTGAAATAGTTGATGAGTGGACGCCCAAAGATGGCGTTGTAACAACTTAGGGCATCGACGATGACGAACCGACATCGGATCAAAGTCCCCCAAGGGTCACCAAAAGATCCACTCCTCCCTCCACCTCTTTCTTCTCTCCAGAGAAGCCAAAGAGGGGTCCATCCGAAGTTTGGATCTTGGACGCTTCCACCTACAGCCCGACGAAGGTTCTCTTGAAAATGACATTCACCGAATTCTCATTGTCTTCCATGATTTGATCGATGGTGAAGTCCTCGATGATGGCTTGGATGACAAGGGCATTATGAAAAGTATTTTCATTCCCCGACATGTCCTCAAAGAAAATTATCTCATCCAATGACAGTGGAATTTGAGAGGTTGAGGCGACACTTTTCCGATAAATCTGATGGAGACTTCCCTTGCGGGAAGCTTTAAGTCCGGCCCCTCCATTGATCACGCCAACCTACCCACCTCCCGTGCCATGGACCACTTCTCTGCGACCTCCCAGGTCGACCCGGTCTTCATTCCTCCTCCCCGGAGCTTGGAACACTATCAATCTTAATGGAGCCTTCTGCCTAGGTTGCTCCCCCGCTCCGGCTTCCAGCCTCCCAAAAATCTGGGCAGGCCATAGTCTCATGCCCCTCTACTCGATGCAGATCGCAGTTGAGGGGAATCTCCTCCGCCTGGTTCCTTGCTGCCTGAACCTTCTTGCGATGCATCTTGCCTCGACGGGCAATGAATAACACCTCTCCTTGAGCCCTTCCTTGCCTTCCACACTGTTGATGGTCGTTCCTCCTCTCTTGATCTTGGAACTGAGGCCTAATAGGTGGTCTCCACAGGGACCGATTCACCAGAGACTGGAATCGCCGCGCTTCCTCCCTCCTCTCCAGAGCCGCTATGGGCCTCCTCTCCTCTTGCCTTCGAGGCCTTTTCTGTCTCCTCGGCTCTTCTGCCCTCCTGGGCTCTTCTTTCCTCCTCGTCTCTTCCCTTCTTCTCTCCACCTACCTCTCCGACGCCACTCCAGCCCTAGCCTCTGAAAGTCCCCCTTTGTCTTTAGTTCCCAGGCCCTCTCCATCCAGCATCGCCAATAATTCTGGATTTTTTTGAAGCTTGCATTCGCAATAGAACGAAAAAAGGAAAAGGGACTGCAGAAACGGGTCAAAAAACAAGGATGTTCTCCTAGTCACTCTGAACAACCTCAGAGAGAACCGGCGGGAAATCCTCAAAACAGGTCCAAAGAAAAGTACAGGAAATAGCATAGCGAGAACAAAAATCTGCTGCCCGATTGGCCTCCCGCGAAGCATATCGGAACAGGACACGAGGAAACTCGAAAAGGAATCCCAACACATCTGCGTCCGGGAAGTGGACATCCCAACGACGCGAGTCAAAGCAGCGTTGACAATACTTGATCAAGTTGAGGCAGTCCCCCTCAATGATCACCCCTGAAGCATCAAAGCAGTCAACCGTGAGGTAGTCCCGAATGACTGCCAGTTCCGCTATCTCCGTTCGGCCCGGATCCCATTGCATAAGCAACCGACCGGCCGCAAAGAGGACCGTACCAGAGGAGTCACGAGCCACAATCCCCACCCCGGCTTGGCGAGAAGGTAGGATAGCGTCGTCAATGTTGACCTTGAGCCAGCCCAGGGGTGGGTGACACCACAGGGTGGAAGACGGCTGGGAGGGCCGGGTGGTGTCCCAGTTCGCCTGGGTGGGTAAGGTCGCCGATCGAGAAGCGGACTCCAACACCCGCGTCGCAATAATGGTGGGAGTGACATACTCTTGGAGGTGGATCCTGGCGTTGCGCGCCTGCCAACACTGATAAACTGCAAAACCAAGAAGGGTAAACGTGCTGGAGCAGTTGGCTGAGTTGGAGAGGCCATCCATGAGGGCAGTCCAAGAAGAGATACAGGGAAGGGTCAGCCCCCACCGCTGCAGCGCCATCCCAACAGCCTGGAGGCAACTGCACTCGCCAAGGAGATGGTCCCGCTACTCAGGAGCGATGCAGCCCTAAGGGAAGCAAGTCTCAATCGCCAGCCCGCGGTGGGCCAACCAAGTCCGAGTAGGAATGACATCCAAGGAGAGACGCCGCCAGAAGAAACGCTCGCGGGGGCGCATCCAGAGTTTCTTAAGCCAGCCTGCATCCTGCGACGGAGGTGGGAAGGTCTGGATTTTTCTCCTCCCCTTACACGAACGTATTTGCCTGTTTGATCATCTCTATCCTCCTCATAAACTCTTCGAACGCCGCCACCGTCATGAAGTCGCTTCCTCGCGAAGAGTTACTAACTCCTGTCGAGTTGCCGACTATCTCCTCATGCTCGCCTGCATTCACCATCTCGCCTACTCGCGAAACTTTTCCTCCTCGTCTGCGATCCACGCTCGCCGCACCAAACTGTTGATCCGGGAAAATCACTTACTCCAAAAATTCGGATCAAGACAACCTAAGTTACTGATTCTACGGTCCGATGCCATAATTCGAATGGTCATCGCGAGAGAGAAAACTATATATAAGCACACCCCAAGTGCTCCAGCAGGGAGGTCCCAACACGTAGCCGAAAGCTTAGAAGAAGCAACCCCTCCACAACCAAAAATGTCCGAGCAGGGTACGGGGTAGACTAGCTGATAACAAAGTCGCAACGACTAAGATAGTCGCAAACTCATGATCTGTCTCTCTGAATAAAGGATCCAAAGGCTCGGCTCGCGGTCTAGGAAAAAGGTGGTCGAGATCTTTTGCGAGATTCCAAAGTCAGTCTCCTCGTACCCCTGAGGTCCTATTTATAGACAAATTCAAAGGGGGGGGGGGTCTTATTTATAGCCCCACCCCTTGCGACTAGGCAACCTCTTGGGGGGAGCTCGCTCGGCTGAGCGAGTAACAGTCCTAGTCGCCTACTTGACGAGTATGCGGGTGAAACTCGTCATACTTGTCCAAGTCTTCTGTCTTTTTGCACGTTGACTCTGACTTCTGTCTTGACTTGCTGACTTTGACCCTCGCTGACATGGCTCTAGATGGGTCCACCCTTGACGAATATGGGTTGTACATAAACCCTTAAATCAATGAATCACAAATCTAAGGAAACAAAAATGTATAAATCCTGAAAGTATACCTGCTAAGGAGAAACTGTCGAGTAGGGTTACGATGGGGAAGGATGGAAAGCTTCTTGAACTCAGATCCAAGTTGGGAAGAGCCGCTTAACAGTGGTAGAGCATCTGCAAAAAAGCAGAGAATGAGATCATTGTCGTCATCGTCGAATGGAGCTTGTAAGGGTAACACAAAAAAGAATGAACCAGTAAAAATGTTGGAAACATACCGCCGGCCGATCCATTGAGCTGTGTGAGTGATCACCGAAAAATGGGGATTTGCCGAAAAATCGCACAGGAAGGAGATATTTCTCGTCGCGACAAGAGGAAGCTCTTATGGTACTTTGTGTCGAGGGAAGTGAACCGATTTGATAGATTTATGCTTCGTTTGGTTCGGCGTTTCCCTGCCTCCGTTTGGAGCAAAATCCACCGGACGACGGGTAAACAAACGGCCGTCGGCGGTGTGTGCTCCGTTTGCACCCGCAACAAGGAGGAAATGACCCCGATCCCGCTCCGTCGAACCAAATATAATCTTAGGGTTTGATATTTTCTAATACCCAAAGTACCCCCACCTATCACAGATCAAATGATTTTTCTAACCATAAAAAATATTTTTTGAAATTTTAGAGTGCAAGGTTCTCTATTAAACGTATTAGATGGTGCAAAATGTCAAATTTCAAATCTTGGGATGCAATGTGTAAAAAGCCTCATTTTAGTGGCTGTTAGTGCCAACAACCCCCAAAGAATTTTCTTGGTATGCATACCTACATGTGGGAGAAAATTCCGCCTGAAATCAATTGTGTTTCATCATGTTAGAAAATAAGATCATATTTTTTAACGAAAAATCTGGACTCTTAAAAAGTTTTTTGGCAAAGTACACTCTCAAAATATTGATTTTTGACAAAATGCATCCAAAAGTTTAAAATTGACAAAATACATTTCAAAATGATTTTTTTGGCAAATTGCATCCTCAATAGACAAAAAATAAAATGACCAAAATGTTCACTATAGAGTACACATTGTCAAAAAAAATCATTTTGGAGGATGAATTTTGCCAAAAACTTATGCACTTTGCTAAAAAACCCACTTTAAATCATGAATTATACGTTCCAGAAAATTTTACCCAAAAATATATTTTCGGCGTTGGGCTTTCCCGACATTCAACCCGCGCCTGCAGTTAGGGTTCTCGGCTTCTTCCGCCGACATCCCCCCGGCCTTCTCCGCTCTCGCCGACGAAGCAACAGTCGTTCTCCTCCCTCCTCGACAAAGCACGGCACCGCCTCCTCTCTCGCCAACGCAAGCACCACTCATTCTCCTCTCTCGCCGACGCAAGCACGCAACCCTCTTCGGATCTTCGACGCAGCAAGCTTCTCCAATTTTTTTGGAAGATTCTCCTTGGTATGACTTTCTCCTTCCCATTTTTTTGCGCATCTTTTTCCGGAAGTCATGTACTCTCTTACCTTTTACCGTGTTTTTTTTTCAAACATTATGGTTTGCAGTTTTTGTTTTATATAGTGGATTGATTTCTGATCCAATGAGGTGTATTTTTCCATTTTGTTCTTCATTCAGTTAGGTCTCCCATCCAGTTAGGCCTTCCATCCAGTTAGGTCATTTAGTCATTTTTTTCTTCATTCCAAACTCATCATTTAGAATTAGAACATCAAGTTTTAGTTTTAATACCATGAAAGCAAAGAAAACAAGGATATGCATAGATTAGAGGAATGCATGTATAAAAAGCACAGGGAGGTATATTTTGGCATGATTTCAATACAGTGACAACAAAGAAGAATAGGGCCTACAGATATTAGACGGATGCATGTATTAAAAGTACTAAGGAAGTATATGTTTAGTTGTGTGTGTGTAGTTTTTTGTGTATGTTGATGTGTTGTTGGGTTTGTTTATTGCGTATGTGTAGTTGTGCATGTGTAGTTTTGTGTGTTGATGTGTGTGGATTTGTATATTGTGTATGTGTAGTTGTGTGCGTATGTTGTTGTGTGTGTATGTTGACGCCGGTCAGCGGGTGTATGTTTATTGTGTATGTGTAGGATTGACCCACAAGACACTCATAGGGTTTCACATTCATCACTTTTTGGGTTCTCCAATCCTCCCCTGATTTTGCATTCATTTATTAGAAATGGCACCGAGAACCACCAGCCGCAATAAGGATTTGGTTAAAGGTATTGGCCAGTTCTCGCGCGGGAAAATGTATCGTAAGCGTGGCCTTTGGGCAATTAAGGAGAAGAACGGAGGCAGCTTCCCCCGTCACGAGCCGCAAAAGAAAGACGAAAAATCCCCGGTGAAGCCACCAAAGTATTATCCCGCCGACGATATCAAAGTTTCTTCTCGGGCTCCACGCAAGCACAACCCGACCAAGCTCAGGTTTGTGGATATCCTTTTGTCGTTATATTTTTTTGGGAAAAACATGTTTTGTAGTGTTTAATGTTGATCCGTGTTTTATTAATATTTGCATTTGGTTATCAGATCTAGTATCACACCTGGCACAGTGTTGATTCTTCTTGCTGGGAGGTTTAGGGGAAGTAGGGTGGTTTTCTTAAAGCAGCTCCCCTCAGGATTGCTCCTGATTACTGGTTAGAAGCTGCCATTTACTTTTATTCTTTTTTTTTTTTCAGTTTACTCGAGAAGAGATCTAGGCTCCGTTTGGGAGGACTTATTTTCACCGGTCAAGCGGTCACGACCGCATGAACTTGGCATTAATTAAGGTCCGGTTCATGCGATCGTGACCGCTTGACCGGTGAAAATAAGTCCTACCAAACAGAGCCCTAATTTATGCTTTAGTATTAGCGGTTTTACTCAAGGAAATATGGCAATTATTTATACATATATATATGTATGTATGGATGGATTTATCTGCATTAAGATACCAGTACATGATGCTTGTGATTCATTCTTATAAATGGATTTGACCAGCCATTGGATTTATTTATCCGCATCTCTGTCGTAAATCAAATAATTATCAACACCCCCTCTTTTATTATCACCCACTCATATAATGCATCTAACTTTAAGTTTTCGAAATAATATGTAATGTAAAATGTATTGTGATGACTCAAACATTGAAGATCAGATCTATTTTTTTCTAAAATCAAGCTTGAATCAATAGAAGCCACAATCTGTCTTTATGAATCGACCCGATATTTGGACTGAGCATGAATTAAATGCTTGTTTGTAGTTTAATCAAAAATTCATATTTTTTATTCTTTTATTTATTATCATGTACTTATGTATATAAATAAATATGTATATGTGAATTTTTAGGGCAGCCTGGTGTAGAAAGCATCCCCCTGTAGCGAGAGTCCGGGGAAGGGTCCCACCACAACAGGGAAAGGTAGGCAAACCTTACCCTGCATTTTTGCAAGAGGCTGCTTCCAAGACTTCAACCCATGACCTCAAGGTCACATGACAACATCTCAACCAGTGCTCCAAGCCTCCCCTTCAGGAGATACAAAGTATTATTAAAGAAAAAATGTGCTGTGAAAAAGTGAAACAGATTGAATATCATTGAGACTTATATTAATAATAAGAAGGCTAGAAGTGCTGCTAAGAGTGCAGCGAACAAATCAAAAGATAAGTTGTTTAATGATTTAGATAAAGTCATCATTGTTTATAAGGTCACTAGCTAGATGATCTAATCCCACAGATGTGATCAGCTTTTTTTTAGTATCATTCAATATTTTTAGAGTTGTATATTCTATTTTTGTTAGGTATGATGGACGGATGAGCTAAACCGTTCATCACACTTAAGTTTAGAATGTTCAAATAGCCCGATGTGAAGATCATTATGCATTGGGTGTTTTGGAAAAAAGCCAAAGTTGTCGAACTCAGATCTTTATAATAGGTGTTGAAGTTGTACACTGTTTGTGCCCCTTACATGTTGACTACAACTTTTGGTTTTGAAGGTAGAGCTCAATGATGCCTCCATCCGCCGCCCGCAATTCCTGCCGTATTTATTGACAAGCATGTACCAAGCCTTTACCATCCCTAACCCAAGTCGATGACTTTCCCTCCATCCAAGCTATAAATGCCTTCTCCTATCCATCTACTCTTGCAGTCAACATACAACCCCATCGAACCCTAACCCCCTCCTTTGGTTTCCTTCCATCATGCTCTTCCAACTTTAATCACCACCACGTACCATTAGCATCCATACCCAACCACCTGAAACATCGTCGAAAACACTCATTCCCCCCAAATTCACAAAGCCTAGAATTTTATATGTAAAGAGAAATGGTCGGCCAATATGATGAAGAGAAACGGTCAGCCAATATGATGAAGAGAAACGAAGGCCATTTGTGTGAACAAGGCAAGGCGTAGGAGGACACACCAACACAGTGTGCGTGATTGGTCCGGATGACGTGTTAACGAGGGTGAAGAGTACGAGGAGGAGGCGTACAGTTAATTTAAGTTCATCATCAAGGCTTAACTAAGGCTCTGTTTGATATTTCGGGCCGGCGGGAGGCCACCCAGGAGAGAGGAAACGGCCGTTTAGAACGGTCGACTGGTGCTCCGCCTTCCATCGTCAAAACACCGGGATTTCACCCTTTTACACCGGGCGTTCTCGCCCGGAGCTCGCCAAACATCCTTTCTCCGGCTCGTTCAGGCCGGAACGGCGCCCCGCCGGAGTGTCAAACAGAGCCTAAAAGGGGAACATGAATTCTTAACTTTCAATACTTTCAACATCTATTTTTTTAAGTGCAAAATCATGCACATTCTCTCCTATTCATTTAAATTGTACCTTGATATTTAAAATATATGTAATATAGTATATTTACAAAAAAATTTCATAGTTCACATTCATCAAAATAGATGGGGCCTTACACAGCGAAGTCCCCAAACAATCGTGGAGGCGCAAGAAAATTATGAAGGATCGGCACTGCGGGATATCTGCCATCTCAAATGGGGGGACCATAATGAGTTTTCTAATTATCATCTTGTGATGTTTTATTTAACTCTGCATTATGAAGTGGGGACTAGCAGGAACCATTCTGACTTGGTATTACACCACACCCTGCGATTCCCAACTATGTTCATGGTTAGACAAGGGTATTGTAGCCTCCTATGTAGCTTAATTGACATCTACGCCAATGAAATGCCACGTTGGGTTAGCAGAGGAGCTCCATTTTGACACTTATGGGTGAAATTCAGCTTTATTTCTTTCCCAAATATTTCAAGTTGCCAACTTTTCTCCTTTTCTCAAACCTACTTGTGCTCTTTCTTGAGTGGTTGACACCATCCCCTTGCTTTATCTCCTTGATTCAGTGATCAAATGAATTGATTGTCACTCATTTCAAGTTCAATTATATGAAGACTTCATTGCTCGATCTTGAGGTCATGAGTTCCAGTCCTGAATGCAGCCTCTTGCAAAAATGCATGGTAAGGTTTGCCTACGTTTCACCCTTGTGGCCGGATCCTTCCTCGGACCCTCATTGCGCGGGGATGCCTTTGTGCATTAGACTGCCCTTTATGGATTGACATAGATTGGATTTCATCTTGATATATTTATTTGATCGGTTCAATTAGGATGAGCTTAAGGTGGTTTGGATTAAATTAAGCTGACTGAATTGGTTTTATTAAGATTTAAGGCAGGATTATGACGCAGATAAAACACCCCACTCCATGCATGATTGGATAGTTTAAAGACGTTGATGAACAATGTGAAATACCGTTTTCCATGAGAAAGTACAAAGATCACATTCTTTGCGACATCATGGATATGGATGCTTGCCACGTGCTACTATGCCTCCCTTGGTAATATGACTGGGAAGTCATACATAACGAGAAGGACAACGTTTACTCCTCCAAACATGGTTGTGATTTTGTGTTACACCCGTTCACGAATGGGAGGCCAAAGCCGAACTCGCAAGGAACTACCAAACCGGTCATGTTATACTCACATGAACAGTTCAGGGTGGAAGTACAACGATCCCAGGTTGTTTTCGCGGTCGTGATGCGGGAAGTTGACTTGCCGGAGACAAATCATCACCCACATGTTTTCTTGTCTAAATTTGTGGCCACTATGTTGAATGAGCTACTAGTGGGTACTCTCTTGAGGGAAATCAATCACCACATCGACTTCGTTGCGGGAACCTCTTTCCTAATTTTTCGCACTACCGAATGAGCCCCAAGGAGCACGCCATCTTGCAAGGTTTGGTCGAGGAGCTCCTCCAGAGAGGAGTTATTCAAGAGTGCAAATTCTGTGTGCTGCCCCGCCTTACTTGTACCAAAAAAATAAGATCTGGCATAAGTGTATTGATAGTCGGTCCATCAACAAGATCATGGCCAAATATAGGTTTTCCATCCCGCGCCTTGATGACGTGCTGGACATGCTATAAGGATCAAAAGTGTTTTCCAAGGTTGACTTATGGAGCGGATACATCAACTGCGGATACGAGCCAGTGACGAGTGGAAGACAACATTCAAGACAAAGGGAAGGAAGGCCTCTACGAATAGCTAGTCATGCCCTTCGGCCTCTCCAACGCACTACCAAATGAGCCCCAAGGTGCATGCCATCTTGCAAGGTATGGTCGAGGAGCTCCTCCACAGAGGGGCCTTGTACCAAAAAAGGCAAGACCTTGCGTATGTGTATTGATAGTCGGTCCATCAACACCTTCATGTAGTTAATGAATGTTCTCAAATCCCACATTGGTAATTTTGTTGTTTTTTAATGAATGTTCTCAAATCCCACATTGGTAATTTTGTTGTTGTTTAATGAATGTTCTCAAATCCCACATTGGTAATTTTGTTGTTGTTTATTTTGACTACATTTTAATGTATAGCAAATCGGAAGGTGAACATCTCGAGCATCTCCGAGCGGTACTCACTACGCTCCAGGCGCACAAACTCTTCATTATCGCAAGAGATGCAGTTTTTTGGCGGACAATTGCTGTTTTTGGGTTTCGTAGTGAACTTAGGGGGCATCCATGTTGACGACAAAGAGGTCCAAGCTATCCCGAGTTGGCCTATACTACAAACAATTAGCGAAGTAAGAGCTTCCACGGTCTCACAACTTTTTATCGTCGGTTCATACGACATTTCTGCACCATTATGGCAACAAATACTGAATGTATGAAGAGTGGACGGTTCCAATGGGGGGAAGATGTTGAACATAACTTCATCTTGATTAAAGAAAGACTTAGTTTTGCCCCCATCCTTGTCTTTTCGGATTTTCGGAAGCCGTTCAAGCTAAAGGCCGACACATCTCTAGTGGGAATTGGCGGCATTCTTTTACTAAAGAAGCATTCCATAGCTTCTTTTTAGCGAAAAGCTTAGTGAAGCTCTGCGACTGTGGTCAACCTACAAATTGGAGTTATACGCTATCATCCAAGCCGTCAAACACTAGGAACACTACCTCTTCCGACAAGACTAGTGAAATAATATTTTCACTACTTCCATCGACAATGATCACATCGACATTGTCGCTTTTGATCTTGCAATGTGTCCGAAAATGTTGTGTCGTTGATAATCTTCGTTTCGCTTGGGGGAGGTATCATCTTCCTGACAACATAAGAGTACGCCTCCTCGTGCTCTTCACCCTCGCTAAACACATCATCCGACCCAATCACGCACACCCTATCCTCCAACACCTCGCCTTGTTCACCCGAGTGGCCTTCGTTTCTCTTCATCATATTGACTGATGGTTGTGCTCAACATTGACTGAAGATGTGGCTCGTTTGTTGACAACGATAATGCTTGATGCCTTAATTGTGGGCGTATGGGTTGTTGGACGTTCGTTTGGGTGGTGCTGCTGGATTCGCTGTTGAGTTGGGGTCAAGCTGAACCTCAGTTGTGGGCTGGACTGCAGGAGTGGTACTAGTGGTGGCCTCATTGAAGGGTCTTCTCTTCTGGGTGGTGGTCTATCCGAAAAGGACTGTTTGCTGAATCGGTTTGGTTCCTACTGGAATTTCTCCGCCCTTGCTTCGTGATGGTTACTTCAACTTTCAGCGCAAGTCACACTGCTTCGTCGAGTGTCTATGTTGTTTGAAGGGACACCATATCTTGCATGTCAGGACGGAGGCCATTGTTGAAACGAGCCACTTGTTGTGCATCTGATTCATGGAGTTGGTTTCTTGATGCGAGCCTCATCATAAATTCTTCCGCATATTCGGTCACCAAGTGCCGGTGCTGCCGACAGTTTTGATATACCGATTACAACGTTTGCTCATAATCGATCGACAAGAATCGAGCAAGCAACAACCGTTTCATCCTATGCCAATTGCACACCAAACGTTTTCGTTGGCTTGTGTGTTGTCCCACCAAGAAAGAGCAGTCCCTTTGAATTTGAAAGCGACATATCGAACCTGTAGCTCTTCGGGGATTGACATTAGCTCGAAATACTTTTCGACTTCAGACATCCAGTCCAAGAAGTCCTCGATATGCAGTTATCCTTACAAAGGGGCACATCGACGTATATCCGTGGAGACGGATTTGAGGGGTCCGTCTTCGTCGAACGAATCCTGGGGAGCTTCAGCTTGAGGCCGTCATGCTTTAAGTTGTCTTGCTACCCGTGGAGGGGGGGGGGGTCGCCACAGCTGGTGGTAAGTTCGTTAGGTCCTCCAAGATTCAAGCATTTTGCACATCATTTAGTTGCATCTATTGCCGCATCGCATGCTGGAATTGGAGGATGGCGGAGTTGCGGTCTGTCATTGCCCATTGGAGCCACACAAGAAATAACCTGGCTCGGATACCAACTGGAAAAGGACAGTAGAGGAAGGAAATCACGGCGAACGCCAATGATGTTGCAAGCTCGGCAGAAAGCCAACCTTATAGCCGGTGGCTTCAGGAAAACGAGAACCGGGTTTTCTATTCAGATTCTTCTGAATTCGAAAGTGCCCTAAAACATAATGTAAAAGCCTTATATATTGGCTTACAACAGACAAACATCCCCCAACCCCAAACAAAGAGTTCATAATAAAGTTAAATAACTGAAGGCGTAGTAACTGAAACAGGCCTAGTTGGTCTTCAGCTATGTGCCTATGCCATGGAGATTTTCAATTGATAGATAACTGTCATTCCTGAATTTCATGAAGGACTATTCTTAATATCATCTATTGTTTACCCCATTATTTAGGGTCATGAACAAGAATTTAAAAATCGGACCGGACATCTAACCGGTGGAGGGAAATGTTTAAGGTTCAATCGGTTCAACCTATTGAACAGGAGTTGAACCGGGATAACTACTGACGGAACTAGATATTTAACCTTATATATATATATTAAATATCGTTTCATAAACACAAGCATTTAAAATTGTACTAAAATTAAAAATCTTATATATATAATATAGTATATCCTTATATTTTATAAAAATAATTATTGTATATCCTATATATATTAACACGATTATATGTTAATTAAATTAATTGAAATAAATAATATTATTATATTAATTAATATGAATAACGTTATATTATATAAAATATATTTTAGTTGCTTTCAACTAAGACAAGTTGTTGGAGTGGATGACCTCTTTGGCATCCATCTTAGGGGTTGAATGTTCAACTCCTACGCCCTTCAGTTTTAAAAGCATTTTAGGTAGATGTGGGAGTTAATTCAAGCCATTGGATTGCATCCAACGTTGTTAATTTGACCCGTCCGGTTACGGGAATCAACCCGCCCGGTTCCCCGGTTCTCGGGCGGTATGTAGATGAAGCGGTCCTTATACCTCTACCGAACCGGCTGGGGGTCCGGTCTGCGGTCAGATTGAACAGTCTTGTCTGGTTTTCAAAATTTTGGTTATGAGTATTCATGAGGATGTATGGAGTAGTACATATTGATATAGTTTTTTTGCTAGCAATTGGAGCATGAGGTGATGATGATTGCAGAATCTCTTTGGGGTTGCTGATGAATAGGTGAGATAGTAGTGTGCGTGTGTGTGGGGGAGTGCTAGGGTTTCTATACTTTTTTTGAGAAAATGAAATGATTTTTCATTAATCTCTTACATTTAAATATGAAACAAGGGTAATACAAAATCTTTCTAAAGTAAGAAAATACAAGAATAATATTTAAACAAGTAATCAAAGGATCCAGGGGAAGTATCACAACAACATGGCATGCCATTTCTTTACACAGCCCTCCCATCCACTATAAAATTGTGTATTTTTAATGGGGGTTCATTATGTAATTAGTTTTAGGATTATTTGACGTTTTGATTTATATGGTATTTCTTTTTGTAGCCATCTTATTTACTATGCAGACCATGATATTTGATATAAATATATATGATCAATGTAGCTGATTCATGGTTTTATGACGTTACATTCCTTAATGAAGTCTCGAGGATTCATATGTCGTGGAGGATTTGACCTCGATCATTTGGATTTTGTTCCTCCTATTCAGGATCTTCTATGTTCTTTGATCTTCCATCACTATCATCATTATACTTCGCTATTTCAATGACTTATGAATTTCCCCCATTCATTTCTGTTGAGTCTTACCAACTTATCCAATATTTTTGAGTATTTGTAGGCTCTGTTTGACGCTGCATTTTTGCTCCGGTGAGTTTTGACAAAAACGTCACAGTCATAAAATGTATGTTTGACATGACAATGATTATTACCCCCGTCAAGAAAATAAAACTATTTTCAAACATAAAAGTGGATGAAGTTCATTAGGTGAGGTCAAACGTTCATGAACGACGGTTTAGAACTACCATGTTCACGATCGCCATCGCACTGCCAAACGAAGCCTAAGTCATCTTACCTTTGGCATATTCATTCCTTTGATTATCTTTCACATAAATTTATTGTACTCATCATATTAGTCCATTTTCCTCACCATTTTACACGCATAACTACATGTTTTCCTTCACTGTTTTTTCTTTGATAGGCGCTACTCCTAGTCCTTGCAAAATAGTAATTTTAAAGTCTAATTTCTAGTTTTTGACATGTCCTTTATTTTAATAGTTACTTCTAAACATATTACATAGTTATATATATGTGTTGGAAAAGCCATGTATTTAGGCCCATTAGTTTGGCCCATGTTGGGGCCCTTTTTGTTTTAGATTTATCCCACATCTTTAGTTTGCGATTCTTCTCCTCTGTCTCCTCCTATATATATGTGTATTCTCTCCAAGTGTATAACAAATTTTGAATACATAAAGTTTACATTTTCCCACTTTCTACATGGTATCTGAGCCAGGTTCCTATTCTTCTGGACGGTCTGCGTTTTTCTAACTGCACCCTCTCCGTGCGGTCTGCTTTCCATTGTCCGCTGCTGTCGGCTTTGTCTTTGCCCGTGGCGGTCTGTTCGCTGCTCGCTTCCTCTTTTAACAACTCTTCCTCTCTTCGGATAACACCTTTTTTATCCGCAAGATTCTCGTCGTGCTAGTGTCCTATGTTTTTTTGGGCCTCATCGTGTCTTTATAGCTTCTCTGCTGGGTCCCACTGAACTGACACCGTGCGGCCTGCCCTTTCCCTTTGCGGACTGCTGGTTACGGTTTGTTCTTTGCTACTCGCTGTGATCTGCTTTTTTGCTTGCAGTGGTCTGCTCACTGTTCGCTGTTCGCTGCTCGGCGGCCTTTTGCTCTTTGCTCGCCGTGGTCTACTCGCAGCGGGTCTGCTCGCTGTTCGCTGCATTTTGCTCTTTGCTGCTCGCAGCGCGGTCTGCTCGCTACCTTTTGCTCTTTGCTACTCACTGGCAGTCTGCTCGCTATTCGCTGTGATCTGCCTTTTGTTCGCTGTTCGCTGCGATCTACCTTTTTTTTGCTCGTAGCGGTCTGTTCATTTCTCATTGCTAATTGCTGGCGGTTTGCGTTTTTTTGTTCTTTGCCCGCTGCGGTCTGTGCTTGTCCGCTGCGGTCTGTGCTACATTTTTGTGCTTTCTCTGCTCAGCTCGCTTGTCCGCTGTTCACTGCCACCGCCTCTGTTCTTGCTCATTGCTTGTTGAGGCTGCCTGCCTTCTCTGCTTGCTCGTGTTGTTCTTTGAAGTCGCCTTAGTTCTTGCTGTCTTCTCGGGTTGCCGCGGTCTGTTGCTGCTTTCCGCGGTCTGTTGTCGCTCTGGTGGTCTGGCTGTTGTTCGCTATTGCGGTCTTTAGCCGCGAACTGGTTTTTGTTTGCACTTTCGGTCGGTTGCTGCTTACTGCGGGTTGTTGCGGCCTGTCGGCCTCTTGTTAACCGCTCGTGCAGTTCGCCTAGTCGCCGGGCTTGGTATTTAGTCCGCATGGCTTCAGTTTCGACCACTACTTCCTCTCTTCCTGGACGTGTTAATATTTTTCCCCTTGAGCTTCGTGATGAACTACAAATCACTACCATCTCTCTCTATGGAAAATCGAATTTTGTTTAATGGGTTTACTCAGTTCGCTGTGTTCTGCAAATTAAAGGTCTTCATCATCACCTGACAAAAAGTCCTCCCACTGCACCCATTGAGGAGTGGATCCGTGACTATGGGCGTGTCCAATCATGGATTCTCAATTCCCCGGACACCGAGTTATATCAGATTGCCATGTATCACGAGACAACTCACACAATGTCGGAGGATATTCACTCCCTCTACTTTGGTTAAGACAGTCTTCAAAGCTTATTCGATATACTTACCCGATCTTCAATCTCTTGACTATGGGGCTACTGGTGACTTGACTTCTTTTGTTGCTCGAGCTAAAACTCTTGTGAAGGCATAGATACAACATTAGCCTCCCACCACGGATTTGGTTACACAACGTGTGCCGAAAGAAGCAGTTGAGATTGCAATGATGATGGCTCGTGTTCCACCACATCTTCATAGTGTTCGAGCTCAGATCCTATCTTTCGACGTTACTCCGTCCCACTTGGACGTTTGCTCGATGCTTCTGAAAATTACTCCTCCCTCCGATGCTCCAAATCTATCTCCAGCTCCCCTCCAGCAGCCCGTGGCTACTCTTGCTCCTTCTGCTCGTGTTCCACCGACTCGTGGAGGTCGCCAATCTCGAGGACGGGGCCGTGGTGGTCGTACTCTCTTTAACTGTTCTCACAGCGATCGGGACGATCATCTTTAGGTAACCTGCTAATGCAAGCATGACCTGCCTCCTCATCTTACTACTTCCGTAACTACCTTATCTCCCTCCGCCACCAGTGATGACATTGCATGGTCTGCCGGGACAGTCATCCATTTCCTTGATCTCCAATGAAGGTATATTTTGCCTCTCACACAACTCTCATTGGATTGTGGACTCAGGTGCCACACATCATCTCTCTCCACAGAAACCACCTCAATACTTAGATTCTGATTATCCCAAGTTCATTATTACAACCAATGGTGACACGACCCCTGTTTCTGGCGCTACTGATATGCCTCTTACTCTATCCCTCTCGTTATCCTCATTTCTTCATGTTCTGGGATCCCCATTTAACCTACTCTTTATTAGTCGTCTTACTCAGAACCTTGATTGTTGTGTAACCTTCTCACGCTCTTCTTTTGTCGTGCAAGATCGATTAACGCAGAATATATTTGGTAAAGAGCGGCTTTTCAACGGGCTGAATCTTCTGTATGTTCCTCCTGCCGCTCTCTCCACCATCTCCTCGGTTGATTGGCATTGTCGTCTTGGACATGCTACTTTTCAGATTTTCAATAAAGCTCTTCCCGATGTTCCTCTTTAAGAGTTTTCTTGTGAATCCTGTATTTTTGACAAACAACATCGTGTAGCTTTTACTTCTCCATGTACTCAGAACAATGCTCCTTTTTCATTAGTGCATTCTGATATTTGCGGACCATATAAGATTTCTAGTGTTTTTGGTTATCGTTATTTTGTAACATTTATTAATGATTACTCACGTGTTACCTGGTTGTACTTATTTCGTGATCGTGCCGAACTTCCATCCACCATCCGTACATTTCTTACAAAGACTTGCACTCAATTTTCCACTTGCTTTAAAATTATCCGAACTGATAACACAAGTGAGTATACCAGCCGAACCTTCTCAAATCTGTCCACTGAGTTTGGTATTATCCTTCAGATTTCGTGTGGTTATACTCCTTAATAAAATGGCGTAGCTGAACGAAAAAATCGCCATCTCCTTGATGTTGTCATATCTCTCATGTTTCAAATGCAGGTTTCTCCTTTCTATTGGAATTTTGTTATTTCCACTGCCTGCCATCTCATCAATCGCATGCTCTCGTCTATCCTCAACTTTGTGGCCCCAGTCACTCTCCTTTACCCATCCAAGGCTCTCTTCTTTCTCACACCTTGTGTGTTTGGATGTACTTGTTATGTTCATTGTTCATAACCTTGGTCCATTCTGATATTTGCGGACCATATAAGATTTCTAGTGTTTTTGGTTATCGTTATTTTGTAACATTTATTAATGATTACTCACGTGTTACCTGGTTGTACTTATTTCGTGATCGTGCCGAACTTCCATCCACCATCCGTACATTTCTTACAAAGACTTGCACTCAATTTTCCACTTGCTTTAAAATTATCCGAACTGATAACACAAGTGAGTATACCAGCCGAACCTTCTCAAATCTGTCCACTGAGTTTGGTATTATCCTTCAGATTTCGTGTGGTTATACTCCTTAACAAAATGGCTTAGCTGAACGAAAAAATCGCCATCTCCTTGATGTTGTCATATCTCTCATGTTTCAAATGCAGGTTTCTCCTTTCTATTGGAATTTTGTTATTTCCACTGCCTGCCATCTCATCAATCGCATGCTCTCGTCTATCCTCAACTTTGTGGCCCCAATCACTCTCCTTTACCCATCCAAGACTCTCTTCTCTCTCACACCTTGTGTGTTTGGATGTACTTGTTATGTTCATTGTTCATAACCTTGGTACATCATATGACAAGCTTGCCCCACGTGCTACCAAAGATATGTTTGTTGGATACTTTTCCACCCAGAAGGGGTATGTCTGCTATTCTCCTACCGACAGTAAGATGGTTGTGTCTGCTGATGTCACTTTTCGTGAAGACCAACCATATCTCACCATCCATATGGATCCTCTTTTTCCTCCTCTACCTCGGCCCACAATTCCAGCCATGTCTCCGCTTTCACGTCTTCTTCCCACACCTACTCCACCACTAGTCCACTCCAAACCACATTATTCAAGTTTACACCCGTCGTCCTCCACAATCTGATGCCATGCAGCAGCTTCCCTCTACCGATGTGGTCTCGCGGTCTGTTGATTCAGCATCAACCTCTACGACTCATCCCTTGGCCAATTATGTATTGTTACAACGCCTTTCTCCACCTCTTCTTACTTTGCTCTCTCTCTCCTCCATTTCTATACCTAACTCTTTACAGGAGGCTCTCCAGCATCCGGGGTGACATGCTGTCATGGATGAGGAAATGACTGCTCTCTGGGGCCAATCAGACTTGAGATCTTGTCTTTCTCCCTCCTGGACATAGTTGTGTTGGTTGCAAGTGGATCTTTACAATCAAACATGCGGCGGATGAGACAGTTGATTGTCTGAAAGCTCGGCTTGTAGCTTGGGGGTTTACTCAACATCACAGACTTGATTATGGTGAAACTTTCTCCCCAGTTGCCAAGTTAAACTCTGTTCGGGTTCTGCTCTCCTTAGTTGCTCATTGCCAGTAGCCACTACATCAGCTGGATATCAAAAATGCTTTTCTGAATGGTGACCTTCTTGAGACTATTTACATGTATCAACCGCCTGAGTTTGAGATCACAGGGGAGTCTCGTGTGTGTTTGCTCCGGAAATCTATCTATGATCTCAAACCGTTTTCTCGGACTTGGTTTGAGAAGTTCAGTAAGACTGTTCGTGAGATTGGCTTCAAGAGAAGCTCGACAAACTTCTCACTTTTCACTCGTCATCAATCAACCAGGACTGTCAGTCTCCTGGTCTATGTGAATGTGTTAGGGAGAAAGTAGAGATCTAAAAGGAGGAAGGTAGAATCTAGAGGAAGAAGAGATAGAATTAGGGTTTGAAGGAGGGAGGAGAAGAATACCTTGTACTTGCATAATGAACCAAGAGAACCACCCCGGGAATATTTATACCCGAGGCCAAGAGGCCCCCCCCCACACACACATGGGGCTGAACCGGGCGGTTCAGCCTCAATCCGACGGCCTTCAGTGGGAGGGGGATGAACCGGTTCGTTCAACCCCGTTGTTACTTGTCTCCTCTTTCTGCCTGCACGCATATTGACGCCCAAATAGCCGTACGCCATTCGGGGGCGTAACATTCCCTTCCCCATTAAGAACCAGCTTGTCCCCAAGGTGGTAGTCGGGGTAGAGCTCCCAGAACTCCAAATCCACCCAACTATTGTGGGCCGCAGTTAGATGCTTCCATTTGACCAATATCTCGGGGCGGTACTCCGCGGCACGGTGCTTCCATTTGATCATCAGGATGTCCTCGAGGAGGGGTCGTAGCTCTCCTGCGATCGTTGCCTCAGGTAGGAAGGGACTCTCCTGAATTGTGTTCCCAACCTTCCGCTTCAATAAGGACACATAAAATGTCGGGTGTATTCACGATCCTTCTGCCAAAGCTAAGGTGTACGCGACCGGACCGGTGGACCCACGCGACGGAGGATGCGGAAGGGACCATAATAGCGTGGTGCCAATTTCTGGTTTGTTCGGCGAGCCACTGACAACTGCCTGTAGGAACGGAGCTTGAGAAACATTTCATCGCCCATTGCAAACTCCTGATCTTTGCGATGTTTGTCCGCTTGAGTCTTCATGCGATCTTGTGCTGTTTAGAGATTCTCCCGTAAAGTAGCGAGGGTGCGGTCCCTATCACGAAGGGCCCGATCAACTGCTGACAACATTGTACTGCCTGATTCATAACTGCTCAACGAGGGAGGAGGACGACCGTACACGACCTTGAATGGGGTCATCTTGCTGGCTGAATGGTAAGAGGTGTTATAGCAGTATTCGGCCCAATGCAGCCAACCTGTCCAAGTTTGCGGCTCATCCATCACAAAACAACGAAGGCATGTCTCGAGGCCCTGGTTGAGTACTTCTGTTTGACCGTCCGTCTAGGGATGATGGGCGGTGCTGAAACGTAAGCTGATACCCTCTAAGCGAAAGAGCTCCTTTGAGAAGGCCCCCACAAACGTCGGGTCTCGGTCGAAAATAATGGCCCGCAGAATGCCATGAAGGCGGACGACTTCTCGGACGAAGAGATCGGCGACTGACTCGCGAGTGTACAGATGACTCAGAGCCAAGAAGTGCCCGTATTTGGACAACTTGTCCACCACAACTAGGATAACGTACTTGCCGTGAGATTTAGGCAGGCCATCGATGAAGTCCATGGACGCGGTGTCCCAGATGGAGTGCGGAATCTCCAATGGTGTGAGTAAGCCGGCGGGAGACGTAGTCTCATATTTCTGTCGCTGACAAATGTTACACTGCTGCGCAAACTGTTGGATGTCACGTCGTAGCCCCTTTCAGAAGACATTTGCCCCGCGCTCGCTGGAGGGTTCGTAGAACTCCCGCGTGACCGCCGGTCAGAGAAGAATGAAACTCATGCATCATGACTGTTTTCCAAGCTGACTGAGTGGGGATGACCACCCTGTCCTGATAGTATAGCCTGTCATTTTGGAGGTGATAGCCTGGAGCCGTGTCCCGTCCCAGCCGAAGGGCTTCCACGATGGTACGCAGCTCGGGATCACGCATGACCTCCTCCTGTATGTCGTCGAGGGAGTCAAGCAGAGGACCCGATATCTTAGCAACAACGCCCTACGGTAAGCGAGGCAAGACGTCGACAACCAGGTTCTCCTTGCCCTGCCTATAAAGGATCTCATAATCGTAGCCCAATAATTTCGTTACCCATTTCTGTTGGTGAGAGGAGACTCGTTGCTCCAAGAAGTGATTCAGGCTCTGGTGGTTGGTGCGGATCTTGAAATGCCTCTCTAACAGATATGGCCGCCACAGGGCCACCACATGAATGATGGCCTACAATTTTTTTTCATAAGTGGAGAGTCTCAATGTACGGGGTGCTAGTGCCTTACTGTAGAACGCTAGGGGCAGGCCCTCCTGCATCAATACGGCCCCGATGCCCCCGCCCGACGCATCGGTCTCGAGCACAAACTCCTTGGTGAAATCCGGGAGAGCAAGACACGGTGTGAACGTCATGGCCCCTTTGAGGGTCTGAAAGGCCGCTTCGGCCTCGTCCTGCCAAACGAAAGCATCCTTTTATAGCAGCTGAGTAAGAGGCCTAGCTATTTTTCCATAGTCCTTCACGAATCGCCTGTAGTAGCCCGTTAGGCCCAGAAAGCCCCACAGTGCCCGTACAGTCTGGGGCCGCAGCCACGTAAGCATGCTCTCAATCTTCCTGGGGTCCGCTTTGACGCCCGCCGCCGAGACCAAATGACCCAAGTACTCGACCTCCTCCTGTCCAAAGGAACACTTGCACTGCTTGACATACAGTTGATGTTGACGGAGGATGGAGAAAACCCGTTCCACATGCGTGAGGTGCTCTTCCCAACTAGTGTTGTAGATGAGAATGTCGTCGAAGAATATCAGTACGGAATTGCAGAGAAGCGATCAGAATATCTCGTTCCTGACTGTTTGAAAGGTGGAGGGGGCGTTGGTCAGCCCAAAATGCATCACGAGGAACTCGTAATGCCCGTCATGTCTGCGGAATGCGATCTTGTGTATGTCATCCTCATACATGCGAATCTGGTGGTAACCCGACCTGAGGTCGAGTTTGGAAAAAGGAGAGGCGCCGTGCAGTTCATCCAATAGCTCTTCGATCAACGGTATGAGAAACTTGTCTTTGATGGTCGAGCTGTTGAGGCCGTGGTAGTCCAGATAAAAACGCCATGATCCATCTTTCTTCTTGACGAGGATGATAGGAGATGAGAAGGAACTAGTACTTGGGCGGATGAGTCCGACAGTGAGCATTTCCCAGACGCTGCGCTCAATCTCGGTCTTCTGAATGCAAGGATAGCGGTACATACGAATGTTAGTGGGCTCTGTCTCGACTTTGACTTGGATCTGATGATCTCGGAACCTCAGAGGAGGAAGGGTTCAAGGTGCCTGGAATATGTCTGCATACTGAGTTAGTAGTGCCCACATTTGTTCAGGCACCACCAGCGGTGCTCCGGGAGTAGCCGTAATCTCCATAATCATAGCCATCGTACTGCCCTGCTCACCCAGCCGCTCTTGGCTGCACAATGACATCTCCTTCAGTGGGGCCGTTTTGAGGCCACCCAGACAATACTGCCTTCCTTGCTGGAGGAACTCCATCGTCATCTGGTCCCAATCGAAAGTCACCCTCCGCAGCTGCTGCAACCACTGTACCCCGAGCACCATGTACGACCCTCTGATGGGTAGGAGGTAGACGTCCGCGCATCCTGCGTACCCCTGTATCCGTAACTCCACCCCTTTCATAACCCCTTGGTACTGGAGCTTGCTCCCGTCGGCCACCATGACGTGAAAAGCAGCTGCTCGGTCGATCTCGTGTCCCACCTTTTGCACTACATCCGGGTGGATGAAGTTATGAGTACTACCACTATCTACCAGAATAGTCAATCACTCCTCGATGACTCTCCCTGCCATCCTCATTGTGAGAGGAGCGTTGCATCCTTCCATCGCCTGCAAGGATACGCCGAACTCCATCAAGTCCAAGTCTCCGTCCCACTCGGGCTCGGTAAGGCAACCCTCTCCCGTATCCTCATGAAGCATGAATACTTGTATCTTCTGGCATTTGTGTCCCGGTGTGAATTTGTCGCCGCAGTTGAAGCATAAGTTCTTTTTTCTGGCCTGCAGTTCGGCCCATGATAGCCGGGTCACTGTCTGTTTGCTACCCGTCGAGGCTTCCCTTCTTACGCCTGTTGGAGCCGTCGTCGTCCTTGCGGTGGTACGGGTACGCTGCCTGTTGAAGCATTCCTCCTGAATGCGAGCCAAGGTGATGGCATGATTTAGGTTGCATGGCATGTGTGCTTGCACTTCATCATGGAGTTGCTCCTTGAGTTCAGAGACAAAACAACTGAACAACGTCCTCTCTTCCCAGTGCACCCTGTTTGCCAACTTTTCAAATGCAGTCCGGTACTCCATCACCGTCCCTTTCTGCTGCAACTTCTGGAGGAGAGCCTCGAAATCCTCATACTCCAAGGGCCCGAACCGGGATGTAAAGCCTTCCACAAATTCTGTCCACGACACAGTCCCGGCCCCGCAAAGACCACTGCGTCCACTGAAAAACGTCGTCTTCCAGGTGGAATGATGCGAGTTGTACCCACTGTCCCTCTGGAACATCCTGATAACTGAAGAAGAGCTCTGCTTTCTGCACCCACTCCAACGCGTCCCCCCGTTGAATTTAGGAAAATTCATGCAGGTTAATTTTGGGGGAATGTATGCCCGCGGAGCGGCTTGTCCGTGCCACCCTTACTCATGCCCATAGCCCGCTGGCCTCCTTGGATCTCTCGGATCGGGGTAAATGTCGGGATACCCGTGTTGATGCATTCCCCCCAACGGGGGATGTAGGCCACCCCACAGAACACCTGCCCCGAAGCCTCCTTGCGGTCGAAAGCCCCTTGGGTGAGGGACAAGCAACCCCGTTCCCCCTGGAGGAATTCCGGCCTGCCTTGGGGGTCGACCGATCCTGCCCGGCTCCTCTCCGCTACGCCGCCGTGGGGCGCGACCCGCGTAGGGTTCTCCGGTTCTGCCCAGGGAGGCAGGGACGTACTCGCGCCGCTCGGGTTCGGGCGGAACCGGACGCCGATCGCTTCCTTCCAGCTGCGGCCCCGGCCCGCCGCGGCTGCTGCCTCCGCTCTCGCTGGTGCCGCCGGGTGAGATCCCACCGTCTTCGGTCCCGATGGCTGAGATCCAGTCGTTTCTTTGCTCGTCGTGGCCTTCCCCTTTAAAGTTTGCGCTAACAATGTCTTGATTTCGTCCATCCGAGCATCGAGTCGTTCTTCCAATCGTTGCCTAGAAATCCTCATGTTTTTCTCGATGGCAGCCATCGAATCCGTCAATCCAACATAGTTTTCTTCTAGGGTTGCCAATCTGTTGATTTCCTCTTGCGTGCGTGTGGTAATCATGGTGGATGAGCGATCCTCTGATACCAAATGTTAGGGAGAACGTAGAGATCTAAAAGGAGGAAGGTAGAATCTAGAGGAAGAAGAGATAGAATTAAGGTTTGAAGGAGGGAGGAGAAGAATACCTTGTACTTGCATAATGAAACAAGAGAACCACCCCAGGAATATTTATACCCGGGGCCAAGAGGTGGCCGGCCGGACCCCTCCACACATGTGGCTGAACCGGGTGGTTCAGCCCCAATCCGTTGGCCTTCAGTGGGAGGGGGCTGAATCGGTTGGTTCAGCCCCGTTGTTACTTGTCTCCTCTTTCCGCCTGCGCGCATAGTGACGCCCAAATAGCTGTACGCCATCCGGGGTTGTAACAGAAGGTCATTTTGATTACCGGTAATGACTTCACAGGGATACAACAAGTTAAGCAACACTTAAACTCTGTCTTTCAAATCAAAGATCTGAGAAATCTTCGGTATTTTCTTGGACTTGAGGTAGCAAGGCGACCTGATGGCCTTGTCTTATCCCAACAAAAGTATTTCATTGACCTTCTGCAAGATGCTGACCTCTCAGGGTGCAAACCTGCGGAAACCCCGATAGAGGTCAATCACAAGTTGTGTGCTCATGAATCTGACTCCGATTCACTGCTTCCAAATCCAGAATATTATCGGGATATTGTAGGAAAACTGATATATCTAACAATTATGAGACATGATATCTCAATTGCAGTTGGAGTGGTCAATCGATTTATGCATACTCCGCAAATCTCTCATCTTCAAGCAGTCGAACGCATTCTCAGGTATTTGAAGATTGCCCCTGGACAAGGACTCGTGTATAAGCAATCCTCCTCTCCATCTCTTATTGCATACTCCGATGCGGACTATGCGGGCTCGCTGGATGATTGTCGGTCCACTACTGATTTTTGTACCTACTTTGGAGGAAATCTTATTACTTGTCGCAGTAAGAAGCAGTCTGTGGTTGCTCGCTCGTCTGCTGTGGCTGAGTACCGTGCAATGACGGCTGTTGTGCCAGAACTTACCTGACTTGAGAGTCTTCTTGGGGATTTGGTAGTTAAATTGTCCTCACCGACAACACTATTCTGTGGCAGTCAGGCTGCCATTCATATTGCTAAGAATCCAGTTTTCCATGAGCGAACAAATCACATTGAAGTTGACTGTCATTTGTTTGAGAGAAGGTTCAGTTGAAGAACTAGAATTGGAGCATGTTCCTGCTTCTGGTCAAGTTGCTGATATTCTTACCAAGGCTCTACCACGACCATTATATCATCAGTTTCTATCCAAGCTTGGTGCCGACGACTTGTACGCTCGAGCTTGAGGAGGAGTGTTGGAAAAGCCATGTATTTAGTCCCATTAATTTGGCCCATGTTGGGGCCCTCTTAGTTTTAGATTTATCCCACATCTTTAGTTTGAGATTCTTTTCCTCTCTCTCTTCCTATATATGTGTATTCTCTCCAAATGTATAGCTGATTTTGAATACATAAAGTTTACATTTTTCCACTTCTACAATATGAATGCTTTGTTACCCATCATTTAGATCTATTAAGTATAATTGTAATTGTAATTGTGATAATTTTCTTAAAGTTTTCATGATAATCTTTTATCACATATTATTAATTCCTCCCCATTAGTCATCCCTATTTGCATCTAGAATTATGGTATATGTAATGGATCTATTGCATTTAAAGCTCTCATTTCTCCACTCCTTATAGTATGAGAGTGGGCTAAAGCGTTGTTAGCCTCAGCTCATTAAGTAAATGAGTCAAATTTTTTTTATGTTTGCTCATTAGTTGGTTGAGCAGAACATGGTCTGTTCTTGAAATTCAACCACACTTCACAAAATCACCCTAATAAAAGCTTTATATAAAGTAGAATGTGCTTGTGCTCACGTATTTATACATTTATAGTTAATAATATATATTCACGGATATATATTGACGTAATCAAGCTAAACATATGTAAACACTAAACACGCATAAACACATTCAATCAAACATGCACTTAATCTATGTTCTTAAAGGCGAGGCGCCTAA